>OY015313.1:68892367-69428630 GCA_955612985.1 Cheilosia scutellata
AGAGCTCTTGTGATTGCACATTTTTGGGAAAAATTCGGTCCCCAGTACTTGTACTTGTACCTGTAATACACATTTTTATGATCCATTTGCACCTTTCTGTTTGTACAAATTAACCTGTCATCCGGTCTGTGTACAAACCAAACCAAACCGCATTTTTGGACCACAATGTCTCGATCACATGCTGGGTATACTAGGAAAACATAATTTTCACAAGCTGAAGTACATAATTTGATTTCCAATGAATATTATGGACTCATGGACAGTACACCCTTACAGATTTATTTTTGTGTCAATGCATGTATAGCCATGCATAGCTTCCCCAACCCAACCAACCGTAACAAATATTGGCTGGGGTCATGTGTGTTGATTGCTTACACATACATGCACCTACCAGTGTGATTGTAATTGAAACTTGTTTTAGAATGATCATCCCAAGTTCCCTATAAGTTTCTGTGGGCCTGGTAATATGGATTTTGCGATGCAATGGGGATAGTATGTATAGACTCTTATAGTAACTATATTTATACACTTGCGCCACCAATCGCTTCCATGACAAACTACGCACACTACGAACATGTCAGTTGTATTTGAATATTTGAAACCGAAGTTAAATTCTTTTTTTCTTATTCGTCTCATTGACACCATGCAGACGAAAGAGAAAGAACAATAATTATTTTTGTTGCTTTTATTCTCCACCGATTGCATAATAAGGATTGTGGACGTGGAGTGGAAGTGGAATATGCAAAGGAAAATGTAATCAATGATCGGGTACTTTTCGCTTACACTCGTAGTTAGTTAGTGGTGGTGTGTATGGCTGGCGAAGGGTACTTTTAGCATGAGGGGACTGATGGGGTATTTTATGAGAATAACAATGGGAAAAGAAGGAATATGAAATGAACGATCGGATAGATATACTTTTCGTATATAGTGGTGGTGTGTGGGGTAGGGTACTTTTACGATTGGAATTGATATTATAACAAGATAGATAACAATGTGGAAAGGAGAAATATGAAATCACAGATCGGATTCTTTACAATACCTATTTTGTATTTCTTCGGTTAATGGGCAGCAGTGGTGTCATGGTGGTGGCTTTTGGACTTAGGTGTCAAGGGTAGGTTATGATGATTTGAAAGTTATGGGGTGGGTGAGCCTGAGCATGTGAGGTGCATGGTAGTCTGGTTGGATCTTAGAAAATAATATCACTATAGATCCCATTTTTAAATTTTCTCAATGTAGGTATGTACTGTACACAGTATGAGAAAGATATTGTTTTAAGTACAACTTTAGATCAATTAATTATGATATTGAGATCATAGTTCAAAAAGTGAGTTTCGCAGTTCTGTCTGTCTGTCTACATGGTGGTAGGTAGCTGCCTAAACGACAGGACCGATTTGTTTGTACCTAGTATGCGGAGTCTGTTTCAAACTCTGCATAAGTATGCAAGTATGGTTTGTATAGGCTGACAGTTCGAGTTCATTTGTTTATTTTCATTTTAAACCCAAAATTAACCTTTTGTATTTACATACAATTATTTTAGGAACAACTATACGAAGGTCGCAGTCAACCAACTCATCCCTATAAATTTTAAATATGGATTATACCTAGGTAGTAGTATGTAGGAATATTTAGAAACTTTGCAGTTTAGATTAGATTGTTGCTACGAAATTAAGTAAGCTGGTGTTTGTTTTAAATAACGAAGTCACCAACGCACATCCCAAAACGCGGATAATCTAAGTCCATTTTCTAACCCCTCATCAATGATCACACGAACGTGAGGGAAAATGAAAATCGAATAGGAATAAGATATGTAAGAGAATTTGTTAACAACATTAACACTGACGCACAAAACAATCATTTGGTAATTCCTATAAGGGAGAATAGAGAATTGTCAAACAGTATAGTAAATAGCTGGTTCGGGATTTCTTATACCTCCTTACTGAAGGTTATTAAGCTAACTCAAGGAAAAGCGAATTGCTCATAATTATCTCGAGACCAGAAATGGCAGCATCACGCGGGTAACCCCAAATAACGCAAGCAAGACCATCACGGCTGCTAGTAATATCTACTATGTAGGTATATGAAATCAAACTTAGCACTTTAAGGAACGTCCTTTTCTAAATACATAGTTAGAAATACATATGTAGGTATTTCATTTTCATTTCATTTATAGTTCCGCATAAGTCCCGTGAATTTATGTAGGTATGTATGTATGTATCTATCTAATATGTAGTTATAAATTCCGGTATTTTCGAAACCAAAAAACAGGCGGGGATCCACAAATCGCGGGATTGTATTCGCTAGTCGTTTTATCGAAATGATTATTAGTGGTTATTTGAAAGGAGCAATTGCACTATATAGATACCTATACAGTGTACTCTCTCCTTACGGACACCTCTCATAATCGGACTCTCTTATAACCGGACACGGAAGTAAATGTGTTATCATCGGCCTGGCCGATGCTTTGATACCCTGCACTGCATATAAGTCATGCAAAATGTTATTCATGCGAGTTAGTACGTAGGTATACGCAATACATGGTTCTAATATTGGTTTTGTGTGGGAGGTTACCACAACTACTCGTACTCGAACGATATAGCCCATTTTCTATACCAACTTGACGATGATAAAAATAAGTCCTTTCCCAAAATTTCATATTCGGCTAGGTCGATTTGTTTGGGCACTATCATGTTTTCAACCTACAGACAATCATGTCCGACAATTGGACTTGGTTAAATCGATTCAGAATTTGTATAGGAATATGTGTGTGTACTTTTAAACATGAATTATAATGTCTGTTTATGTATTTTTTAAATGTTGTCAATTTAGCTTTTTTCTTCATAAACGGACATCTCTTATAACCGGACAAATTGTGTGGTATCTACCATCAGTGTCCGCTTATGAGAGAGTTCACTGTACTAGCTAATGTACCTACCCGGCCGGCTTCGCTCATGCCTAGGAATTGTATTGTCCATATATATTTTTGTCTATCAGCACAATGCATGTTTCATATTTTAAAAACTTTGCCTCCCGTGACTGTTGAAGAATAGCGCTTGAATTTTTGTTTACCTATGGGCCATTAACAAATATTTTGTCAACATTTGAGCTTAATCGGGTCGGTGGTTTTCGAGATAATGTATATACTTAAGGTTTTTTTTATGGGAGCTGCCACGTCCACGTCTTATTGTTCAATACCGGGTCAATTGAGCATTCCCGGGTCACAATACCCAAGATTGCCTGGAAATTTGAACTCAATCGGTTTGGTGGTTTGCGAGATATAATATTTTTGAATTAATTACAAAAATGTAATGACAGAAAGAAAGCCAAAGTCAGGTTTTTATACAATTTGTCTCTCCCAACTGATCACCCCTTGCATCGTCCCCCCCCCCCCTCCTCCTCTCCTAACGAACAAATAATCTCCCATGATTTATTTGCTCATCTCCTTTCCTGCAATACTCGGCCAACATAATTTTCACAAGCTGAAATAATTTGATTTCCAATGAACATTATGATATGATATATGAACTCATGGACAGGACACCCTCACAGATTTATTTTGTTGTCAATGCATGTATAGGAGAGCCATGCATAGCTTCCCCAACCCAACCAACCGTAACAAAATTGGCTGGTGTCATGTGTGTTGATTGCTTACACATACACGCACCTACCAGTGCGCTTGCCATTGAAACTTATTTTACTATGATCATCCCAAATTCCCTACTATAGTTCCCTATAAGTTTCTGTGGGCCTGGTAATATGGATTTTGCTTGCCTAATAAACGCGTTATTTGCCATGGCGTCACTTGCTGGATGGAAAGGAAACTTTCTTCAAGCTGATATGATATTTTTAGCAGAGCTGTAAAAGATATTTTACTTTTAGTGTTTCGTTTATTTTCTATACCATTAAACATTTCTGTTGAAATCTGGTTCTGTATGAAAACCGCGGTTGTTTTTTATGTGAGGCATATCGATCCTCATTTCATTATTATCAGGCAGACATAATTTTCGGAGGCTAAATGAAGAAGTTCAGATAGGTACACATATACATACACATTTACACGATTTATTTTTATCGCTGCATGACTACCCACCTTGCGAACCATAACAATATTGGACTGGGTTCATATGTATTGTGTCACATATATGTACATCTTGCCTACCTATTGGAATTTATTTTGCAATGCTTATTCTACCCATCCCTACTAAAACTCCCTATAAGTTTCTTAGGGCCTGGTATAATGGATTTTGCTTGCCGTATGCGTTTGTATCCCTGGCTACATATATATATATTTGTGAATGTTATTTTATCATGGCGCCATAATGCCGACGCGGTGTATTGCGGTTTGCATTCTTTGCAACTGGCGTTTTTAGCAGAATTTTAAAAGAATTTTACCTACAGAGCCAAACTTAAAAGTTGCATTAGAGGCTAATTTAGGCCAGCACAAAAATTAACGACTAAGCTAATCAAAAGCACATAAATAGGACATGCATATGCCCTTTTTGGTTTTTTGATTTCCATTCGTTTATAGGATTTGAGTTAGCAGATCTCTGTTAACTTTACAGAATGGAAGCTTTAAATGCGATTTCTAGCTAAACGGCTTGAGCTATGAAGTTATGAATTTAGCACAAAAAAAGCACATAAATCAGGCTTCAATATGGCATATTAATTTTTTCAATTTTCGACCGATTTAAAGATGTGCTCTGCCAGCTTGACGTCAACTTGGCAGAGCACTTTTCAAGGCCGATTTTCTCGGAAACCGTTGGAGCACAAAAATCAAAAACTTAGCACAAAATTAGCACATAATTAGCACATAATTCAGGGCTATTCAAAATTAAATTTTGACATATGTGCTCTGCCAAGTTGACGGAGGTGGAATTGCCTCTGTCTGACAAGGCAAAGTATCTTGGGGTTATTTTGGACAGGAAACTGAACTGGAATGCAAATGTAGGGGAAAGAATTAAAAAGGCGTATAACGCTCTTTTCATTTGTAAAAAAATAGTAGGCAGAACTTGGGGCCTAAAACCTGCTATGGTGCACTGGCTATATACAGTGGTGGTCAGACCCATACTCACATATGGCGCACTAGCAACTTGCGGGAAGTAGTGCGCTACGGCTCACAGCCTTGCGCACAGGTGCAAACTGATGAAATTCACCCTCTGGTCAACTTCGACACTCCGTACGAGGTATCGTACCCGGAAAGATATGAATGGCAGAGGGAAAAAGTAATTAAACATTGCGAACTAGCAGTCTACACAGACGGCTCAAAAACAGCGGAAGGTACGGGTGCTAGAATCTACTCGGTAGATCCAGATCTAAGAGTGTCTATACGACTACCGGATACAAGCAGTGTCTTCCAATCAGAAGTTCTGGCTGTTCTGAGCTAATGCGGATAAGATCTATATCTGGAAGGGATATAGCCATCTACATCGATAGCCAGGCCGTACTCAAGGCACTGGAATCTACGAACATCAATTCTGAATTAGTCAGGACCTGTCGCACAATGCTAAAGGCATTATGCAGTCAGAACAAAGTGAGACTGTGCTGGGTACCAGGACACTGCGGTATAGCTGGAAATGAACAAACTGATGAGCTTGCGAGAAGAGGCGGGGAATTATTAGATGGAGGAGATGTGGATATTAAACCACCGCCTTGCATCTAGGAATAAAATAACTAAGGAAGCCGACCGGAGTCGATAGTCAATTTCCCTTGGGATCAAAAATTATTCGCTCGGATTTTTACGTGGATGATATGCTTACGGGGGCGGATGATTTCGAAACTATACAAAGGATTCAGCAGGAAGTGGTTACTATTTTGAAGGCAGCAGGTCTTGAACTTTCGAAGTGGCACAGTAATTGTTCAAATCTTCTGAAACCATCGCATCAGAGTCAACTAAACAAAAATATTGTCATTACAGACTCCACACTCGCTAGTACTATTGGGATCACTTGGGGTCCGTTTCATGATCATTTTCACTTTACATATAAGAATCCTCGAACATATTCCAACGGCACAAAAAGATCTATGCTATCTGTATCTTCAGCTTTCTTCGACCCTATGGGCTGCAAGTCCAATTATAATTACAGCAAAAATCCTTCTCCAAAAAGTTTGTATAGAGAAGTTGGATTGGGATAATGCAATTCCAAAATGCATTGAGAGTGAATGGGGTCAATTTATGATCAATTTGCATGCGATCAAAAATCTTTCTATTCCACGGTTCGTCTTAGCTGCGCATACGGTAGATATACAAATCCATGGATTTTGCGATGCATCCATGCACACATACGGATGTTGTATCTATGTTAGAACAACGGATTCATCAGGACTAAAAATAAATAAATAAATAGGTGGCGCAACAGGCGGTAGACACCCTAGGCCTAGCTTCTCGCAACCATTCGTTTGTGTGAGTTTCTATTTTTGGGACGAATGGAAGGGACCTACAATTTTATGCCGATTCCGAACGGCTGAATTGAGAAGCTTTTTCAGGACAGTTATACATACTCTCGGATGTTTGTCAGACATTCGCTAGAGGTGGCGCAGTAGAAAAAACACTAAGATGTAATTTGTGTTTTTCCGGGGATCGAACCTGGGATCCCTCGCACAGCAGTCCAGCACACTAGCCACTGCGCTACTGCGCCCACAATCATCAGGACTAGTATCTGTAAAACTTTTGGTAGCGAAGTCGCGAGTAGCACCTGCGAAAAAGAGCCAACTTCCTCGACTGGAGCTGTGTGCCGCTCATCTTCTCTCAAAACTGTGGTCAAGAATTAAATCAATTTTTAACAATAAATCGATCTCGAAGATCGTTTTCTGGACAGACGCAAGTATCGTGTTACATTGGATATGTACGCATTCGTCCAAGCTTACAACTTTCGTAGGAAATCGTATAGCCGAAATCCAGGAACGCTCTCAAGGCATCGTCTGGAGACATGTCCCAACAAAAGAAAATCCTGCGGATATAGTGTCCCGAGGTTGCTCAACCCAGGATCTAAAGGACTCCATATGGTTTTCTGGACCGTCATTTTTATTGGAAGGCCAGGAAAATTTGCCTTCAAACCCCAATATTCAACTTTCGCCTGAATTGCTGACATTGGAAAAACGAAAAACTGTGCTGCTTAATAAACAGCAATCGGAAAAGACACCGTATCTATTAGACATCATACGCAAATATAGCTCATACAAGAAAACAATACGTATCTTTGCGTACATGTTAAGATTTATAAATAGATTGAGACATAGCTCATCTGAAACTACAGAATTTTTGTCGTTAGAAGAACTCGATTTAGCTCTCACTAAAATCATAGCGATCATCCAAACAGAATCGTTTGCAGGGGAAATCGATATGATACGAAGAGGAAGTCATATTAAAGGATCCATAAAGTGGCTAAATCCATATCTGGAGGAAACAAAAGGATTCAACTATTAAAAGTAGGTGGAAGATTAAAAAACGCTAACATCCCCGAGGAACAGAAGCACCCAATCCTTTTACCCAAGGATTCGCACTTTACTCTTTGCTTGGTTAGAGATATCCATCTGTCAAACTTTCATGCGGGACCCAAAACGTTGGTTGCGCTAATTAGACAACGGTTTTGGATAGTTAACGCCAGGGACATCGCCCGAAAGGTGGTTCGAAACTGTATCCATTGTAGGAGATATCGCCCAAAATTACTCCAGCAAATTATGGGAGATCTTCCGACTGAAAGGATAGTGCCGTCTCGTCCTTTTTCTCGGTGTGGGGTGAATTTTTGTGGGCCCATATATACCTTCTATAGGATTCGTGGCAAGGTTCCTTATAAAACCTATATAGCGGTCTTTGTTTGTTTCACATCGAAAGCAGTTCATTTAGAAGCGGTGTCAGATCTCTCTGCATAAGCATTCATTGCAGCGCTTAAACGTATGATAGGTCGCCGAGGTCGCCCACATGAAATATTCTGCGACAATGATACTAACTTCGTAGGAGCAAACTCTAAACTATTAGAACTTCGCAATATGTTGTTTCAACAAATATCTAGAGAAATCCTTGATAACGAGCATATAAATTTCCGTTTCATCCCACCTAGGGCTCCTCATTTTGGTGGAATCTGGGAGGCGGCGGTAAAGGTCGCAAAAGGTTACCTGTACCGAAGTCTCCACAACGCTAAGCTGACGTTCGAGGAACTCTCCACAGCGCTTGTCGAAATTGAGTCGGTTATTATTATGTTTAAGAAATTTTATTATAAAAAAAAATAAAAATAAATAGGTGGCGCAACAGGCGGTAGACACCCTAGGCCTAGCTTCTCGCAACCATTCGTTTGTGTGAGTTTTTATTTTTGGGACGAATGGAAGGGACCTACAATTTTATGCCGATTCCGAACGGACTAGAGATATTAGGATTTTCACAATTGATTTTCTTTGTATTTTCTAAGTTATTGTTAGAATTCGGAATATTTATATAACTTCGATTAAATTTACATTTCTTAAAAACTTTTTTTAGTTGATTTAAATGCACAGTTCTGTATTGTGAACCAATTTGAACAATATATCGTATAGTACTTAAGATTTTCTTTACTTTGCACGGAAGCCATTTTCTAATATCTTTTACATGATTCTTATATAAGCATTCCTCCCCCAATTTAAATTTTGATTTCAAATTATTTTCATTCTTAAAACTCTTGTAATTTTCTATTTTACTTCTATTATTACAATATTCTTTCTTTATATATGACTTAGTTTTTATATTATCTAACAATATTTTGGGTTTGTATGCAAAAATCATTTCGGATGGAGTTTCATTTGACACAGAACTTGGAGAATTTCTATGACTTAAGAGGAACAAATCTATTTTATCTTGTAGTCGCAAACCTGATTTTGAGCTCAACAAAAATTTTCTTAATACACCTTTTAGGTACGATTCGCACATGTCGCTCCGCTATGCCATTCGATTGCGGATGATATGCAGGACTATGGGATAGTTTAATTTTCCTATTAATACAAAATTGTCTGAATTCAAAGGATGAAAACGGTGGACCATTATCAGTCACAATCTCTGTTGGAAATCCAAAAATTGAAAATATGTTGTGCGTAAGTTTATCTATTAAATTTCCAGCCGAAGTTCCATTCATAATAACCACACTTAAAAATCGACTGAATGCATCTACAGCAAGCAATAAGGTATTGCCTCCGAAATAGAAAAAATCTAAATGCATTCTTTCAAATGGATAAGAACAACTTGGCCAACTTGATATTACCTTTTCTTTTGGTACAACAGAAGTAACTTGACATATCTGACAATTCTCTATAAACTCTTTTATACTGTCATCTATATTGGGCCACCACACGTATGACCGACTAATTTTTTTCATGATAACAATTCCATTATGATTGGAGTGAAGAGCTTCAAGTACTTCAACTCTCAATCTTGCTGGAATCACTACTCTATCTCTGTATAGGATACATCCGTCATCTACGCTTAACTGATTTCTGACAACGCGATATTTTTCGATTTCAGGGTTTACAAATTTTGGCCATCCATTTCTCACAAATTCATATATTTTTGAAAACAATTTATTATTTGTCGTCTCCACCTGAATTTTCGCTCTATCTATAGGCAGTTCCTTAGAAAAATCATTAGAATATATACAAATACTCTCAACTTCCGTGTTACCTTCGATTGGTAATCTCGATAACGCATCTACATGCGTTAAATCCTTAGATGGTCTATGTTTGATCGTATAATTGAACATAGAAAGGGTAATAGCCCATCTTTGTAACCTAGCTACGGCAACGGAAGGTGTACCTTTTCTTGGGTTGAAAATTTCCTTTAATGCCTGATTATCAGTTATAATAACGAACTCTTTCCCGTATATATATTTAAAGAACTTTTTCACAGCAAACATTACTGCCAGAGCTTCTCTGTGCAGTTGGGAGTAGTTTTTTTCTGCAGGGGAAAGTGTGCTACTGGCAAAAAGTACGGGTTTTTCATCTCCGTTAACTACATGCAATAAAACGGCCGCCACACCTTGCGGACTAGCATCGGTACTAATTACAATAGGTTTATTTTTATCATAGAGTTCTAGCACGTTATTTTCCAGAATTAGCTTTTTTGAATTCTCAAATTCGACTTGACACTTTTTGTCCCAAACAAAAGTACTATCTTTGTTCAAAAGACTATATACATTAGTTAAACTTCCTGACAGATTTGGAACAAATTTCCGGTAATAATTTATTAAGCCCAAATATGACTGAAGTTCTTTTAGGTTAGACGGAGACGGGGCTTTTAAAACGGCTTCTACCTTTTTTGGATTAGGTCTTACCTCATTTCGACAAACAACATGCCCTAAATACTCTACAGACTTCTGCAAAAATTTGCATTTTGATAAGTTAATTTTTATTTTGTGCTCATTTAACCTTGCACATACCTCAAGCAACTTTGCCTTACATTGATCCTCTGTACTGCCACCAACAATAATATCATCGAGATATCCAAATACACCTTCTAATCCTACTAGAACGCGGTCAATAACTGATTGGAATATCGAAGGGGCACTAGATACTCCGAAAGGTAACCGAGTATATTGGAACAATCCCTTACTGGTATTTATTGTGAGCAATTCCCTTGATTTTTCAGTTAGCTCCAACTGTTGATATGCTCCAGCAAAATCTAAGACACAGAACACATCACAATTTGCTAAGCATGCAAATATATCCTCTATATTCGGTATAGGGTAGTGCTCCGTCACAACAAATTTGTTGACTGTAACTTTACAGTCTATACATATGCGAACTTCTCCATTTTGTTTAGGAACACATACAATGGGTGAAGCCCAATGACTGTGCTTCACTGAAACTAGGATACCATCTCTTACTAGCCTATCTAATTCTCCCGACACTACATCGCGCAATCTAAAAGGCACCGGATACGCCTTACAAAATATGGGGCTTGCATTTTCAACTAAATTAATTTCAGCTTTATAGCCAGTAATTGCTAAATTTGGATCATTTGAGACGACATGTCTCGACATCTAACGTAATTTTTGATATAATCTCAGAACAAGTTTGCGATACTACTTTATTGCATGCACTTTTACTACATGCATTATTCTTGTTAAAATTTGACTCACCGGTTTTCAATAAATTTTCTTTCCAGTTTGGAATAAATACATTCAGCCATGGCCTTCCAAAAAGGGGTGTAAATGGAAAACTATCCACCACCATGATCTCCATGATCTCCACTTTCTCCAACGTCCCATGAAACTCCACTTCTATGATTGCTTTCCCGGTAACCTTAACCCTGGCTTCTGAAATTGTGCATAATTCTAATTCACTCTGTACAATTTTAATATTAGAGAACTTATCTTTAAATTCCTGAAGACTGATCACCGACATAGCTGCTCCCGTATCGACTTCCATCAACAACACCTTTCCATCCACGCGAACCTCCACTTTTAATCCGCACTGTGCTTGTATGTTGTTTACTATTTTCACTGTTTTTAAGTACCGCCGATTTCCTACTGCATCGCCCTTCGTGTTCGACCAACAAACGTTTGATGTGTGCCCTTTTTTGTTGCACTTGAAACAAATCCACGTTCTTGCTTTGCACTCCGTCTCTTGATGGAACTTTCCGCAATGCTTACAGGTTTTGTTGTTCGTATTTTTAGTTACTTCGTATTTCTTCTGCCTGAAGCGGCTCTTATCGCTTCTTTCCTTAATTGCATTTATCGAGCTCCCTCCAGGATGTATTGTTCTCTGATCTTTTTCCGACATCTCCATATTGAGAGCAATTTCGCAGCACTTGTCGAATTTTCTGCTATCATCCGTTAGAATATTTTGTTGAATACGATCACTGCGAAGACCAACAATGAACTTATCAGTGAGAGCATCTTCCAGAGCAAGACCTCGTAACACAGATGCGTTCGTCATTGAGTTCTCAACGAAATCTCCGAATTTGCATGTCTCCGCAAGATTTCGCAATTTAACAATGAAATCACTAATTGATTCTCCCTCCTCCTGCTTTGCTTTTGCGAACTTAAATCGCTCCGCTCTCATTATTGTGCTTCGGAGCGTAGTGTTGTTCCAATAAAGCAATTAGCTCCGGAAAATTTTTCTGGCTAGGCATTGTGGGTGCAGATAACGATTTTAACACTTTGTACACCTCTGACCCAACAAGTGTAATAAATACAGGAGTCTGTCGATCACTTTCAATATTAATGGCAATAAAATATTGTTGTACGCGATCTTTGTAAGCGTCAAGTCTTCTCCTGGGACAAACTCATTTATATTGCCTAGTAATGACATGATTCTCACTAGTTTAACGTTTGACTTATTTTCAGCGATATCTTCTTCTGGGATAACCTGTCCTTCGTCATCACTCATTGACAGACGCGATAAAAAAAATTGATCTTAATAAATCTTATTAATCTTAACGATATTTGTGGCTTTTGTTACGTATTTCGTAAAACACACGTTTTAACTTTTTGACCCAGATATCCTCGTCGCCAATTTTATTATGTTTAAGATAATTCAATATTACATTTATTTGATATAAAAATTCATTAGGAGAGAACCCAACTGATAGTTTAGCAGCCGACCGGAAGAAGGAGGCAAAAGTACTCTTTCTCTATAGCAATGACATTACTTGAAATAATTGCAGTAATAGCTGCGGTTGTCAAACTGTTGACTGCATTCAACGACCTTAATATATTACAGTTATGAACTCGAGGCCAATAACCCCGCTCACGAACGATCCTAATGACCTTGGTGTATTGACTCCTAGTCATTTTCTCATTGGCGCACGGTTGAAGGCCATTCCGGAACCACCAACTACTAAAGCACCAGATATAAGTTACCTCCAACGATGGCGTCGAATCAACGCTGTAAAAACGCACTTCTACAAGCGCTGGTCAGACGAGTAGGTACATTAGCGAGCTACAACAACGATCCAAGTGGCCATCACCCCAACCAAATATACGCGTCGATACACTTGTCACTGTGCACGAAGACAACCTTCCTCCTCAGAAGTGGTTGATGGGCAGAGTCGTGCAAGCTATTCCTCGACACGATGGAAAGGTCAGGGTGGCCGACATCCGAACTCCAAGAGGAATCATCAGGCGTCCTGTCCACAAGTTCGCAATACTTCCTGACGCTTGAAAGAGACCTTTCAAAGAGGGCGGAATGTTCGGGCAGAATAGTCATGATAGTCATTATCGTCATTATCGTCATCATCGCCATCGTTGCAGACATCGCCAGCATCGCCATCATCGCCATCATCGTCATCATCGCCATCATCGTTATCATCGCAGTCATCGTCACCATCATTATCATCCATAATATTATTAATAATTATTGAATTATTGTATTGAATTGAATTGTTATCTAGTTCCATAATTACTTTTAAATCTGGCGGTCAATTTAGACCAGTCACCATATTAATTTGTATTTCGAATACGCCATAACATTTAACTTAGTCTCTCTCACTAAACTACCGCTTAGTCATTTTTGTATAAATACGCACAGCGAATAAAGCTCAAAAACTTTGTATTTGAAACCCAAAGGGGAAACACCGTCTTTGATCTTCGCTTTCGCTCTCGGTCAACTTCAAGGTTACCAAGTGGTCATAATAGTTGCAGTTTCGGTAATTTCTTTGTGGTTCCTCAATAGCTAAATAAAATAGCATCGTTAACAATCGGTTAATGATCACAACCCAGGATCAGCTCCTTAATCGAAGGATTCAAAGCGATCTCAAGGTTAGCGACTTAGAAAACACTACGGTCGTACAACATATTCTGTGTGAATGTGAGGAAATATTATGTCGCAGTAGAAGGAAATTTCTGTGCAGGTACTTCTTCCAACATTTGGAAGAGTTAGACAATACCAACTATAAAGGACTACTTGGTTTCCGCAGGGAAATAGGGGCTTTCTCAAGGGCAAGTGTTTAGGTGTTTTTCCATTGTAGGTCACTGCAATTGGTTCCCCCTAGGGATCGCGATGGGCCCTTATGGTGCCTAGTGCTGTATGAGACGTCTCTCTCATACCCCTTTTTAACCTAACCTAACCTACACACCCGAACTGGACGAAGTGAAGATAGCTATATCTAAGAAAGTATGCCCGATGAATGGAACCTCAGCATTGTCTGCCCGATCCTCAAGAAAGGAGACCCTCTGAACTGCGCCAACTACAGAGGTATTAGTGTTCTTAACATCGCCTACAAGATCTTATCTGCCGTGTTGTGTGAACGCCTGAAGCCTTTCGCCAACAACCTGGGCCCTATTTCATAAACATTGACAGGTGACAATTCGACAAATTTGTCGCACTTGTCTGACAAATTTTCATTTCATAAAATATAGACAGGTGACATAATTGTCAGTTAAATACCACGACAAATTTGTCATGACTTTTTTGTCATTGTCAGATTTTGACAAATTTGTCGCGACAAATTTGTCATGACTTTTTTTTGTTATTGTCAGATGTTGACAAATTTGTCGTGACAATTTGCTCATTTTCAGATGTTGACAAATTTGTCGTGACATACACAACATCAACTGTATTTTATTATCCCCTATGATTGATCTGTATTGTATAACAATCAAACGTATATTATACAGTACTACCTCGATAATGTGAACTAATTAAAACATGGGCAGTTCACATTTTCGAGGGGTTCACATTTCTGGATACGAACAAATTCGTTGCATTTCATGCTTTTTGGAATGATCTGTGACTTGATTTTTGAAAAATAAAAGGAAAGACACAAAAATATAGTAATTTAACTTTAAAAAAAAACTGAACCCTTCTTATGGCACGCGCCGTATTCACAAATAAAAGAAAAAAGAAACTGAGGGCTCAGCGCGCACTCGACCGACGTCTTGCCAAACAAAAAAATAACGACAAAAAACTTTATATGTATGTAGAGGGACACCACCGATTTTTGACAAAATATATTCCGCTGCTGTTTTCCCGACATGAAATTTTTCCTTAAATTGAAAATCACTTAATGCAACAAAATCATTATTTAGTCATTTTCTTTAAAATGACAATTGCGTACTACACGAAATTGCATTATAGATTCTTCATCACTTTCACTTGAAGAAAAAATATTAAGCATTTTAAATCGTACTTGTCACTTCACTCTCAATTCTTGACCGAGACTCAATCGCCTGTCGGAATTGTCAATGACATACTGACAAAATTGTCAATAGTACAATTTTATCTGTCCCATAAAAAAATTGTCACGACAAATTTGTCAGAGATTTCATGACAATTCTCGAAAAATTCCTGACAATTCATTGTCATGACAATTTTTTTATGAAACCAAAACGTGACAATTGTCGCCTATTTTGCGACAATTCGACAAAATTGTCTAATTATTTATGAAACAGAAATTTGACAATTGTCGGATTGTCAGTTGACAATTTGTCACCTGTCATCTGTCGCAATTGTCAATTTTTATGAAACAGGGCCCTGGTGGCGCACGCAAGTGGAAAGGGACTTCAACCAACTTAGCATGCGAAATTGGAGACAGCTGGCCAAAGATCGTGCTGGCTGGAGACGCTTGTTGGTTGAGGCCCAGGTCCACCCCGGACTGTAGCACCACCAGGCGCGTGGTGGGAACATATTTGCTACCGGGATTTTAAATTGAAATCGCCCCCTCTCCCTTCTTTGAAAAAAATTTCAATTTTAAAAACAATTATGCCAAAAAATTTTATAAACTCTAATTTTATTGCAAAATTATACATAAATACCTACATACATTTTTATACCCGGTACCACACTGTGGTGAGGGTATATTCACTTTGTCATTCCATTTGTAACGCCCATAAGGAGGCGTTGTAGGTATGACAAACTATATATATTATTGATCAGCATCACTTTCTTAGTCGATCTAGCGATGTCCGTCTGTCTGTCCGTCTGTCCGTCTGTCCGCACGATTACGGCCGTAATTTAAGAGCTATCGACTTGAAATTTGGTACGTAAGCTTTTATCCACCAGACTGAGGCTAAGTTCGAAGATGAGCAAGATCGGATGAAAACTACTACTACCTCCCATACAAAAATATCAGATTTATATAGCTTTTTATGTTAAAAATTAAATTTAAATAGCTACAGTAAAGATAGCAAGTTTAAACTTTGCACGTATTGTTTTAATAATATTTAAAATTTTTTGACAAAAAAGGAGCTTGATCGAATAAAAACTACCCATACCTCCCATACAAATATATAATTTTTTAATACTAAAATATTTTTTTTTATTTTACAATAATATAGTACCAGGTATTTGAACTTCGGCATAGTCGAAGATAATTGTCTTACTGGTTTCATATGAATCCGTGTTATAATAATTTTTTTTTTATATTTATTACTTTCTTTGATTTGTTGACGGATGACATTTTCACAATATACAATATACGTCTCCAAACTGTCATTGCCCATGGTTTATCTTAATCTATCTTCTATAAAAATGGTGGCAAAAATGGTGTATCCGAAATTGGCACCGGCGGCAATTTGCATTATTACTTAGCACATTGGCACCGGGTGCCAATTTCCGATTTTCCACTGGGATTTCGTAAATTGGCACTTAAAAAAATTTTCTGAACTTTTTTCAACAAATATCAAAAAATTGGTCAAGTTACCACAAATACCGATAGTCTTAGGTATTGGCCGTAGAGTGCTCCTGTGAAGATTGGTCAAAGGGGCGTGGCACCTCCCTTACAAAAAAAACATTCAAAATCTTATATCTCGAAAACCACCGAATCGATTGAACTCAAACTTACAGATAATCTTACGTATTGTCCCTAGAGTGCTCCTGTGAAGATTGGTCAAAGTTGGACAAAGGGGCGTGGCACCTCCTCTACAAAAAAAACATTCAAAATCTTATATCTCGAAATCCACCGGATCGATTGAGCTCAAACTTACTGATAATCTTAGGTATTGGCCGTAGAGTGCTCCTGTGAAGATTGGTCAAAATTGGGCAAAGAGGCGTGGCACCTCCCTTCCAAAAATAAACATTCAAAATCTTATACCTCCTATACAAAAAACTCGATGATGTTATAGGTATCTCGATAACCGCTGGGCCGATTTTCATGAGTCTTTTTTTGTTTTGTTCGTATGTAAAGATACCGATACTGGACTGTTGGCGGATCCAGCGAAGAATAAGGACGTCGATAGCTTGAATTTCATTATTCAAAGTCAAATCGCTAGAGAACTGCATACGTATCTACAAATCCGTTGACAACATGACCGACGAGTATGATGCAACTATCCGACGGAATTTTTGAACTCGCTTGATGTGCCAGGAACACCACCGCATAATTATACAGCTGAAGGTGGGATCGATCATAATCATGTTGTGGAATCTGAGTCATCCGAAATTGTGCAACGATTCGTCTAGAAAGTGATGAACAATGTGATTCAAGCGACGATCATCAAGGGCAAATTCAAAGGAGAGGAAGTCCTTATCCCACGAATTCCGATACGGATACACGAACATTGTTTATCACATCGCTCTCTACTGATTTCGATTCCATTCAAATAAATCACATAGAAATTTTAACTATCTGTGTTTTATTAGATATATCACTTCGTAGTTTATCTGAAGGCGTTAAAATGGGGCGAGACGAAGTTTGCCGGGTCAGCTAGTTTTTTATTATTTTCAATTTGGAAAAACTCCTTTCACACTTTACCTTAGTCATCGGTAGTGTAAATCGATTTTCAATTGCTATTATTATTTTGTCGAAAATAACATTATAATTGATTATTAATTAATATTTTTTTAGGACATCTTTGACACAACTCTTGTTCGTCGACCTTCGTTGCTCAGGCAGTGCTTCTTCTATGAAAATATCAAAGTCTACTAAATACTTATTCATTGCCTTAACGAATTTGTGAACCCACTTCAATACGCTTTCAAAACCACCAACACGTATTTTTTTTATTTGGTCAAGCATACCCAGTACATAACTGAGAAGAACTAATTTTAATATAAGAAAAAATGAATCAAGATTAAAATTTGTCTCAATTATATTTTCAACTTTTCCTGAATAAAAAAACGCCCTTAAAAACGAAACGCCCCGGGAAAATTCCCGGTTTCCCGTATGGCCACCACGCGCCTGAGCACCATCTTAAGTAAGAGGTATGTGATAAGGTGCAAGATATATCTACATTAAGGTAAGCTTTCGTCATGAGCTTCGTTAATATATTTTAGTATTCATAATACGAAATTGGACCGTTTTGAGTATTTCCTTTTTTGTGACACAATATGTTCATCAAATTAGGTGTGGGGCATGTTGGGCGAGGTGGACCAACTTGCCACACTAAATATATAAATACATGACGTGTTATGAGTATGACCATTATTATTTGTTCTATAGAATGTTGGACCGGGTGAGGAGTGGGTACAGCGCCTCATACGAAGTGTTCCCCCGGACTTCGTCTAAAGGTCATTTTTATTTTCATCAACTGCAATAGCTACTAAACCCTTAGTTTATTATTTATCATACCTATACGAGTATATTATATTTATTTTTTGTTATACGTCATGAAGTATTCTTTGTTTTATATTCTAATTGTTTGTTATGTTTTGAATAAGATTCTATTATAAATTCTGGCTTTTTGTCCTTTATGGAAGTCACTCTTCCACTTTTCAGGCTATGGTCCAACTTACCCCACTCACTGGCCACTTGGGCTTAGTGCATTTAGGACAATGTTATTCCCTTACCTATGGATGAATATTTTCAGAGTTTTCCAAAAACATTGAGAAGGATGAACTCCATTCTATCTTTTAATACCACTCTTGAAGGTATAATATGGATAATCTGGTTATAACAGGATTTCAAACGAAAAGTGGCCCAACTAGACCCGCCCTACCCTACCTTCCTGTGGACGTGGAGGGTATAATATCTCTGAAAAGAACCGATTGGCAATATGAGAATCCCAACTGGAGAGGACTTATCTACGCAGCAGCTTCTTTAGGAGCTATATAACGTTATGCATCCTCCTTAAAGACGTTGAAAAATTTGACACTCCATTCCTGAAATGTTGGTACTATTTTATATGGTATTTTTTGAACTATGGTGGCGTGCCACGCCCAAACGGTAAGAGAGCGCCAAATTGTTTTTGATTTGAGCTCAGCGCATTAAAGTTATTCGGAATAAACAAAAAAAAGTTTTTTTTTTTCGAATGGGCAGTAAAGTAAAATTTAACCAACCTTTCAATCTGTAAATAAAGCATTTAACTCCGAACATAATTACTGGTGGACAAAACTTACCGGCATTTTATCTTAGACATTATACCTTATATCAACTATTATATAATATAAATACTCACTTCTGGTATAAAATTTAATATTAAATAATAGTATAAGTATGGTTCCTAAACTCAAAAAATGTCCCCAATACAAAATGAAAGATAAACAACTCACCTTCACCTCCTATATTCCCATTCATACATGAGATACTTAACCTTATTGAAAAACAATTTTCCTTTTCAACTTCCTCACATGTTTTAAGTAGTTCTAAGTATGTACCTAACTACATACTAGTTTTAAGTATTTATATCACTCTAGTCATCGACACTAAGTCGAAAGAGACAAGAACATAGTTATACATTGAGCGAAAGCTTCTCATAAAACAATAAGCCATGTTGGCATTCAAAATGAAACGAAACAAAAAGAGAGTCATACACTATAGCTTCATATTTTATGTATGTATGTCAATACTTAATGTCAAAATATCAATTGTCAAGCTGTTTTATTGAAGTCTCACTAAAGAAATGTAAATCTAAAATCTAGTTGCATGCTAGAGAGCAGCGTTCATTGGATTTTGTTGTTAAGCAACAGAAGGAATGTCTGATTACTTACTGTGAAGCAGTGTTAATGCTGGGTAAACTTTGTAAATAAATTCGTTGGTCTGAAAAAAGAATCCGTTTTGTAAATTTTTTATATATAAAAAAAATGGTAACCGCCTCCAAATTGCCACCCCTAGCAAAGTGCCGCCCGGGGCCTGTGCCCTCCTACCTCCAGAAGAAGTAAAACTATAATTCCGGAAACAAAATTAAGTATATACAACAATATCACAGTAGAGCAGGATACGATAACAGTTACTATAATCCTATTAGTGGGAGTACAGTATATGAATTAGGTCTAAACTAATCTATCCGATATCAGACTAAAGGTCTGAAGTTCTTAGTCAAATCCCAATACGGAGCTCTCAGTAAATGGAAGAAAAATGTACATTAAATATCTCTCTCGAAAATTGCGCATCTCGTCCATTAAATCGAATTGCATATTCACCACTACCATACGTGCCACCAATAGAACATGCACTAAAGATATTATGTCAACAGGAAACACTCGTCGAATGTTGTGGTTTAGCAAATGCAACCAAACACTGATCAGTGATTGATTACGCCATTGCAATGAGTGATTTTAGGTTGAGCAACCACACTTCACACATACAGCAGCAGCCAAAATGGCAGGGTTGGTTGGTAACCGAGTCTGAAATGCAGCAGCTCAATGCTATGACATTAGCTATACCTACTGAATATAGGTAGTGGATGGTTACACAACTAACGGCGTTTTATACAGGAAAAAGTCAATACTCTAATACGAAATATAAATTATAAAAAAAAACTAAAAATAAACTTTGTCAGGCCAAAAAATATGCTTCAAACTCATTATATCCACAAGCTAATTTTGTTAGTTAGTGACATTTACATTTGAACCGACGAAATATGGATCTTTGGGACTTATTAAAGCAATTACGGTTTTAATTAACCCGCCAATGGTGACGTACTGGTCTGTGAGACCGGGTGTGTTAAAATATGCGAATAACTTTATTCTCCGTCATTGTTTTTTGTTGCAATTTCGAGTAGCAAAGTTCCATATGTCGAAAGACTAAAAAACATTATTTTCCTTTATGAATATGTGATTTTTTATTGATTTCTTAATTTTAAAAAATGTATTACTAAAAACATTGTTATTTTTAATGCTCTAATTAAAAATGTTTTTTGAATTGTAATATTGAAATAAAAGAGCTTAAATTGATTAAATATCTTTGTTTTATTGTCAAAGAGCATAAATAAAAAAAAAAAACATGAACTATTAGTAACACATTTCGAAAAATCTTCAGTTGAAAAACCCCGTCTGTGAGACCGGCGTCACCATTAATCAAAGTCAAATTTGCGTCACCATTGGCGGGTTAATAGCTACTGTTGTGGATTTTGTAGTCAAACGAAATCAATTTAAAGAAGCGCTTATATTTCCGATCTACAAAAAGGAAAGTAAATCGGATCCAGGAAACTAGAGGCATTTCTTTCCTCAACGCTTCGTATAAAATATTTACGGCTGTACCTAGGTACCTATATGGCTATACTGCAAAGCGCGGAAACTCTACATATTTTTCGTAGACTTTTAGGCTGCGTCTGGATACTGTGGACCGTAAATCCCTACTTTATATTAGCTGTTTGGTAAAGGGATCTCTGGCAAATGTGTGAATATTTCGAAACTTGTACGAGAATACATGGGCAGCTGTTTTGAATGGTGAAGTTTTTTCGGATGCATTTATAACAAAATTTGGTGTGAAGCACCTTTGTTTGCTCTTTTTATTGAGGACATTACGGACTTTCTGCCTGGAGGCTGGAAGCATTGGATTTGCTGGTGTTATTATAAAGGCCTTACTGTTTGGGGACGACATTGTGGTACTCGCCTATACCCCTGAGTCGCAATTAATGATTAATCGTCTCTTCGACTACTGTTGCTCTTGGAGTCTGACAGTGAATATGGATTCTGGACAAATCTAAGATTATGATTTTCAAGAAGGGAGTGGTGGCAGGCTTGGTACCATTGAAAAGTGGCTCTAAGGCGGAGAAAGAATAGAATTTGCAAAGGACCAAAAAGTATAAATATCTTTTCGTGTATTTCTGGCGGAGATGTTAAAAAAAACATAGCGCACGGCACAGTAAGCGTAGAGTTTGTGAAACCGTGTCTGAATCGATATTAATGTATGCGGTGCAGGTGTGGTGGAACGTGGAAAGCAATATGATAAATTCAAAAAGCTTCTTATATACTTTGAAAAGAAAGTTTCACACCCCGCCAAACACACAAAATAATTATGCTGGAAATGAGTCTGTTACTGTCTATTAAAACTCTAAGCTTACAGGTGGATTATGTGCTAAGAGCAGTGATGAAAATGACAAACGAAAGTCTCCCTAAGTTTGGTGGTTACGGTGAATGATTGGAGCTAGCTCGTTCATGAGGAATAATTATATACCTAGATGTGGAACAACATATGTCCTCGAGACCAAATTTGTACCAGCTTATTGCAAGAGTAGATAAATGCAATGTAGGGAAGCGTTTGTAGAGGAGGCAATAGGTTTGGTGATAGGTAGGAGACAGCAAGTAATCGATATTACCCTGTCCAACAGGCATTCCAAGACTATCATCAATTGGAGGGTATCGCCAGATAGCACTTTGTCAGATCACAGATACATCGAATTTCAAATCTACTGTGAAGTTTCACCTTCGCAAAAGAGGAGAAATCCGAGAAAAACGAATTGGGCACGGTTTAAGGAGGAACTTGGCAATTCTGTTAAAGCTCCACTTAAATTAAGGTCAATACAAGGGGTAGAGAGGTCTGCTCAGGATCTGAACAGCGTCCTTATCCGTTGTTTTGAACAAGCGTGTCCGGTTACAAAAAACTCCTGCAGAAAACCGGTACCCTGGTGGGATACCGAACTGCAGCGTATTCGTAGAGAAACCAGGAAGCTCCTAAATCGGTCTTTAAAAACCAACTTAGAAGTAGACTGGAATCTGTATCGATCGAAGCAAAAAGAATTTAAGAGACTGATTCGTAAATCGAAAAATGACTCTTATAGGAAATTTTGTGAGGAGGTCGAATCACTAAGTGCGACCAGTAGACTTGTTAAAGTCCTCAAAAGGGACAGACCAAGTAAACTGGAACCGCTCCAAAAATCTGATGGTACCTACACGGAGACAAAGGCGGAAACTTTTAGTCTCCTGCTGGAGATTCACTTACCGTGAAATCAGGTCACTACGCGCTCTTCAGTGGTACCGGCAACGGTGGCCACTACGGAACTTACAAACACCACGCGGCGCAGATGGTATATTGCATCCAGAGTGGTGACGGATGATGCAATTGCATCGTTTGAGAGTTTCAAGTCACCTGGTCCGTATGGAATCTACCCGGCTATGCTGAAACAAGGTTTTAGTCAGCTGATGCCGACGTTGAAAAGAATTTTCACCGCTAGCTTGGCCTTGGCCTACATACCTACCTTCTCTTTGGCGTATGGTTAAAGTCGTGTTCATACCAAAAATCGGTAAGACTGACTACACTCTCGCCAAAAGTTTCAGACCCATAAGTCTCTCTTCCTTCCTGCTGAAAAGTTTGGAAAGACTTTTTGAGCTGCACGTGCGCAATTTTGCTCTTCGATCGCATCCTCTTTCTGAGATGCAACATGCTTATCAGCGCGGAAAATCCTGTGAAACTGCGCTTCAGAACCTTGTTGGTAGGATCGAAAGCGCTCTTGATAGGAAGGAGTACGCGTTGGGTATTTTTGTCGATATTGAGGGTGCTTTTGATAATGCGACTTTTGATAGCATGTGCAACGCAGCTAGACATCACGGTATAGATGAAACATTGGTGTTGTGGATTAAAGCAATGCTAATGTACAGGACGTTGATTGCCGAAGCGGATTGTGGCAAATGTGTTCCGTCTGTCGGCTCGAACCTAAGGACTGTCTGCTCTCAGGCGCAGAGATCCTTGGGCTTGATCGATGACTGGTGCACAAGAAATGGGCTTTCAGTGAACCCTCTTATTTAAATTGAAATTTTAAATTGAAAACGCTCCCTCCCCCTTCTTTAAAAAAAATTACAATTTTAAAAACAATATTATACCAAAATATTTTATGAACTAATTTTATTGCAAAATATACATAGACTAAAAATAGTTATTTTAAATAGGTATTTCATGATTTATTTTGATATTTTTGTTGAATTAATTTTGTTTAATAAGAATGAAGGCGGATAGCTTTAGTGGTTTAGCGGCCATTATCGGACTTACATACGCACCAACGTTTTTATATTATATAGCTGTAAACGCCCGGCTTTGTGCTCGTGCACAGGAATTGTATTACTTAGGTCTTAGATAATAATGTTCTTTCATAAAATGCGATAAATGAGAATAAATCGATTTTCTGTAATTATCTTTCTGCGTAAACCTGAAATACAGCAATACAAACAAAACAAAAAAGAATAATGAAAATCGGCCCAGCGGTTATCGAGTTATAACGTCATCGAGTTTCACCCCATAGAAGATGTTTTTTGTATGGGAGGTACCACGCCCCTTTGTCTAATTTTGACCAATCTTTACAGGAACACTTCTGGGCTAATATCTAAGATTGTCTGTAAATCAATAGATTTGTCGGTTTTCGAAATATAAGATATTGAATGCTTTTTTTTGTATGAGCGGTGCCACGCTCCTTTCCAATCTTCACAGGTGCACTCCTCCTACTGTGATCTTAAATCCCTGTTTTCTTTATTTCTGAATATTGGAAAGTGTTTAATTATTAGAGTCTGTGCCTGTGACCCTCTGGGTATTAAATATGAGAAAGATAAATGTCATTAGACGCGAATGGAGCAGCTAGGGCTGTCGCTTTAGCGGATGCTGGCTACGGCCAACGTTGTATTGCGGTGACACTTGGTGTGCCTCGAACCACTATAAGAGATACCATCAGACGATTTCGGGAGACTGGTTCTGTTAATAGGAGGCCAGGTCAAGGTAGACACCGATGCACTTCCGCCCGAGACGACCGCTTTTTTGTGAATAATGTGCTCAGGGATTGCTTTCGTACAGATACTAAAGCTCGCATTCGTCCTTTGGAAGTGAGAGATGTTGCAGTTAGTGATCGAACAGTAAGAAGAAGACTGCCAGAGAGAAACCTAAGCCCATTTCGCCCAGCTCGGGCCCCAGAACCACTCCCACAACACCCTAGAGCCAGGCTTCAATTTGCTAGAAAATATGCTGAATGGACGCTGGGTCACTGGAAGAACGTACTGATTTCCGACGAAAGTAGAATATCCTTAAGAGGTCCAGATGGTCGTGAGCGTGTATACCAACGACCATCTGAACCTGGAAAACAGTAATCTTCATTCTGTATTCTTTGACTTCTTCTTGCAATCATTTCCAAGCGCGCGCGATCACCTATTACCAAGGACTCAAGACAGTGCTCTGTCCTTGGATAAAAAGTTGCGATTTTCACCAAAAAAATACACATTCCTCCCATAAAACTGTTGCAGAAATCGCCCGATTATGTGCACAAGTTAATGTCATCTATTAAAGTGGACGATTATACTCAATTAAAATAATGTCAATCGGAATCAAAATTAATTGTGAATCTCTAAACTCTTACAATTTAGTGCTGAGTAAATTACGTGAAGATCTCAATAGCCAATTTTTTTCACATGAACTTAAATGTGAAAAATCTCTCAAAGTTGTTTTGTATGGTTTGTGCGAAGTAGACACAACTAAATTGAAAAACGAACTTAAAAATCTTGGACTCCAGTGTAAGGAAGTTAAAATGATCACCAAAAAATTTGATCATTTTACAGATACATTCTATATAGTATCCCTTGTGAGTGGATCGATAAGGTTAGTGGATTTAAAAAAAAATATACCTACGTTAGATTTTTCATACGCAAGTGAAGTGGTGCTTCCAGCCAATCATGGATTTGTCAATAGGCCGTATAGGCCGCGGCAGATTTCAAAGTCAAAGTCAAAAGTCAAACAAGTTCACTGGTTTTTTATACTAATACGTTAAATCCCTATAGAAAGTCATTCCTATCGAAAATTATTATTAATCCTACCGACTGTTATTGTACCTATTTTATCTATATTACAGCGTGAGTGATGGATGAGAGTAGGGATGTGCCAATGCCAAACCAATAATTTCTCTGGAATTAATAGTAGAGTTTTACCCTTTACTAGCCAAACACATTGAAAGATATGCAAACCAGGGATCAGGAACAACTATCTACCTATCGAAAACTGTCTGCGACGAATTCATTTTATTGGCTGAAAAAGTACTGATATACATCAGTGATGAGACAAAAAAAGGAAAGTACTTTTATTTTATTGTGGATTCTACACCGGATCAGCTAACACTTCTAAATCGTTATGTTTCAGATAACAGAGAACCATGTGAGAGATTTCTCAAATTCTTACCTTCTGTATAGGACACATACACAAGGCTCAAGAAATATTCGATGCCATTACTATAGAGCTGGAAATGTTAAACATTAATCTCAAAGATTTCCGTGGTCAGTCTTATGATAATGCCTCTAACATGTCAGGGATTTACAATGGTCTACAAGCTAAAATTCAAGAACAGGCACCATTTGCTATGTTTGTTCCTTGTGCAGCTCATTCATAGAATTTGTTGGGAACCTCGGCCGCTGAGTCTTGTACAGAAACCTGCTACTTTTTCATGTTGCTAGAGGAGGTATATATGTACTTTCTTCTTGAAGTCAAGTGAATTGGGAAGAATTAACGAATGAGATAGGAAGAGGAAAGACACTCAAGTGAGTGAACCTCACTCGTTGGTTGGCTAGAGCAGATGCCTAGAGATTCCTGGGATGAAGTGATTACAGTTTTAAAAATGATTGAAAATGACACTACAGAGAAATCCTTCCCGCGAAATGAAGCAAAGGGAATTCGCATCAAATTAGAAAAACTTGAAACTGCGTTCATATAAAACTTTGAGGTGGTAAAGGACTTTGTCTACCTAGGCTCCGCTATGAACTCAGACAATGACATCAGCGCTGAGATTAAGAGAAGAATAACTCTTGCCAATCGCTGTTTCTTTGGGATAAGAAAGCATTTGAGCAAAGCCCTCTCTCGAACAACTAAAGTGACCCTTTATAAGACCCTAATCATCCCAGTCCTACTTTATGGTGCAGAGGCATGGACTCTATCAAAAGTGGATGAGGCTGAGTGTACCTGTACAGGTCCACCCCGGACTGTAGCGCCACCTTAAGTAAAGTAAGCAACCTATAGTAGGTTAGGTATATTAAAAGCATCAATTGTTGAACGTTTTAATCGCACCCTCAAAGAGAAGATGTGGAAAGAATTCTGCTTTAATCGTAATTGCAAATGGATACCTATTTTGAGTAATATTGAAAAGACATACAACCACTCTACACATGGTTCGTTGGTTGGTTGAAAGTGGCTGTCAGCTAAAAACGCCAACACACTTAGACCAGTATAGGTCCATTGTGATGCCACGAAGAAGGATCTGAGATCTCCCTACTAGTTGAACCATTTTGAGCACTTTATAAAGCGTAAGAGGCTTCTGATGTCTATGCTTGTCAGATCGCCCAAGTCGTTGTAATGGAAGGCTCCTAAGTGGAGCTTCCTTCTGCGGGAGAGAGCTGGGCAGGAACAAAGAAGGTGAGGGATAGTTTCTCCTCTTCCTCGTCCAGGCAGCTTCTACAAAAGTCGTTAGCAAAAAGGCCCAGCCTTGCGGCATGTTTGCCTATCAGGCAGTATCCAGTAATGACACCTATTATAGTGCCGATATGCAATCTGTTGAGAGATATCAATTTCTTAGAGCGTTTCAAATCCAGCTTAGGCCAAATTTGTTTTGTCGCTGGACAAGTGGTTAAACTTATCCACCTAAGATTTGTACTCTCGATAGCATTCAGCTTCAATTTTTGTTTGCGAGTAGCGATTGGTAACCGTAGGGTGCCTTTATCCGAAAATATGTAGATATCCTTAACAGATGTGACGTTTTTCTTGAGCCAGGATAAGACTTCTTTAATCGCCATAATTTCCGCCTGGAACACGCTACAGTAATTTGGTAGACGGAAGGAGAGCTTAAGATTAATACTTTCGGAGAAAACACCCCCACCAACTCCATCATTGGTTTTTGAGCCGTCAGTATAGAAGTGAACTGAACCATCTTCCGGGAATGTATCGTCATCCCAGGTTGCTCTGGATGGGATAGTAACGAGAAAATTCTTGTCAAAGTTTAGAGATGGGGTGGTGTAGTCAGTGTTTTTGGTTGAGATCTCGAATTCTTTCAGAATAGAGGCGTGGCCAAAGTCTTTGCTTGACCACAGTGAGATGGCTTTAAGGCGAGTGGCTGCACTCGCTGCCATTTGCTTGCTAAATATGTCAAGGGGTAATAGATGAAACAATATGTCTAGTGCCGCCGAGGGTGTTGTTCGTAGTGCACCGCTTATGCACATACAAGCTGTGCGCTGGACCAATTATCCGGTCTTATAACTGAGTATCGGTCTTATAACTGAGATATAAAGCCAGTGGGTTACTCGAGGTTGTAGACCCCATTTATTCCCAATAGCTTTTTTACAGGAGAAGAGTGCTACTGTAGCCTTCTTGACTCTCTCTTGGATGTTAAGTTTCCAACTAAGCTTCCTACCCAGGATAAACCCCAAATATCTAGCTTTGTCAGAGAAAGTAAGGTTAATACCATTGAGTGAGGGAGGGTCGACTGTCGGAATTTTATATTTCCTGGTGAAAAGCACCAGATCCGTTTTGTGGGGGTTCAGACCTAGACCACAACGACTCGCCCAACTGGCTAGCTTATTTAAAGCATTTTGTAGGAGTTATTTTAGAGTATTTAAGTGCGTTCCTGAGACGCCTATAGCAACATCATCTGCATAAGCGATCACCGTGCGTCCTTCACTTTCCAGGATTATCAGTAGTTCATTGACCACCAAATTCCAAAGAAGGGGGGATAGAACTCCACCTTGCGGAGTGCCTCTACTGACAGATCTTCTTGCGGACACCACACCCAGCTTTGAGTTGATAATCCTAGATTAATCAGGTCAGGTCGCCAAGTGAGCTGTCGACATTCAGAGCTGAAAGCGCATCTGCTATCGCTGATGTATTGACGTTGTTAAAAGCACCTTCTATGTCAAGGAAGGCAACCATCGTATACTCCTTATGGAACAGGGAGTATTCGATATTACGTACTAAAGTGTGTAATGCCGTCTCCACTGATTTACCTTTGCAGTATGCAGGCTGGGCCGCTGACAGTAGTTTTTTTATCTATACTGTTGCGTAAGTGGATATCAATCAGTCGTTCTAGTGTTTTTAAAAGGAGTGATGATAGACTAATAGGTCTGAAGTCTTTAGAATTTGTGTGGGAGCATTTACCTGCTTTGGGTATGAAGACAACTCTAACCTCTCTCCATATCTTTGAGATATAAACTAGATCGAGACAACTATTGAAGATTGTCTGAAGCATCGGCAAGATTATATCCGATGATTTCTGCAATTCGGCAGGTATTATGCCGTCGGGTCCCGCGGATTTATATGGTTTGAAGCTATGGATTGCCCAGTTTAGTTTACTTTGTGTATGTAATTACATAGAACAACAAAAAGACGCCCTGTTGATGTGAATAACACAAATGAAAAAGAATTACTATCAACCATTTTTACAAATATGTAAGTTGTTCTGAAGGGAAAATTTAAAGTTGGTGATAATGTTCGCATCAAATTGGACAACGGAAATATTATTTATGTAAAGTAAGAAAAGTAAATCCAACAAGTCCAATCACGTATTTATTAGAAGACTATATCAAGATCAACCTATAAGCGGAAGTTTTTACGAAGAAGAATTAAAAAATCTAAACTTCCCACTACATTCCTTGTGGAGAAAGTGTTACAAACAAAAGGCGTAAACGTTTATGTTAAATGGCTTGGTTTTTCCAGTGCCCATAATTCTTGGATAAATAAAAAACAGTTGTAATAGCAAAATGTTTAATTTCACCACTTTAATTAATATTCATTTTATAGGTTCGTCTCATCGATTTAAGATTCACTATTTGTACGTTGTCTTCATTGTTTAATTCTCCCTAGCCACGAATTCTTTCCTCCGAAAATTCGCGATACTAGAAAGAGGATATATCTAGGCTGCGTTGTTTATAGTTACTATTATAAGTAAAGTACATACATCGGATAGTTAGTTCTTTATTTTCATCAAATTCTAACTTAAAGTGTCTATAAAAAATATCTTTGCTCTCAATTATCCCAGATATTTCACTCTCTTTTTTGATTAAATCTTGCCTAAATCCTTCTATCCTCCTCCTCCTTTACAGAAACATACTTCTTATCATTAATTCTTTCAGTTGTTGGTGTTATGATGTCATTATTCAATGTTGGTGCTGAACTGCCATTGCTGGTGTTGTTGTTGTTGTTGTTACGTGGCGAAACAGTCAATAAACGAAAAGATAAGTCAATTTGAACGGTGTCGTTGTTGGGTAAATTCAGATCAAATGTTACGTTGTCTGCATTATTCATATTATTTAGGTCAACATTAAGCGGTAGACCATTAAGAAATAATAGAAACAGGTTTATAATCCATAGAATTGAATACATTTTCCTTAGTTTTTCAACACCTCCGCTTCCTTTGAAATAAAGTATTGTAATAAAACAAATGAAGCATAAACTAGCATATTTAAACTTGGAAATGTGTAATTGTGTTTATTGTTTTTATGTGTTCCTCTATATCGTTGCTGAAGTCCAGTTTAGTTACTCTGTCACTGGGGGGTATGGTTCTGATGAGTGATTCATGATTAGCACACCATTTTCTGAGTTTAAATCCTGCAGATGTCAAAAGCGCTTGTAGTTCTGATTGCATTGTTTGGGCTGTAGTTAAACTATCTGACCCTGTCAGAACGTCATCAACGTAGAAGTCTCTTGATAGAACCCTTGATCCCAAAGGAAATTGTTGCTGATTTTCTTCGGCCAGTGTTTGAAGTCATTTGACTGCAAGATATGGTGCTGAGCTTGTTCCATATGTTACTGTTTTGAGCCTATAGCATTTGAGTAGGTCACTGGAGCTATCTCTCCACCAGATGAGTTGGTAATTTCTGTCGTTTTCGTGTACGAGTATTTGCCGATAAATTTTTTCTATGTCAGCGGTGAAGACAAACCTAGGCAAACGGAATCGAAGTAAACTAGAGAAAACATCGTCTTGAATGGTTGGGCCGGTTGCTAATATGTCGTTTAATGACAGGTTGGTAGTCGTCTTTGCAGATACATCGAAGACAACCCTAAGTTTAGTAGTGCTACTATCATCCTTCGTGACACAATGATGCGGTTAAAAATAGTAGGGCTTTTCCAATTGTTTATAGTTCACCTCCTCCATATGTCCAAGTCGTCGGTACTTCTGTATAAACTCCATGTATTGCTTCTTTAGATCTTGAGATTTAGCAAGTCTTCGTTCAAGTGAAATGAATCGTTGAAAGGCTATATCCTTTGATTCTCCCAAGTTACTTGGTTGATCCACAAATGGCTGGCTTACTACATACCTTCCCTCAGAATCTCTGAATAATTCAGCTCCAATTAAAACATCTATGCTACTGGGAATGTTGAATTCGGGGTCAGCCAGTGGAATGTTGCCTGGTATATTCCATGTGGATGTGTTAAAAAGCTTGCCAGGTTGATCAGACGTTATTTTTGGTATAACGTGAGCCTCGATGTTTGAAAAAAGGTTGGTGATGCGTAAATCCTAACCTGATGTTTACCCTTTGCTTGGCCTGCTGAGTTCGCCAACCAATGCCTTTAATGGTTGTTATTAGAGGAGTGGTATTGAGACCGACTTTTTTCACCGTTCTTTCAGTAATGAAATTGAGTTGAGAACCTGAGTCCAGTATGGCCTTGCACTCAATGGACTGTCCCAGTTGAATTGTTATTCTCACAATGGCAGACGACAAGAATACATAACCTTGATTTTTGGATGCATCTTGCGTAGTGAGGGATGTTGATGAATTGTTGGGTGACGGAGATGGTATTACTGCGTTTTCCTGTACTGCCGTCACATTATTTGTTCTTGGAGAAGACTGTAAGTGCAATAGCGTGTTATGTTTTTTTGAACAGGTTTTGCATCCTCCAGCCAAGCATTTGGAGGAAGTGTGCCCAGTTTTCAAACAATTTTTGCATGTTTTTGATCCCTTGACTAAATTGAATCTTTGGGATGGTGACAATTGTAGAAATCTTGGGCAATAGAACGACTGATGACTGTCCTTGCAGCATAGGCACTGATTAGTTGCATGTGCTATGGTAGTAAGTGATTTATGATGATTTGTTGATCGGCGATTGTTGCCTTCTGAGGAGACTATACTTTTGCCCACTGCTTCTTGTGATTGAAAGCTAATTTCGATGTATTTAAGAAGACTATCTAACAATCAGTCGGAAAATTATTAGTTTTCCTTCTAGCTTTCGAGTTCTGTATAACCTCACTACACCTTATGATACGGTTTCAAGAACATCTCTTTTTAAGAGGACATGTCCTCTTTATTGTCCGCGATCTATTTTACACTTTCTTTTTTCGCTTGGATCTTTTTTTGTCCGTTTTATTTATTGTGTCCTCTTCTTGTTCTCTTTTTTAATACGTTTAATTTCAATATAAACAATGTAAAATGTGTAAAAAAAAACAGCAGGCTTGAACAACGTTTTTTATAAACTTAAGTCCAGTACCAATCTGAAAAGACTTAATTGGAGTTGATTGTCCTGTCCATATCAAATCAAACACAGCTAAAAACGGATTTGAATCATTTTCAATTGATATCGAAATTATTGTAATAAAAATATGTATACCTTTTTCTATACTATATACCATACACCAGAGGTTCCCTAACGTGCGTCGCGACGCCCTGGGTCAATCCAATAGTCAAAGATTAAGCGCGTTTGTGTTTCCCGCATTTCCAGTAAGACTTGCTTCATGGCTGGCACTCGTGTATTTGCCTCAAAAATAAATAAGGGTTTTTCAATTAGCACGGGTCTTTGCCAGCCAGATTCGTCGGGAGCATTGCCGTGGTCCATGAGAATGTACAGGAGAACCCGAGGCAGTCAATTCATCCAGGTGCATAAGAAATCAGCCTTTCGCAGATTCCAACTTGGAGAATAAATTATGTCTGTAAATGTATGTAAATTATGTCTTCTTTTTTCGTTTGAGGAATATGGACACCCTACATTATGATATCACCACCGAACATCTGCAGTTTAACATGTTGAAAGGCTTGAAGATGTATTGCTAAGTTTGCAATAGAACTTATACATTCTCCATTTTTCAAACGAAAAATCAAACAAGCTGTCCCATCTTCAGGTGTAGCATGGAGTTCACAAGTCGATCTTTTCATCATTACATCCGAGACTTTTATTTGTATCCAACCAACTTTACAAGTACACAGGTTTTCACCCTCCCTTAACCTCTCACACCAAAACATTATTCCTTCTCCAACAAGTCGACAACAAGTTATGGAAAAATGTTCCCACTGACCTTACCCTGAACTTTATCGATCGATGTTTCTTATAGTGTAAACTCTTTTTCTCTCTTATTTCATTCGTCCTACTCTCATAGAACATTGCATAATCTATAACATACAATTCGCCAGACCATCTTCATTTATATTAAATCAAATCATCCATCAGCAAATCGTTCACCCCCTCTTCAGCTCTAGCTCCATCCCATGACCCCCTCTCCACTCACAGCCAAACAAAAACTCCATCCACTTCCTGACCCCTCACACAGCAGGGTTCCAGGGATTTTGGCAAAAATAGTCTCAAGACTACCTGGCTCAACTTCGGAAGCGGCCGAAATGGTTGGAAAAGTCGAAGAACATTCAACCCAACGACGTAGTCGTCCTGTAGGACGAAAATTAGAAACCCTGTCGATGGCTCATTAGCAGAATTAACAAAACGTACCCCGGACGAGATGTTCTGACACGCGTTGCATCAGTCACTACAACAAAGGGGAAGTGCAAACGTAATATTACGGAGCTCTGTCCACTATACTCGTCGATACAAGTTGCAACGGCCGGCGGGAGTATGTTCGCCGATGCATTACCCCAAAAACTTGTGTGGTGTCTGATGTAATGGTTGTAATATTGTCCCTTTCTATCCATCTTGCGCTCTATTCTTTTTTCTTTCTCAATAAATGAAGTCGGTTTTTGTAATCTAAGGAACGAACACGCCTTTTATTTCGCTCGGAAATTTTTAATTACGGAATTCCTTTCAGAGGCTGGAAATAACGCCTAAACCATTACGCCTGAAGTTGTGGCAACGCGAACGAATAAACATATGGTGATTGAGCTTTTATAGCAACGAATATGGTGTACTAGAAATGAATATTTGTATTAATTCATTCATTTCATTCATTTTCTATGCCCCGTTTACCCATTAAGTGGGTGGCGGGTGTAGGTTGCTCAAGTGGACCCTCCATTCCATAGCTCTCGATTCTCCGCCATCGACTCTAAATCATCAAGTGCAGTCCCCTTACGGGTAAACGACAGATTATGAACTGGATCTAACCATCTCATGCTGGGTCTACCTAGCTGGCCTGCCCGATGGTATGGATTCCATAGCACGTCGTGGGATCCTGATTGGGGACATGCGTTTAACATGCCCAAATCACCGAAGCATGGATCGCTCCGTCCGGAGAGGTAGCTGCTCGACATTGAGTTCCTCACGTGTTCTGGTATTTCTAATGCGATCTCTACGGGTCAAACCAGCAATACAAGGGAGGAATCTCATTTCGGTAGCTTGTATCCGCGATCTTGTTCTTTTGGTCAGTACCCAAACCTTATGACCATAAGTAACAGTTGGAAGAAACAAGGAATTATGTAGATTGACAACTCAGCTTTGACGCTGTACCAGCATGCATCTTTTCACTTCAACTTTAATTTTAATTATTAATATTTATTACTACTCTCTATCGACTACCGACTCTTCTGGCTACCTTCCTGTACCACTCTTGGTATCCGACTGGCTGTTAATGTTCATATTCATATTCTCGTTCAGTGAAACGTTTACTCGTTCTTCTTCTTCTTCTTCTTGCCTGCTACAACACCAAGTTCAATCCTCCTAATAACAGAATGACCAAGCTGTCTCAAATTTGACTCAGCATTCTCCACCTGTTTCAATGGGACTCCACTAACATGCAGAGTGCATTGAACAGGCGTTCTGGAGACGACCATCACTTAAGATTGATTCACGTTTACTTTCGTCTCAGCTTCAACACAAACGGCTACAAACCGATCGAGTGCGCGCTGAAGTTCAGTCTGAGAGGACCCAAGTATGACCAAGTCATCAGCGAAGACCAAATGACTTAATCCTGATCTCCCAATTCGAAACATTCTTCGCCAAGACTGCGCTGTAACATCCAGTCCACAAAATAAATGAAAAGGAGAGGAGACAAGAGAAGACGCCCACTTTATTCATGTATACAAAAGTTGATTTCCAATTCTTTAATAAATACGATTCAGGAATCATTTTAATAAATCAAGAAAAAAAAGTTTTCAAGAAAAAATGAAATTTTTCTTAAGAAAGAAAAGCAATAATTATCTTCTGCTCATATAATGTATACATTCTTCGCAATGAAAACAGTACGACAGTGATAGAAATCAGTTTAAATTTCGTAATTTTTATATCCATCTGTTACTGTTCATCCATATCATTGCATCGCCAAGAATGGGAATTGGGAATAATCTAGTGGACAATATCGTAACATTATCTCAAGCAAAAAACAAAAACAAATAAAAACAGAACTGAAATTTCCTTAATATGAATTGTGTTTGCACAGCTATATGAGATGAGTGCATATCAACCAATTGCTGTTGACTTAGAACTTAACATTATAGATAGTTTCAAAGCCACCCACATTCTAATTTACCCTGCTCCAGTATACATACAACTTGTGGTTGTCGTTGTATATCCATTTGAAGAAGAAAACACCCTATAGCAAGCGAAAACAATTTCCTCGATAACGCTGTCTGTTTGATGCAAATTTGGTGCAATGAAATTGCAGAGCTTCTACTGGGTGGTATGCTATTGATGCCGCTGTGTTATTGTTACTCGAAGGAATACGTTTCCAATTTTTATCTGTCCATTGGGACGATTGATTGCAATTCGATACTAGAAATTCTTGAGCAGTTTCTCAATTCTTGAAATATTATTCAGACAATTGACAACATCTGACAGAAATGTATCTGTATTCATGAGAAATTTATGTTACCTAAAATATAGGTATAGATACCTCGGTACGCTGGACATTGAGTGACGTAAATGGTGCAGATTGCCCAACAAAGATAAGGTTAAATCGAATTTGTGAACTATGATATTTATAATTAAAGCCGATATGCGCTTTAAGTAAAATATGAGTAATTTTGTACTGCACACTGGATATTACTTCCTATAACTACTTAATTTGAAAGAATTACCTACCCCTAAAAGCTGCCACAATAAAGTATTATGCAAAAAGTTCCAAAACGTAATTTTGGACTTTTTTGCACTTTGATTTTTTTTTTGAAAACTATGTCTACCTACATATCAGTATTTTTATTATATTTTTTGTATTGTGAATTTGTGAAAAAAAGGGTGCAGTTCCCAACTTTACATACAAAAAACCTCGCACTCACTTTAAATCTGACCTTCTGCATGCTTATTTTGGAAAAAAATTTGTTTGCTCTAATTTGGCGTTTTTTTTTAATTATCAGGAACTCCAGAACTATGTTTTTGTGTATATAGAATACACAAAAAAAGAAAAATCTAAAATTTTTGTAAATGGGGTGCTTTGTGAACTCTAGAATTCTTGTCCAGCTATCGAGAACTTTATATAGAACTTTATATAAATATATATACATATATGAAAGGCGTTGAGAATAAATGGTTTCAGTCGTTTCTGAAAAACAGATCACAAATAACAGTTTTTAATAATGTGAGCTCAACAACGGCAACAAATAACATTGGGGTAGGTACCGCAATGTTCAGTATTAGGTGCATCCCTATTCTCAATATATATAACTGACATGGTAAATGTGGTAAGAGAGTGTAAATTGTGTTTGTTCGCAGATGATGATTTAATATACGTTTCTGATTGTGACATTAATAAGTGTATTTATTTATTAAATAATGATTTAAAATATATAACGGAATGGTTAATATGAATAAACTGAAACTGAATATGTACTAACAAAACAAAATGTATGATCATAAATGGTGATTATAACGGTTTTATTGTAATAGATGGGCAGCAAATAGAAAAAGTGTCAGAAATGAAATATCTTGGTATAATAATTGACAAAAAACTTAACTTTAGCGCACACATAGATACCTAACATATTATGCAAAAATAATAACAACAAATTTGGAAAAAAATTGGTGTGTTATACAAAGTTCGAAAACGACTAAGTATGTAAAACTGTAAAACAAAGCGTTGAGATGTATTCTTAGATGTAGTAGATTACAATAAATCAAAGAATAATGTTAAATATGTACCTTTTTATATACAAAATGAAATATAATATGTTACCAAAATATTTATGTTGAAATATGCAATATATAAGAAAAAATTATAACTTAAGAAATAATAATAATAATCTTAAGATAAGAAGATTTAGAACTTGGACAAAACTGTATACTGTATAAATAAAGTGACCAACTGTACAGTTTTTCGCTGTATACTACAGTTTTTCAGGCAGTCGATAATTGTCAGAAAAACATATACAGCGAAATCATGAGAATACAGCATTATACAGTTTTTCCACATGAAAAAAAAATTAGGTAGGTACCTAGCGAACTTTTCTTTAACGAATTTTTCAAGTTAAGGAACGACATTGAGTAAAAATGCGTAAAAATTCGTAAGATTTAAAAGTGATGGAACAGACTTTTATATAACAAGACAAGGCGCGCATCGAAGTGATGTGTCAGTGGCGTGGTGTTTAAGTGGCAGGTGTAGAGGCCGACCGAGGTGGATTTTGGCATTACAATACTGCATATTTCTGTTTACACGGAAACTAAAAACATGCGAAACGACCAAGAATTTAACATATGTCGAAACGACCAAGAATTTAAGAACTAATGAAACGGTAGCACCATACGTTGTTTGCCTCGTCAGTGTGTGTTAAATCACTTTCATAGCACTTCGCCGCCATTTCATCAGGACACCACTCCTATGCCACCTGCCACTTGGTCACCACGCCACCTCCACGCCACTACCGCACCACTTCGGTGAGCGCCTTGTCTTAGAAATGTCATTTGAATAGTTAAAAAAAACATATAATTCGCTGTTAAAATGGTACAGTTTTTATACAGTTTTTCGATCTCGGTTTTACAGCGCTGACCTGTCAAAGAGTTGGTCACGTTATGTATAAAGGATGTCAAAGAAATTTCCAGATACAAAGAATTTAAAATAAATATTATTAATTATGTCAAAGAAAATTATGAATCATAAGCAAACCTAAATTATTAATTATATGTCGGTATATAAATTAAAGTAAATGTAATTTAATAACTAAGAAAAAGTTAAATAAATAAACAAACAAACAAACTTCAACTCCCCAACTGTTGTTATCCTGTTTTTTTTTTTATGTCAAATGTTATTATATTCTGAGCCATGATGGAATAAGTATAAGGTGGTCTCGTCGGCAAAAAGTAGTCCGTTCACTATACGTTTTTCTCTTTGAAAGAGAGATTCAGCGTAAGATTCAGCGTAGTAAGTGTATGTTAACGGACCAAAAATCGAACAAGTCGGCAGCCGACGAGACCACCTTATACTTATTCCATCATGTTCTGAGCAGCGTCGCCGTTTTGAAATCCGACTTCCAGTCAGATTTGAGAGACAAAAAAAACAGTTAAAGAAATTTAAACCAAAATCCAGCTAAAAATCAAGCCATGGAAGTAAAATAAAATTAAGAAACTAATAAAAGTTTTATCAATGGTCTATCCTGGCCGTTGCTTTGATATTGTCCACTGCATATACAAGTCATGCAAAAAGTTAGCTATGTGAGTTACGCATATGGGTCTAGTGTTGGTTTGGTGTGAGGGGTACCAAAACTACTTGACCGATATGGCCTATTTTTAATACCAAGCTGTTACCTGACGATGCGATGGTAGAAAGAAGTCCTCTCACAGCATTTCATTTGGCTAGGTCGATTCCTTTGAACGCTATCGTGTTTTCAACAGAAAGACAGACAGACAGACAGACGGACATGCCTGAATCGAATCGGAATTTGATCCTGATCAAATCCGGTGATTTTTTTTTTAAATACTTCTCTCGGGAAAGGCGAACCTATAACGCTTCAACAGCGCCCCGAGATGCTTGCAGATGTATGTTAGTTGTGCACTTAAATTGCTACAAATTGTAGTCTTCTGGAAATATATCCGCAGGAAGCGAGTTCCAAAGTTTGCTTGTCCTGTAACAGAAGGAGTTTTGGCTTTTGGAAAGTTGATGTCCTCGCGGTTGTCAAGTGTACCTGATGGTCATGAGCAGTACCAGCCTGTCTTGTGGGGCGCCCAAAAGTTGCATTTCGAGGGATAATGTCTTCGTCTACCATGGAAGTACCTATAGAACAAGCATAGGCAGTGTTGTTAGGTCTCTCTCTTCATTTTTCCCACCAAACGTGGTCATTTTTCCCTTTTTTCCCTTTTCACCGAACTCAAATTCCCACGATGCATTCAAATGAAAAAAAAAAAAAATAAAAAATTATAATAATACATTTTAACTCATTTTTATTATATTGAAAGAAAATCACAATAGCCGCGTTCCATTGACCGCTGGATGACTAGTGGTATGTCAAACTCCATATAAAAAAACAGACATTTCAGCTGTAGCACATATTGTGAAATATCCTTTTCTGGGAAATGTTTCAATCTAGCGCAAAATTAACTAAATAATTAAATAAATACATGCAACAAGTCCGTATAGGCACACTATAGCAGGTCTAGCTTCTCTAGTTTGTGTGAGTTTTTATTTTTGGGACTAATGGAAAAGACCTACCATTTTATGCCGACTCCGAACGGCTGAATTGAGAAGCTTTTTCAGTACAGTTATACTCTCGTATGTTTGTCAGACGTTCGCGAGAGGTGGTGCTTTTCCAGGGATCGAACCTGGGACCTCTCGCACATTAACCGCTGAGCCACTGCGCCCACAAAATTAACTGGTAAATTGAAAGAAAAATAACGAACTGCCAAAACAAATCTATCAAGTCTAAATTAATTTAGTAAAGAACAAGGAAAAGTGGAAGTGTAGAAGTTACACAAAATACATTTTAGATGCTCATGAAGATAAAGTAATAAAAATACAAACTGGTTCCATTCAAATGTCACTTTGCCGCTGGCGCTAGAGGTCTAGTTACATACGCTGTCGCTGCGCCGGCCGTCAGATTGTTTTTGTACTAGAACTTTTTTGTAGCCTCTTACTATTTAAAAGAGCTCTTTTTTTTCTGCTGATAATTGTTGTGAATTTTTGAATTAGTTTTGATGAAATTTCACAAAAATTTGGTTTTACAATTTTTTTGTCAGATTCCTGAAATTCCCACGATCGTGGCGCTTTTTCCCTTTATCCCACGGAAGGCTTTTCGGACATCGAAATTCCCACGAAAAGGGATAAATCCCACGATATAACAACACTGAGCATAGGTCAGTGACTTGTCTTCTGTGCACCAACGGTTGTAGATTGGAGGTGAGTGTAGGATCTCCAATAAGTCGAACTGCTCGTCTCTGTATGCTGTCAAGTAGGTTAAGTGAATGTTTCGGGGCCGAGCTCCATATATGGGAACAGTATTCCAGGCCTGGTCTAACCTGTGCTTTGTAGAGAAGGAGAAGTTGCTTGGGGCTAAAGTACCTCTTTGCTCTAAATAGATAGCTCAACTTAGCGAAAGCCGATCTTGCGATATAGGATATGTGGTCCTGCCATGTGATTCCTGAATTAACTGTGACTCCTAGAAGGTGCATTGAGTCCTTGGGATGGATTGTATGGTCACCCATTTGGATCTGAGGAACTGTTGATGAATTTTTCCTAGAAAATGTTGCGAGCTGTGTCTTGTTTGCATTAAATACAACCAAGTTGTCTTTTCCCCACTGCAAGATTTTGTCCAGATCATCATTTAGAGAACTAATTTGTTTATATCTCTGACTGTGTGATGTAGCCGCATTCACAGGCCCACTGTTCGAGATGGAGGATATAAGAGTGCTGTCATCTGCAAAGCTGTAGATATTATTATTTGTCGGTCCAAGCAAATCGTTGATGTGGAGAAGAATTAGAGTTAGAGAAATAATAGATCCTTGGAGCACTCCTGCATGTATGGCAACCGAATTGGATGATACACCATTTACAACTTGGATCGATCTTCCCAGAAGAACATTTTGTATCCATCCGCGGAGTTGTTGTGGTAATCCATAATATTGCATATTGTAATTTGTTGACAAAGTTGAAAAATATTTGTTTTCTTTAAATTCGTAAATTGAAAAAAAAAAAAAAAAAAAGAATTAGCAGAATTTATTTCTTTAAAATATTGACTGTCAGAATTTTAAAAGCAGAATTTCGACCCGCTCCCTGCGCGTGAACCGCTAGGACATCCAATCACTTTGTTAGTGTAATCATAGATAGTAAAATCATTTCGGGTACGGCTTCTGCGCACATATTGACATCGGTATCTCTAAAGCACATATCAGCCCATGGCAACGAAGCGAAGAAATTACGCAGCTCGTCCCAGTTACATTTGTGTACTATAATTCCAAATCGAACGATAACGATCCTGGTTCGCTCCTATTGGTATCGGTATAACACCTTCTTGGTGTTATAAATGTAATGACAAAGTGAGGTATTTAAGGTAAGTAAGGTATTTACCCAAGTAGCATTCGAATACACATTTTAGGCCTGGCGACGTTCTGGTGTCAATTCGTGACCCCATTTAGGAACTTATGTTTCGCAACAACGAAGTAACAGATTCCTTTTCGTTTCGGAAGTAGCACAACGCGAAGTTCGCTCTGAAGTCTGAACGTGCTCTGAAGTCTGAACATTCTCTGAGCGAAAAAAAGAAACACAAAATCTGAGCTCTTATCAGCGTTGCCATAAGTGCAGATTTGCTGCATTTTGAAGATTTTCACCCCAGTCGCAGACTTTTAAAATCCCAAAATCTGGCTTGCAGATTTTGTCTGCTTATATTTGGTTTGATTAGTGATTTTGAACTCCATAAAAGAGAACAGAAAAGTATAGGTTTTGCGTTCCATGAGTTAAAATGTTGCAAAAAATTGTTCCACTTCTGGTTTTATTAGGCTGTACTGATTGCGTCTAGCACTAACCTTTCAAAATTAAATTTTTTAATCTCGCAATATTTATGAATCCAGAATTTTTTTTATAAAAATCTGCATTGCAGATTTTTCAAAATATTTTCATGGCAACACTGGCTCTTATGTCTCTGAGCTAAAAAAGAAACACGAACTTTTTTTTGACAGTTCACGCTCGCTCTGAACTAAAAAAGAAAAACGCCTTATAGTGTTTTTATATACAGGGTGTCCGCCGGGAAGGTATACTACTTTGTTTTGCCGCCATTTTGGTAAACATTAGTCTTGACAGTTCATATTTGGCAGTCGTGAAGTAGACATGTGGTAAATTTATTATGGAAAAATATTCGATAAACCAACGTGTTTTTATCAAAATCAATCGTCAATTACTGTGACGATGAGAAAGTTACGTGAAATTTTTGGGAGAAACAAGTGCCAACAAAACGCACTATTTATCGTGTAGTGTAGTGAAATCTTGCAGTCGTTTTCTGAAATAAACAAAACAAAAATTGTAACATGAAAGAAAAGAAAATACCGTTTTACATACCTACCATTGGCTGCGACATATTCAGCGGTCTCTTCTCAAATTTAGTCTTTCATCTGTTGGTGCTTATAAAAATTATCCGCTTTATTGTGGGTACATTAAAGGTTTTCTTTAATAAAATCAATTATTGTATTATCAAATATATTTCCACTTCCAACGATGATAGGTATATAGCTTACTGATTTTATAAAATTTCAAAAAGTGCACAGAAATCAGAAACCTCAAAGAACTAAAAAATCACCTTAACCTTAACAATCGTCAAAATAATAAACACCATCGCCGTTTCGCCCGAGATTTTTTCGATTGTCCGAAATGACCGCGATACGAGGCAACCAGCCTCGTGCCATTGTGTATATTTCTACATACCTAAATTTCCTTTGATTGGCAATTATTTCTTAGTTGACAACTCACGCTGCATTGTGAAAGAGATACCCCTCCACCTACAAACAAGTAAGGATGACATAGTCCTCATTAAAAAACCAGTGGTCGTTGGTAACTGCATAGCGTTGTTGAAGACAAAAAACTATAAAATTGTTCATACTGTCTGTAAAGAGGTTCAGTACCTAACCCTTCGCAGTAACTAGAGATCACCGATAAAAAGGAGCTCTCTGGCTTGCATCGGTGCATATGGCCCATGACGATATCGGGACCGAGCCATCGACAAATATATTTCCTACTCACAAAGAAGCAGAGCGACTAAGTATCCCACTTTTACGTTTTACCCGAGTAGTAGGTACTTACCATACTAGGAAGACATGCCGCAAGAACAAAAAATGACAAAATAATTAATAGAAGCAATTTTAAAAGAAATCAATTATTGTGAATTAGCTTATACATTTTCACTTACCTACCTGAATTATTTAATTTGTAAAGAAAAAACTCGAGCTTCACACGAGACTATAATCAAATCAAAGCATAAAATGGCATCCCACAGAGAAGCAATATTCCTCAAGAGGAACAAATTTGAAAACAATGGTTTCTTCTCAGAAATGTCATAACAATGTCGAACACAGAAAAATAATAAGACCCGACCACATAAATAGTTTTTTTTTTTTTTAAAACACCAACAACCTTGTCCTGCCGCACGTATATTTTCCAAACATCAATTTCTCTCAACGAAAGCAAACGCAAAGCACATACTACCGAAACATCATCTAAAATCCATCGATTCGAAGTAACCCAAAGCAACAGCAATAAGTTAGGTATTCCTTACATTCCAAGTAAATCTGCCAAAAATCCCAATCGAATGTGATGTGAAAAGCCAACGGAATACATTATATCTACAACACCCAATCCACGCTTCACTATCCAGCTCTCTCTGCACATATTTTCTATTATGGATTTTTCTTGGTTGTTTCCTCACTCTCTCTTGCAAGCTGCCATTGTTAGGTTGCCTTCTAAATTTCACATTGATATTAATCTTTTCCCGGAAGCGGAGGGTAGGTATATATTGTGAACTCTGACCCATCAGCCATCAATGGCACACGATGGCGGTAAAGTACCTTGATAGGTCCTGAAGGACCTTATGGCATCGAGTCCTTCTCCTCGAAATCATATACATAAATTAGATTAGATTTTCTAGGTTAGCGGCCGTTGTTGTGCTGTATTAGGGGTTGTGCTTTATAAATATTTACCCATCGGATAAGTGGCCGGCGGATGCAACGGTCGACTGATCGGATTATATCGGATACGGATAGCAGCAAACGATGCTTCGAATCGGGTGCATTTTTGAATTAACTTTCCCGAACTGTAGAGACTGATTGATGGGGAATGTGTGATGATTGCAAACATGCTTTGATTAATTAATAGACTCGTATTGCTATAGCTCGTAGTAGTCACTAGTCACACATTCGACTCTGTCATATTATTTATAATATCTCTATACAAATGCATTCATGACAGCCAATTTCGAAAGGGTACGCCTTGCTCAAAGCGAAATATGTCAGCTATCTGCCGGAACGCACACACACACAAATTCCTTTAGCAAATTACTAAATGTTAGTGTTGAACAAATAGAAGGTCATTTTGGGCGCCAAACAAGGTATACTTACGTACGTTTCGGTTCCAAAAATGTCGTGTAAAATTCCCGTATGGGGGTTGAAGAACACAAGCATTTTTAATTAGCTCGGGGAAATCTATTGCATAAAGCATAAGAAATTTTATACTCGTACATACGCTTTTCAATATTCCACTCATCCATTAGTAGGGTCGCGGTGTAGGTGTATACAGTATACATTACATACCCTCTTAACTCTCGATTTCTTTGCCATGGAAACGGATTCGTAATCATAGAAGCCACAACCCACAAACCTTCCGAGTGTACACTGAATAGGACCCAAGGCCAATAATGTCTTCCAGTTCCGATTCGAGACATTGTTCTTTATTCCTGCGCTGTAATATTTAGCTAAGAATTACGACATAATCGTTAGGTACTCCGGTACCTATTTTATTATAGTTTTAACAAGTCGCAACATGAATGCATTCAAGGTTTGCATTTACGGCTCCTCTCCTATTATATACCCATGCCACAGTGACTCTTCATTAATCTTTAACAGTTGCAGTCCACCCACATATCCTCCCTTCTTCGTAAAAAAATCCTGCTACATTGTGGGTATGTACATTACAAAGAATGACTTTTTTAATAAAGTCCCTTTCTTTCCAGGAGCGAAATAAATCAATTTATTCTATATTATTGAGAACTTATTCCCAAATGGTGAACCGTAAAAAATAAAATTTTATGTCCGTTCCTTTCTAAGATTCCATTCTCTAGACCGGAATATGATGTAAATCGACAGTAACTCCCAGAACATTTCCCCCATCCACACGAAAATTTCCGAAAAAAAGGGGTTGCACAATGCACATACAATAGAAAAGGATCTCCACAACATCTGAATGCCCTTATAAACAAAATGAAATATTAAATATTTCCACACTTATGAGATGACTGAAGGGAAGAGAACAAAATCTTAACTACCCAACGCCAGTCATAATAATGTCGAAGAGGAGGTAACAGTAGTATATATAGGTATATATTCCGGTATGCGGTGTCAAATAAAATAGATTTAAGAGGAGATTTACACAACCCGTAAAGCATCCAGCACAGCGTTGCCGCAAAAAAATTTTCTTGGGTGCCATTGACGGTAACCAAAGGTGCCAACTGGGTGCCACCAGCCCTTCAACGGCAGAGAGATATTTAAAAACACAAGAAACAAATAATTTCGCATTAGTATCATTACGATTATTTGTGTATGAATGTCAAAGCAGTCCAACCTCCAACGCCACTGAAAGTAGAAAGTTGCTCTACTTGTGCGCTGCGTTGAACTTTACGATATTTACGATCTAAACGCGACCCGAAGCATGAAGCCGCATTTTGGCTTGCACCATATGAAAGCATTGGTTCTACTCTATCTGTCAACACACGCACGCAGCAAAGCAGGATTGTGAATTGGCTATAAGAGTTAGGTGGCCAGCCGCTGCTATAGATTTCATACACAAGGGCTGCGTTCGATGTTGTTAAAAATGATTCAGTTCAGTGAATATGAAATAAGTGTTCGCAGATGAAAGAGAAAATGACTTGCACTCTCAATCAATTTTAAACATTTTAAGAAATGTTTTTTTTTAACTACTATGTATTAAAATGTATCAAGCTCATAAGGTGCCAAATGAGAACTGAAGGTGCCAAGGTGCCAATCGGATTGTAGGGTGCCAAAATGGCACAATTGTGCCACTTCGGCAACGCTATTCCAGCAGTGACCTTTTTTTCTGTTTGCAAACAAGAAAGAAGAACCGATGAATAGTATACATGAAAATCTAGAAAGCACCTACAGACAAAATGAGAAAAGACTGTAATATCTATATCTACATAAATAATAAAACTGTAGAAATTTTCTTTGGCTGTTAAAAACTCGAAAACTATTGGACAGATTTCGATGAAACATTTTTTTAAATGTCCTGTGATGTGCTTTTTGTCAAAGACTGAGGTATAACTAGTCGGATATTACTTAATATACTTAATATTACCTTAACAATGAAGCGATGTGGCGTCGGGAATATTTCTTTATTTGGGCGGTTGCGGGTGCAATATATACCTACCGTATAAAAAAATATACATTTTAAATCATATTTCCTGACACCCATGGGAACTAAAGTGGGTGGGATTGGAAAACGGGCCATGGCACCACCCTTACAACAAAGTTATTTAAATCACGATATCTGAACATTGCCTGATTGAAGCATTTTACAAAACCTGGCGGGACTGGACAAAAGGGCGTGACACCTCTCATAACAAAAAAATACATTTCAAACGGGTTGGGGTTGAAATACTGTATGGTCAAAATTCTGTTTTCAAAATACTGTACCTACTTATTTCAAAATACTGTATTTCAAAATTCTGTATGAAGAAAACACTGTATTTCAAAATTCTGTATTTCAAAATTCTGTATTTAAAAAAATGGTTTTGATAATGTAAAAAAGTGCGCACTTTTTTACATTATCAAAACCATTTTTTTTAGTGCGCATTTTTTTACATTATCAAAACCATTTTTTTTAAATACAGAATTCTTGTATAATAAAATTGTTTGTATAATTTACTCCCTGAATGTCAACATAGATTTATGACAACAACGTGCGACGAATACCTTTAGAATTTTGCTACGGCAATCAAAGCTTTACCTTTAGCGCTTGTCTTAAAGAATTTTTATTTGCATCAATTTAGAATTTGTGGTTATCTTTATGCAGTAATTCATATTATTTCTTTGAAGTACATATTAAGTTTACTCTTAGGCAAGGCGCGCACCGAAGTGGTGAGGCAGTGGCGTGGTGGTGAAACCATCGTTTCGCATGTTTTTAGTTTCCGGGTAAACAAAAATACGCAGTTGTAATGTAAAAATCCACGTCGTCACCAGTACATATTTTGATTTCAATAAATTTTAAAAATTATATCAAAGCTTGCTTTTTGTTATGCAAACGCTTTCTCAAAGTATAGAATCGGAGCATAAACAGTATTTCGGAAAACAGAGTTTTACATTTACAGCATTTTGGAAATACAGCATTTTGGATATACAGCGTTTTGGTAATACAGCATTTTGGATATACAGCATTTTGAAATACAGAATTCTGAAATACAGAATTTTGTTCATACAGTATTTTCAAAAAATAAATATACAGAATTTTGTCGATACAGAATTTTGAAATGCAGAATTATGACCCGCTCCCATTTCAAACATATTCTTCGACAGTCATGGGAAAAAATTTGTCTAGTCTAGACAATACAATATTCGTGGGCACACGTCCGAGGAAATATCGGTCGAAGCACACGGAGTACAGAATCAGTCTGGACCAGTGTTGGGATGTCCCTGGGATGGTTTTTACCTTGAACAAGTGTCGTTTTTCCCTTTTTTCCCTCAGTACCTTGCCGAAATTACCTTTTTTTTCCTCAAGTCTTTTGTGAAAGAAATATTATTTTATATACCAAAATCAAAAAAGGGTGTCAAAAAACAAAACAAATATACATTCACATCTGTTCTAGACGCACTGTTTGCTCGATTTTCACCGAGACTATACTGATTTTTCAATCAACAAGTGACTGTGAATCATACCTCACTTTGATTCACAGTCACTTGTTGATTGAAAAATCAGTATAGTCTCGGTGAAAATCGAGCAAACAGTGCGTCTAGAACAGATGTGGTGGTCGTCTACTGATGAGCCCACCCACCACATCGGGGCGAAACGCATTACTGGAGTCGAGGCCAACACAAATTGTGATGACAATCGTACACTCCAACGTTATTCAATTCATAAATATGTTTATGATTGAAAGTGGTTTGATTAAATGGACAAGCCAGGCCCTGGGCATAAAACAAATCCTCTCGGCGATAGTCTTTGAACCAAAGATTCGTCTTGAGGTATGATTCACAGTCAGTTGTTGATTGAAAAATCAGTATAGTCTCGGTGAAAATCGAGCAAACAGTGCGTCTAGAACAGATGTGGTGGTCGTCTACTGATGAGCCCACCCACCACATCGGGGCGAAACGCATTACTGGAGTCGAGGCCAACACAAATTGTGATGACAATCGTACACTCCAACGTTATTCAATTCATAAATATGTTTATGATTGAAAGTAGTTTGATCAAAAAAACATTCTTTATTCAATTTAAAAAAAGAAATAAACATAAATTCATCAATAAAAAGTAACAAAATAAATTATATTTTTTAGTTTACTATCAATCAGATCTGCATTTGAGTGAGGTAATGACAAAGCATAACTGACTACTTTTATTAAATTTGGAAAACATACGGAAACGTCATATTTTTTCATTTCTGATATTTCCCTCCAAAAAGATTCCACTTTCAAAAGCTTAAGTGATGATTTCTTTTCACTTGGAATCGATGCAGCTAGCTCGCGCCATTCGACTTCCACCTCAAATTTATCACAATTTTCAATTTTTCAGACAAATCAAAAAGGCTGCACCAATCTTTCGCTTCGATATGTCGAAGCTACAAGTGGGTCCAAAAATTCTAGCTTATTTACTATACTATTACCTATCGGAAGTCCTTTAAAGATTTCGTCGATTGCCTTGCAATAAAATTTTATACACTGGCCAATAATTTCTTCTTTTTCATTTCTGTCTGTCTGTGTTTTTTATTAAAAAATTGGATACTGAAGATGTCGATGCAATTTCTTGTAAATTCCGCAAATGTTTAGAGCCTTTGCTATGCTTTTCTATCTCACTTTTACCACATTGAAATGTGGCATTGCATGCTTTGCAGAATGCTTTTGAATCGTCGTTTCGCACTTTAGAAAGCCATGGCTTGAATTCAGCAATTTCCAGCCATGAATCCAGACATTTTTTTTTTAATTTTTTTTTTTGGGACATCTGAAATACAATAAATATCTTGTTCTCACAACTAAATAGCAAAAACACATTTTATTATAAAGAAACCTTTATTGCAGCAAAAATCTTATGCAGCCGACAGCCCGAAACCAGAAAGCAACGACACCACAACAAAACACACAATCGCAAATGTAAACAAAAACAAACCAAAAGGAATGGGGGCCGGGTGTCTGCTTGCAATTCCGCAAATATAGAAAAAAACAGAAGGAGAACGAAAATTTCGACCAACTGCTTTTCTGAAGTAAATTTTTTTTACAGGCGCTTTAAATAGGCTCACTTTTTTATTTCGACCATATCTGTTGACCAAATGCTTTTCTGAAGTAGATTTTTTTATTAAAGGCGCTTTAGATAGGCTCACTTTTTATTTCGACCATATCTGTTGTCGGAATTCATTTTTCTTTTTCTATTTTTCAATTTGACGAAATTTCCCTCAAAATTGCACTATCGAACAATTTTTTCCCCTTATTCCCTTTATGCATTTTCCTTTCATGGTTTTTCCCTCGAAAAGGTAAATTTACCTCGACATCCCAACACTGGTCTGGACACATCGCATCGGTTAAATAAAAATGAAATGAAAATGTACGAGCAGGCAAAACAACGTTTGCCGGGTCGGTCCGCTAGTAATCTATATAAAAATTTGTATTACACAAAAAAGTAACCCTTTTTCGATTGGTCACGCCATAATTTGAAAACGGATCGTTCGATTTTCACGATTTTGGGCTTGATGTATTTTTATTGGTTTAAGAAAGGGCATAGGTATAACAAATTTTGGCAAAGCAGCGTAGCACCACCCATAAAAAAAACATTCCAAAATGTATATCTCGAAAACCACCGAACTTATTGAGCTAAATTTTTGGGAAAGTCTTTATTGGCACTAGATATGGCTTTTCTGTGAGTTTTAGTGAAAATGGGACAAAGGGGCATTCCATACAAAAATACCATTCAAAAGCCTAATTGCACAATGTCTTTTCTATGAAGTTTGGTCAAAATTGGACAAAGGGGCGTGGCACCGGTATTCTTTGACAGTGGGAGCGAAAGTTTGTAAAATTTGGAACATTGATATTACCTATGCGTTGTCCTGATAGCAAACCGGTCGGGTACAGCTATACATGTATAAAATTGGATTTACCTTTTTTTTTAAATACTTCTCTCGGGAAAGGCGAACCTAACGCTTCAACAGTGCCCGAGATGCTTGCAGATGTATGTTAGTTCTACACTTATTTATGTATGCTTAACGTGAATAACTCTTTGACAGGTCAGCGCTGTAGGTAAGTGGTATGAAAGTTTTTTAACCACACTGAAGTGGCAAACAACATATGCTCCTACCGATTGCATATGCTCCTACCGGTGCGCGCCTTGTCTTATACCTAATACTCGCCGAAACCAAAACACAAAATACAAATTCAAATTCAAAGAAAAAGATAGTTATATCTTATATGAAAACAATGGACCTCCAGTTCACTAATGAAAGTATATTTCAGAACAGTGAAGGAGTAAAGGAAACGAATTTATTGTATGTACGTATGTGTTTTCGGCGATTTTATTATGTAAAATTCGCTGCGTTTTCTAATTACGGTGCACAACACGGATCACTCTACATTGCATAGAGCGCACCCGTGGAGTGAATTCGGTAGGTACCTATCTAATATTTTTTTTCATGTGAAAAAACTGTATAAATGCTGTATTCTCATGTTTTCGCTGTATATGTTTTTCTGACACTTTCGCGCTGTATCGACTGACTGAAAAACTGTACTATACAGCGAAAAACTGTTGGTAACTTTATGCTGTATGCCCTGCTTTGCCCGTGCACAGGAATTGTATTGCTTAGGTCTTAGATAATAATGTTCTTTAGTACAATGCGAAAAATGAGAATAAATATATTTTCTGGAATTTTCTTACTGTATCATGAAAATCATAGAAGTTGTTTTTTGTATGAGAGGCATCACCCCCGTTTGTCCAATTTTAGCGTGGCGATATCGATAATGGATGTAATGTATTGGATATATAATGTGCACCCTCTGCATCGCCGTCCCTATCTTTGATCATGCTACTTGTTTGTAATGCTGTATTTCCTTTCCTTTGTTTCTTCCTATTGAATCCGAACAACTACCTACCCCACCCCAACCCCAACCCTACACCATATCGAATGAAATTCTCAAATGAAACCTGTTTTGTACTATACGTCTCTTCTCTTATGAAGATTATTAATATACCCCATTCCAGCGTTGTTCCAGAGAAATGTTGGAGTTGAGCCATTTTCCGAGCCATTTCACACAAGTATGAGCCACTTTACTTACAATGGTGAGGGGGGGGGGGGGGGGTAATGTGTTTAATTTGATTTCTTCCAAAAATAAATGCAAAATGAATACATCCATACGTGACGTTAACAATCAAACAGAGGCTAAAAAAGTCGAACGTGAAACCGAGTAAAAGGGCGAAAACGTATAACTTCTAAAATATTCAAGAAAATTAAATACAGTACAAATTACTAGCTTTGTATGAAAGATAGGTACCTTTTGATTGTTAGACAAAACATAAATAGCCTCGTTTTGAAAGCAAACTCAAAATTTAAATAGTAATATGCTTCATAATTAGCGTGTTTTGAATGAAAACTTTTCCACAATCTATAGCTCTCTTTGATACCTACATTTTGGTATATCACACTCCATATATTAAAAAAATCGACTTTAGCACCGTTTTGATTGTTAACGTCACATACGTTTCATTTATTAATAAAAAAAAACCAAAAAATTGTTACTTCATTTTAATTCAACAAATTATCACAAATTCATTTTTTTTTTTTTTTTTTTCAAAATACGGGGAAAACAAATATGATTTTATTTTTAAATATAAAAAAGTTTTGCTATTCAAGAAACTTACAAATAAAGTTAAATAAATCCATTTTAAATAAACAAAGTATCACAAATTCATTCCTTTTTTAAAAGGGGAAATACAAATAACCATCTAACAAATAACCATCTATCACTAAGTACAGTTGAATTAAAATAAAATAAAATAAAACTTTTCAGCCATAAAAGAATCTGACAAACAAAGTAAAGTAAATTAATTCATTTTAAATAAACAAAGTATCACAAATTCATTCCTTAAAATAAAATAAAATAAAATAAATAAATTAATTTTAAATAAACAAAGTATCACAAATATATTATTAAAGAAAAGAGAAAACCAGAAGAGAAACTAGTTTGAACATTTCCTTATGAGATCTTCTGGAGGATCAACATTTCCACATGTTCTTGCTGATCCTTTTAAAAGCTCTTTAAAACTCATAAGTGAGTGAATGACTTCATACCTTAAGCGATTTCGATTATTTGTCTTAATGTTATTTAAAGTTGAAAAGACGCGTTCCGCACAAGCACTACTATGAGGTAGACTTAATGCATTGAGTGCAAATGAGCATATATTTTTATACAAATAGTTTCCCATAATATTCTTATTGTGCTTCATAGAGGACCAGAATTTAACTACATTAAAATCTTGCTGAACGGTAGGAAATTCCTCCAAAATATTTTGAAGTTCCTGCAGCAAATTTTCCTTTGGACATTCAAAAAAATTTGGAAATCGTGTCATAAGGCTTGTAAATTGAACAACTCAATTTAAATAATAAGTTTAAAATTATTGATATTATTTCTCAAAAAAATTGGATCCAAAACTTGAAATGCTGTTAATGTTTTATTATTGAAGTTAAATCTTTGTTTTAATTGAACACAGAGCTCTATATAATAATTTTGAACAGATTTTAAAAATGTTTCTTTTTCAATATCACTTAAGCTTTCAAAGAGGTTTTCTAGGTCTATTCCATAATACAATTCATTTAAAGGTCTTAAAAAACCTTCATCAAAATTCACTTCGTATAAATTAGTAAGGCTTTCAAAATAATCACTTTTTACGAAATTTCTTAAAATGATTCTAAATTTTTTCGATATGTCGCTCACTAATACATGAATTTTTGGAAGTTCACTTTGGAAACTTATATTTAAATCAATTATAATTCTTAAAATGTATTTCAAGAAACATAAATAAAGTTTGTATAGTGGATTATTTAAATTATTTAAATGTATTTGGCCTTTTACATTTTTGTCTTCAAAGACAACTGCAACAAAATATAATTTTAAAGCGTCCCAATTAGCTAGGAAATATTCAATAACTTCATATAATGATAACCATCTTGTGGCCACAACCTTCTTTACTTTATTTTTTTTTTTTAAGTTTAAGTATTCTTGATACTAGTTTTAAGTCGTCTTGCCTCTTTGGACTATGTTTTAAAAAATTGTATATTTCCTGAGGAATGCTACATATTTCCTTTGGAATTTTGTCACTAGCATATTCAGCACATTTGTGCAGTGAATGTGAACTGCACACAACAGAATATGTATAGCTGTTAAGTTCCTTTAAGCGAGCTTGAACACCATTTTTTTCACCCTGCATAACATTTGCCCCATCGGAACCAAACCCAATTAAATTTTCATAAGGCACTTGCAGTTTGTCCAAATGCTCCTTAATGGCCTTAAAAATACCTTCAGCAGATGAATTCTTTATGTCCAAAATACAGAGAAATTTGTCAACTATATTTTCAACTTCTTCGTCATAAAACCTTGCAATTATAGTAAGGCACTTAGTCGTTGAAACATCCGTTGATTCATCGACAATTAGCGAAAATTTTGTTATTCTTAACTTGTTTGCAATTATTTTCGAGCAATAAGGTTCAACTACTGTGTTTAGCAACTCAGTGCCTTTTTTTCTACCACATTTTAATTGTTTAGCTATTTTTGAATCTGGGCACACATTTGCTATAAAATTTGGAAGGTGATCCATTAGCGAAATAGGCAAATTGTGCTCACTGATAAATGCTAAGCACTTCACTATAGCCATGTTTTGTTGTTTTCTTTTTTCACAGACAGCAGATTTATCAAAAGCTTGTGCTATTTGTGATTTGTTTGAGATTTTTGATAAATTTGCTTGGTGAGTTTTCTGTACATCATGCCTCTGGATATTAAACTTCCGTTTTGTTATAAATACCTTGCAGATAGGGCAGTAAGGCTTGTTTTCAGAAACCTTAAGCCAAGGAAATAGCAGCAACCACTCTGTTCTCAGGACACGATCATTATTTTTGCGTCGCTTTGCTTTTGTGGGAACATCCAAATCTAAGTCCAAGGACTCGTCGTCGTCAGATTCAGATGTCGAGGGCGGACGTATTTCGTTTGAAAATTCTTTTGGTGGTTGTGATTCGCTGCACGATGTACTTTCTGCAGAAAAACTGGGTTGCACTGGATCTTCATTTTCGGCATTGCTTGTCACAATTTTCTTGAAATATCTATGAATTCGTTATTTTATCTTTAGAGGATCAACATTAAATACTTTTAATAAATAAAACTCGCTTACTTTTCAATACTCATAGCTATTTAAATAAGTTAGCAACCACTGCACCGCACCGTACTTTATTACAAAAAAAAAACGCACTTAAAAAATGTTTAAATGTCATATGATCAGGGGTATCGTGAATAAATTCCAATTGAAATATTTCTCTTGTCAGCAATGTGAACCAGATTGCTGAATGGGAAACATTCCGGAGGTAATATTACCTATTCCCAATTGGAATATGAAATGCTGAATGAGTGCGTTCACTTGATGTATCGTTTTAACCAGCCAGCGCAGAGGTTGTTTTGTGGCGCAGTTCAGTCGAGTGAATTTTAATATTTTAACATTTTTTTTTAAGTTTTAGGACAAATGTGAGCCATTTCCCTTTGGCTCGGAGCATTGAGCCAATGTTGAAATACTTGAGCCAAATTACCCAATTGGGTACTTCAGCACAACGCTGCCCCATTCCATACTGCAGCACGCACGAAACACCCCGTCCCCGTCATCCAGCATGAGTGCATGCTTCGTGTTGTAAATGAAAGCGCAACAACTTTATGTAAAATTAACAATAATTCATTTATTAAAGTATTAAGTATTAAACAATAGTTAGGTAATGTGTGGTGGACAAACTGCACTGCACGACTGACTGCTGTGTCAACTTCATTAGAGTATTAGACTTCTTTAAACGACAGCAATGCCAATCGAGTTATGCAGCTGAGAGATTTGGAGAGTTTAGTCTCTCTTATACTACACTTCGGACATACGATCATAATATAAAGGGTCCGGCATCTAACGTTTTTTTTTTAACTAGTGCTTACTTCGCGAATGGTAACACTTAGCTCAAGTCTGATTTGACAGATAATTAGTTTTATCCTTCCGCTGAACGAATATGGTTGTGTATACGCTTGAACAACGCTGGGAAATATTGCGACATTACTTTGAAAATCATGGTAATGTTGGAGAATGTGTGCGAAAATTGCGTACGGATTTTGGAAGAAGAGAAGCACCGTCAGCTCCGTATGTTCGTTATCTTGTGAAAAAAGTGAAAGAAACTGGCATCCTCATCGATAAACCAAAGCGTGAAACGCCAAAAACAGTGCGTATACCCAAAACGAGTCACTGTTTGGTGCGGATTTTGGTCCAGAGGCATAATTGGGCCATTTTTCTTCTAAAATGAGCAAGGAGTGGCCGTTACAGTCAATGGCGATCGTTATCGGGCCATGTTGAACGAATTTTTGTTCACAAAAATTTAAGAGGAGGATATTGGCAACATTTGGTTTCAACAGGACGGCGCTACGTGCTACACAGCCGAAGCTACACTCGATGTTTTGCGCCCTGTTTTTGAAGATCGCATTATCAGCCGCAGAGCTGATGTCGTTTGGCCACCGCGGAGCTGCGATTTGACACCGTTGGATTATTATTTGTGGGGTGCCGTAAAAGATAAGTGTTACGCCGACATGCCAGAGATAATTGACACTTTAAAGGACAATATTCGTGAAGCCATTGGTGAAATACAGCTGCACACAATCGATAATGTGCTTAAAAATTGGACCGATCGTGTAGGCTACTGCATGGCCAGCCGAGGCAGCCATTTGAATGAAATTATTTTCTATTATTAACCGGAAGGATTGTACTTTCAAATAAAAAATTTGAGAAAATATTCAGTAGTTTTCTTTTATAGCATTTTCAAAAAAAAAAAAAAGTTGTTTGCCGGACCCTTTACATAACTATCACAAAAGTATAAACATCCATTTGTAGCAATGTATATATGTGTATGTATATATTTTCACTTCAGAAAATACATTTTGGCTAAAAACTGTTCCTAAGGACGTTTCTATAAACGACATAGCCTATAGCAGCCTCACAGTCTTAAGGAACATTTTAACAAAATTTTCATCGAAATCTGTCCAGTAGTTTTCGAGTTTTTAGCTGACAAAGAAAAGTCCTACAGTTTTATTATATGTATTGATATAGATGTGTATAATATGTACCTATGTATAGTGTGATTGTGTTACCCAAAGATGATTGCGTCCGACCAGTTTGACGATCAAAACCAAAAAGAAAGAAAAATCTAACGTAAACTTCTATAGTTTACATAGACTTACTAGAAATATAACTCAAGCGAATAATATTATGAGATCCAACAGCAATGGTTTAAAAGGAATTATAAATAACTAAAGATATTCTTAATATACCACAACAATCACTGTGATTGTTTGCTGAAGAAAAATAACTTATAAGGTCTTTGTATTGTACTGATATCAGCGGCCGACACTGCTTGACGATAGTCGTCATGTAGCATGCATGATGCGACGATTACGCGTAGCAGACGAGTCGTGTCCGTGTGCGGTTCTCGATTTAAATACAAGTGTGCGACAACAAATCGGGTGCCTCTCGTACATCGCACCGCATACGCTACGATGACGATACGAGCCGTGTGCGGAAGGCTTTATGAATTTGGATTTACCTACAAGGCCTTACTTTAGCATAAATTCGTCGTTTCTTTCACAAATGTTATCGATAGTATTAATATATTTTATGTGGTCGTATAGGTCTCTAAGTGTCTATGCCTTTATCTTCACATGGTTAACATGAAGTGACACAATGCTCTTTAGCAAAATTAAGAGGTGAGATATTATTTCTAATGCTTTCGGGCATTGATGATCCGAACACGTAAAATATAATTATAAAAGCACATCAGTGACGACAGCTCCAGAAAAATAAATGGCGCTAGGCAAAAGGACTGCGTGTGTATGCGGATGTACATTGTACGTGCTGTCTATCCTTATTATTTTCAAAGTAGTAAATGTAGACGAACAGCAGGCAAAAACAACAAAAAAATTCACAAATTGATGAAAATGGAATCGGATGAGCTATAGGGTGCGGATATAGGATGTATAATGGAATATCTACATAAATGAAACAGCTTCGACATCGAATCGAATAAGTGTATTAGGGTAAATTATACTTCCACTGATACACGGATAGATGTAGTTTGGGAATAACATTATAATCTACCCGGTGTTTTGTCACATACAGAAAATACAATTTTGCCTGCAACACATTTGTTGGGTTAGGGTATATCACCTCTCGTTTAGGCAAGAGGGGCAATTAAATAAAAAAAATAGAAAAATTGCGTTCAAACTCAAGCTTTACAAAATGTATAGGTAACTTTATATAATTCTTCTGTACCTATGTGTTTGTAACCGAACTCCTCCTAAACGGCTGGACCGATTTTAATGAAATTTTGTGTGTGTTCGAATGGATCTACGGATGGTTTAGATTCACAATTGGACCCGGTAGGTGGCGCTACGACGCGATTCCCCAATTCCACCACTCAACAATAAAAAAAATAAATAAAGAAAAAACAATAAGCTCATGAATAAAATGTGAATGTGCAGAATCACAAACCTGCACGTTCAAACACAAACAATTTTTTTTTAAATAGGTACTTCTCTCGGGGCGCAGTAGCACAGTGGTTAGTGTGCTGGACTACTGTGCGAGGGATCCCAGGTTCGATCCCCGGAAAAACACAAATTACATCTTAAGGTTTTTTCTACTGCGCCAGCTCTCGCGAACGTCTGACAAACATCCGAGAGTATGACTGTCCTGAAAAAGCTTCTCAATTCAGCCGTTCGGACTCGGCATAAAATTGTAGGTCCCTTCCATTCGTTCCAAAAATAGAAACTCACACAAAACGAATGGTTGCGAGAAGCTAGGTCTAGGGTGTCTACCGCCTGTTGCGCCACAATTTATTTATTTATTTTACTTCTCTCGGGAAAGGCGAACCTATAACGCTTCAACAGCGCCCCGAGATGCTTGCAGATGTATATTAGTTCTGCACTTAAATTGCTGAAAATTTTATACTTCAGGAAATATATCCCCAGGAAGCGAGTTCTAAAGTTTGCTTGTCCTGTAACAGAAGGAGTTTTGGAAAGTTGATGTCCTCGCGGTTGTCAAGTGTACTGTATGGCAGTGACGTGGCGTGAATAATTTTAAATGGTAAGTCGAAGTCGAAAAATATCAAAAGGTCGAAGGGAAGATGTAGTAGGTATACAAAACTTTCAGTTAATTTTTTAAAGCCATAAAATTGAAAACTCCAGGAAGAAATTATATTAATGAAGATATTTTTTCATCTTGATTCAATAGTGCAAAACTTTCATAATTTCGATTTGTTGAATAAATCCAGAAAATAATTGCGTGTAAACGTTATTTATATCCTAGGCTGTTGGTGTAGCTTGCGCAAATGAATAGATACATATTATTAAGTTTATACCGTGGGTTTTATGTTGCTCGTTTTTAAGTAAACATTGTTGTGTAGCTGAAACTGAAACTTTTAAAAGGTAACTCGGTAGGAATCGGGTTATATGGACTCCACGCCACTGCTGTATGATCAAGAGCATTAGCAACCTGTCTTGTGGTGGGGCGCCCAAAAGTTGCATTTCGAGGGATAATGTCTTTGAGTTCCTCGGAACATCTACCATGGAAGTACCTATAGAACACGCATAGGTCAGCGACTTGTCTTCTGTGCACCAACGGTTGAAGATTCGATGTGAGTGTAGGGTCTCCAATAAGTCGAACTGCTCGTCTCTGTTTCCGTAGGAATGAATTTTTTTGTTTGACTTTTGACATCAATTTTCCTATGAACATTTTGTGAGTGACTGTGCAAGAAATAAAACCTGCACATACGGGGTGGAACTTTTTTGTTTTGAGATTTTTGAACACGAACATGGTGGAATATTTTGAGATTAGGTAGGTAAGAATTGAACTTGCATAGGTCTAGTGCGATTTTTTATTTTGCGATATTTTGAGTTAGATTCTCCATGAAGTTGCAACATTGCAAGTAATGTGAGTTAATATGCAAGAAATAATTCAGCACAGGTGGATGGATGTTGTTATTTTGGGCTTTTTTGAACAAACATTTTTTTAAAATGCAAATGGAAGTATTTGTTCGCGCAAGATAAAATAAATTTTTCTTTCATTTCGTAGTCGCAAATGCGACTTTGCCGCTCCGTGGACAAAGCTTCGTTTGTTTATATGCAAGCTGCAAGCAAGCGTACAACAAGCTGCAAATGACGAAAGCGTGCGTATGAAGCGCAGCTACGTGGACAGTAGGCATTACTCCTAGCAATGCGCCCCAGAACTTGGGGCCCTGTGCATTTGCACATTTGCACATTATGGTTGGTCCGGCCCTGATTGTGTGTTTCTGCTTACTACAGAACATTGCCACGTCTTCGAGGAGGAAATATCGGTCGAAGTACACGAAGAGCAGTATCAGTCCGGATACATCGGTTAAATGGAACGAGTGCAAACGTACGTGAAAAGTCAAGAGCAGCTCAACGAACGCCGCCGTCGGTCGAGTTAAGGCGGCGCAGGGACAAAAGGTGTATGGAATTATGTCTTCCACTTTTATTTTCTTGAATTCTCAGAAGAAAAATCTTATTTAACTTTGTTTCTTTTCGAATATGAGAAAAAGGAAATTCGGCTTTGTCACTTTCCGCACTACATATCGGAGTTAGCATTTTAAGAAGTTTAAACAAAAATGTATTATTTGTTTTTTGCTGAATTGGGAATACATATATACAATATACATTTTGAAAACCCTCTTTCATTTTTCTAATTCATTCAAGATGATGCATATCACTCAAGACATCGCTAATAAACCGTTATTACGGTCGGTTTCCTTTCATCCTTTAAATGCACTTCTTGCTCAGTTTTAAATATCTGTAAAGCAAGCAGACTATTTCAAATGGTACCTAGGTCCTGGCACACTGCACAAGCGAGCGATCTAGTTGGGCATGTAAATAAACCAAAGGCGTAGCCAAGAAACGATGCGAAGGGGATGATCGATTTTCAATGAACCTAAATGCGTATTCGCGCGAATTTTTAATTTTCACACCCCAAATCGATCTTCCCTTGCTCAAAATTTTTTTCGGCTACGCCCTTAGATTCTTCCCACGCAAAAGTTTATCCCTTTTGTCCCCAAAATGTTAATATTGCAATCAGTGGCCGAATATTAATTCAAAAACCAAAAACAATTTTTGTTATGGAAAAATAGCATTTGGTCTTATGTATCAAAATAATTTGGTATTATGTCGCTTTCCAAAGCGTCTGATAGTCAAATTTTAAAATTTTACCCTATGTCACGGTACCCATCTATGCTACCAATAAAATTGTGGACTTATGTCCCATTTTTGAAAAATAAATTATGGATTTATATCCCACTTCGTTGGGACATAAGTCCATAATCAAAATTTGGAATTATGTCCCACCGAAGTGGGACATAAGTTCATAATGGACTTATGTCTCATGGACTTATGTCCCTTCGCCTTTTTTCGTAGTTGAACGCCAGTAGTCGTTAAACGCCTTGTCCCATTAGTGTACGACGAGAGTCATGTGTGAAATTTCACTGTCATTCTGTAAGGCGTTGGACGCCACAAAACGACAAGAAAAACGAAAATTTTTGTCGCTAACAAATTAGTGAATGCCAACTAATGAAAAACGACCGAAAATGTAATTTTTCTTGAATCGTTAATTTGTTCAAATAAATAAATAAAATTAAATTCTTTTGAAGTTGAAAGTATAACAAACCAGAAATTATTTCATTGGCTAAGGGATCTTAAAAGGAGAGTCTTAAATGTTGTCACCAGATCGTGGCTATTACCCAGTCTAGACCACCATCAAGTGATGGAAAATATAGGCAGCATCACTTTAAGGCATTTTTTGAATGTAGCCTATGGTATTCCTTATTTAAAATGTTTTCCTACTGAGAATTTCTTTCGAAAAAGATAAACAACAAAAACTGATACAACCTTTTATCTGTCAACCACTGATACAACCATTTATCTGGTTTGGATCGTATGTATGCATGGATCGTATCGTACTTACCGAAGACGTCGTACCCTTTCGTTGAAGTTATGGAATAAGTCTGTAAAATGAAGTGCCTCAAATAACAACAGACGTCGTGAAAGTAAAACGTCAGAATAAGGGTGATTGTAAGTAATAGCACTTGCAAATTAGGTTACAGTACCTACGGGTAGGTTTAAGTTTAAGTTTAAGTGTGTGAGCCCGTGTGTGAAGCCGGAACCAGACTTATGTGGTGTGTTGTGAGTACTTTAAGGCTATCCAGTGGCGTAGCGTGGGTGTCAGGCGCCCGGGGCGGGAGACCATTTTGCCGCCCTCATTTAGGTATTTCAATTTAGAAGACTATTATGTATATATACATACAGTAATTCTAAAGAACTTTTCGTTTTCTGTTGTTTATCTTTTTCAAAAGATATTCTCAGTTTATATATAGGTATTAAAAATGAAAATCCTCATACTTATGTCCTTCTCGTGGGCGCCCGCCTGAAAATGGCTAATCAGCTTGTCTGGTTAGTGTCAGCCAAGGGTCTCACTTACATATCAGCTGTACGCTGTGATTCGTTGCAAGCATCAAGTGCTGAAGACCAGGGGCATCGATGCCAAGAAGCTATCAGAAGAGCCGCAACTGATGTGCTCGATTTGCCCCACGAAAACCCTGGTTTGATGAAGAGTGCCGGCAAGCACACGCGGACGCAGCAAAACAACTATCCTACAAAACGGCGCTATACTAGAAATGGTCAGATGTTGTATTAAGGCCATTGGTTCGCTTTCTAGATGAGTTTTGAGATACTCCATCTTTTCGGTTGCACTTCAATTTGGCTTGCTGTGGATAATAGTGCAAAATATATCCGCAAATGATCGTCATTCCAGATAGTTCCCCTTGAATGTTGGTATCTTCAGAGGTGGTAGTTTGCTTCCTGAATGATCCGTTTCCTTTGATTCATGCGATTTGCATAATGCCGAGGCCATTCTATGGAGGCATTGGTTTATATCCCTATTTATGTCATTATACTTTTTATTTTTTACATATAAAGATTTCATGTCTTGTTCTGACGCATTTGACATAAAATCTTCATGCAATTCCGTCATGTTTCTTAGCTGCTCCAACAATATTTTTTGCTGATACAGTAAAACCTGCGTAAGTTGGCCACCTGTGGTGCAGGCATTTTTGGCCAACTTAGAGAGGTGGCCAACTTATAAGGGTAGGTACCTACCTTTTTTTTTTTATACCTATTACAAAAAAAGGGCGATTATATCCATATTACATAGATATGTATTAGTTTTTGAAATAATTTTTAAAAAAACATTATGAATTAAGTAATTTATTACATATTAAGTACATACATATAAAAAAATGTAGGTACATAGATATAAATATGTATGTAACAAAACAAAATTAGGTTTGAAAATATTTATTCAAAGTTGTTTGTTTCAGTATTTTTGATTTGCCCTTATGTTCCTCGATCTTTGTTTTGATGTTAAGAACTTCTGAAATAAGTTCTGGCTGGTTGGTATAGAGACATATAAGAGAAGCTGATTAACATTATTTATTGCATCATCGGTGGTAATAGGTTGGTGGTCAATATCTTCATCTTCATCGTCGTCTTATTCAGATGCTTCACTTATGTCTATTGTGTCATTTCTAACTTCTCTTAACACCTGTTCCATTATGTCCACTTCTGACTCCCCCAAAGTCTCGTGTACAGCCAAACCTTCATCCACTTGAGTAACCTGATCTGCTGACACCAACTCTGCCCTTATGATTTCAGGTAAGCTTGCGATGGTGTCAGCGATTTGAAGATCTTCAAGGAGTCCTTCGGTGGGGTTAGCATCAACCGTAAATCCAGCGCGATGGAAGCACGTTTTTATTGTTGATGCCTCGACATCGTTCCAGGCAGAAACAATCCATCTAATGGCGTCTAATACATTCACCGATTTTGAAAATGCACTTCCTGACTCGCACTCATCAATTTTTGCCAAGAGTGATAGAAGCATTTTGGATCTGTACCTAGTTTTCACATTTTGGATAATGCCCTGGTCCAACGGCTGAATTTCCGACGTAAGGTTTGGCGTCAAATACTTCACGACGACATTTGAGTATTCGGTCAGAGTAGTATGACTTGTTGCATTATCCACGAGGAGGATGATTCGCCTTTTTTGCAGTTTCATTTGTCTATTAATGGAGCAGAGCCAATCGTTAAAAATTACTGTCGTCATCCAAGATTTTTTGTTGTGTGCTCACGTGACGACAAAATTATTAACATCAATTTTATTTTGGCGAAAAACTCTTGGCTTTGCAGCATTTCCAATAATTAAGCTAGTATTAGACGATATGTTGAATCATCATACGTATGCTGACTATCATTTGCTAACAATTCTAAGCATATATGCATATTTTCGTCTGTCGTATGATGCCCTATTACACGATATGCTGAATTACTCCGAAAACAGCAAATTGTTTGCTGTCAGCATATGCTAGCATACAGTTTGCTATCATATTTTTTCAGGACGTATGATGCCATATTAGACGATATGTTGAAGTCGGTATGCTTACAAATTTGAAGACTCGTATGATTATATGCTGATAAATTAACAAATCGGGATTTTAGCATACGGGCGCGTTGTATTTATCGATTTTCTGCGATTCTGGTGAAATGTACGCGTTCGACGTAGAACGAAATGAAAAGACAACAGACTCAGAGTAGGGCACTAGCTCCTATACGGTTTTGGGCATAAGCTGTAAAGGGGTCGTCGGTATGGGGTGCTTGTTATACCCTCTACACTGTACATGAAGGTATATTCACTTTGCCATTACATTTTTAACGCCAAGAAGGAGACATCGGAGACCCCATGTATTCTGAATCAGGATCAAATTCTGAATCTATTTGGCTATGTCCATCTGTCTGTCTGTCTGTTGAAAACACGATAGCGTAGAAACGAATCGACCCAGGCGAATGAAACTTTGTGAGAGGACTTGTTTTTAGCGTCGTCAGGTTAGTTTGGAGGTATATCGGTAAAGTAGTTATGGTACCTCCCATACAAAACCAATATTAGAATACAATATTAGAACCATGTGTTGTGTACGTACTCAAATGCCTCACATTTTGCCTCACTTGTATGCAGTGGAGGGTATGAAAGCATCGGCCAGGCCGATGATAATACTTTTACTTGTTTTGTCTTGGCTTGTCATCGTGGTCATTTTTAATATGGTACAAATATATTAAAAATGACCACGACGACAGGAAGAAGATAAACGAAACGAATGAATTTTTTTATTATTAACTTTTTATTGAAGAAAATGATAATATGCACGAGACAATTTACGTTTCGCAAATATCACTTATGCGGCTCGAAGGCTCCGCAATAATTCACCTACAATATAATGCTGCATTTCCGGCACACCCAAGTCATTCAAAATTGACTTGTCACTAACCGCGGATGGCTAAAAAATACACAACAAAACCAGCCTATAAGCTGGGAACAGAACAGCTTAGCCATTTTTTCTTTTAAAAGCAAAAATCAAGGCAATATAAATACAAAAAACATGTCCGGCGCGTTCAAAATGTATCGAAACTTCAAAAATAACAAAACCGTATGCTGAAAAATGTGGTGTATGCTGATGAGCCTACTTTAGCTCGTCAGCATATATCATACGAGTCATCATACACCGAAAATTTGTCCGAATGTTAGCATACGGTCCCAAAAGGGGTATTACACGATATGTTTAGTTCGTCAACAAACATATGCTGACTATCCAACAAATTTGTCAACAAACGCCTTTCAGCATACATATGATGACAGAAATTTGCCTATTACACGATATGTTGCGATTCGGAATAAATTTTCAGCATACGTATGCTGATTCAACATATCGTCTAATACTAGCTTTAGGCCTCAAGTAGCACAAAAGTCTACAATACACCAAAATATTTGGTGTATTTTATGCATTTTCGTGATATGCATTTTCAATATAAAAAATACACCACTTTTTAGTGCAGTTTTTGCACATTTAATTTCGATTCAGTGTAAATAATACCGTGTTCTCGTATATAATTAACACCGGCTGTACAAAAATTATACCGATTTTCGGATATAAATTGTGCTAGTGGTATAAAAATTGTTCTGGTTACTAGGATATAATATACTCCAGAGGTGTATATTATGTACTGATAATTAGCTCAAATTATACACCAATGGTAAACAGTTTACACCACATTTTGGTGAAAAACTTTTTCCTTGAGTGTGAAAAATACACGATAATTCGATTGATAAAATACACCATTAGCGTATTAAAATCCTAAACTTAGAATTTATTCTGATTTAAAATTTAAACCGAAGTTTATTTTTTCCATCGGAAACAGAGTTTGAGCTAAAATTTACACCGTTTTTTATTTTTTGATGAAAGATGTATCTGCTAGAATTATAAACTCATTCTATGATTCTAAGTAGGTATTCACATTCATAATATAGACGTAAGAAAATCATGAATAAATATCAATGTGAGTGCCTAATTTAACAACGAAGCCCAATCTGTCGATTTATTTTCTGTCCTACCCCGTCTAAAAATCGAGCGCCTCAAAAATTTTAATAATTAAAGATTTTTTATTCGATGCGTGAAAATTAGTTTTTTCGAAAATTATAATTTTCTGGTTGTTTTTTAAATTTTTTAGAGACGTACTCTTAAAAACGAGTCAAAAATACAAAAAATGCGGCATGATTAAGTCGATATATGTATATAGTAAAATAAATAATCATTGTCTTCATTCTAAATATGGCGGCCAGTCGAATCTTATTTTTTCCTAATATTCCTTGAAAAATATGGCCGTCGTCCAAAATATACACCAATTCCTGAATTTGGATATAAAAATGCACCAATTTAAAAGAAGAAGGAGAAAAATACACAATTGTAGAGGTTATATGCAATATTCTGTTTTCGGTGCATTTATTTTGCTGGAAACTGTGTAAAATATTCACTGATTTGTATCATTTTGTGAAATTGATGCAAAAAATGCACCAAAGTTAAAGGAGAAATGAGAAAAATGCACCATTGTGAGAAATACAGTGCGGTTCACTTGTTTAGACGCACACATTTTATTAAAATTAGGCAGGAAAAAAGTGTTGAATTTTCAGAAAAGTCAAAAGTTATAGTTTAACTCTCGAAACGCTTTTGAAATCGTGAAATGGCTCATAAAATAGCTCGAAGTGAAGACTTGATAAGAAACTTTGTATACAATAGAGTATCTTATGGAAAGTACAAAGCAAGGATCGTGAAAGTTTTAACACCACAAAACAAGCGAAAATTGTAAGAATAGTGCCTTATGGCGCTCAATTTACAAACAAAATTATAGAATTTGCTGTTTTTTTTGTAGCAAATCCACTTGCGTTGTGCTATTGTCAATGCTTTATACCCAAATTTTACAAAACTACAAAAAAACCACCGCCTAATCATGGATGCAAGAAACCCAGGCTTTGAATTTTCAAGGTCTGACATGGCATGGGATATGAACATTAAGTTGGTCTCCAGAAATTGAAGCAAAGACGACTTTTTGAACAAAAAGGAGTTTAACTTGGATGGTCCTGCAACTATAACTATTACTTTCATAATCTCCACAAAGAAAATATGTTTTGAACCGTCATCATTCAAAATTAGGGGTACTTATGGTATGTGGTGCAATTTCATTCTTCGGCGCTTTTAAATTTTAAATCGTTTCCAATAAAATATTAGTTGGTATTTCTTGCAAAACTTTTTTTGGACACAGTTTTTTCCGTAATAAAGCACCTTTGTGGACTTATTCCATGGATATTCCAGAAGGATAACGTGCATATACGCACAATTCACGCCTTGTTAAATAATGGATTGTCAGTGAAAATATTAAAATATTGCACTGTCCCCCACATTCGCCTAATTTTAATTTTATTGAAACTCTTGCCCCGTGAAATTTTTTCAAGCAACAATCAGTATCAACACAATCAAGAGCTGATTGTAGCGATCAAAGCTTCTTGAGAAAATATATCCTTGAATTACCTACCTTCAAAGTTCATTATGGCTCTTTGAAGAATATAACTTTTGAGATTATATCCAATGGTACTGCCTCACACATTATTAAAATAACTAAAAATTGACTAAAATAAATAAAAATATTGCAAAAAATTTTGGTATTTTGTTGTTTTTCGACTTTTTAACAGGTGCGTCTATTCCAGTGAACCAAAAAAAATGCACACGTTTTGCATGGTGTATTAAGAAATTAGTAATGATTTTTTTATAGTGTATGAATGTATCTTTCTGCCAAATAAGTTTTTTTTTCCTTTGTTCCACATAATACGAAAAAAAACAAGAAATAAATCGTAACTTTTGTACGCCTAAACAAGTGAACCACACTGTAGCACTAATATTAAGTACACCGAACTCGGTGTGGTGCATTTTTTACCAAAAAGTGTATTAATTACACCAAACTCTCTGTGTAGTGTATTCAATGGTGAATATTTTACCAAATGGTGTATTAAAATCACCGAACTCTCAGTGTGGTGTATACAATGGTGCATATTCAACCAATGAGTGTATTAAGTACACCAACCTCTCTGTGTGAATTTTTTTAACCAACAAGCATTTACTGTGAAAAAAATATACAATGGACGAGATTTTTTTTCAGAACAATTTATATTTCCAAACATTTTTTTCAGTTAACAAAATACAAAAGTAGGCCAAAATTGGATTTTGCTACTTCGGAAGAGAGGTAATCCGTCAACATTGAATTTGAGAAGAGCTTGCATTGTTTGATTTAATTGACGAAATGCAATACGGAAACAGTTCAATGCCATAGTACCAATATCCCATTGTATGTATAGCAATATTCCGTGTTGTATGGAGCAAAGTACGTGCATCTTTTGGCAGTTCATTTTTTCCTTCAGTTCGCAATAAAACAGCCCAATCAGCTAATTTAGACATGAAATGAATATGTGCGTTCAAATCATCAATGACGCAATCTTCCGAAGACAGTTCCAATTCGCGATATAAAATTTCCGCAACTTCGTCATTATCATCCAAATCATCATTCGAAATTGATTCACTTGATATTTCATTTGCCTGTAATACATACAATATTAGGTGCATTTATAATAATATTTTGTCCAGATAATGAACCATTTTTAGAGTTTTTGGGCCGAATATAAAAGTTGATGTTTCCCCAATTTCCGAATAAGTTTCGATGACTTTGCTGGATGTTGTTAACTGGTTTGACAATGTTTTTAAATTTGTTTAAAAAGTTTTCCCTTCTACGATAACACTTCAAATAATTATTAAACTCGAGGTACTAAATTTTGTTAATATTTGTTAATTTAAAAAGACAGTGCTTGTTAAGAATGCAGAGCTCGTTAAGAATGAAATGGCGACTGAATAACTTCAATAACATTTTGTTGTTTATTTTTCACACTTATGTAGTTTGGTGTATTTAATTTCCACAGGGTGTAAATCCTTCACCGAAATATAGTTGGCCATTTCAAATGGTGTATAATATCTACAAAATATAGTGTATAAAATATGCCATGTTGGTTGGTTTCAGAATCGAATAATTTTATGCACCATTATTGGTATATTATAAAAACAGCTGAACATCGGTTTATTTTTTGCACCGAATTTCAAAAGAAATGTTGAAATTTTGCACAGGAAAGACAATGGTGTAATTTTTATACCGACAATTTTGACAGATACACCAAAATTTTGAATTTTTCTTCAGTTTTCTCAATTTTGCACCAAAATTTACGAATTTACACCAATTTATACACCAGTGTGCTACTTGAGGGGGCTTTAATTTTTCACCTGTGGAACTACAGCAAAACAGAACACTAAGCCTTTCTTTTGCCATCTTTCCGCCTTTGCAATTTTCGCCTTTAGCAACAAGACTTTTTGTTGGGAGCTGCCCGTAAAACATGCCAGTTTCATCTGCGTTAAACTGGTCTTCCACTGCAAAGTCCTTTAAAAGTTGAGGCAGGTTACTTTTCCGGGTGGTTGCAGCCTGATGATCAACGTTAGCACTCTCGCCACACAATACACGAAATTGTATATTATTTCCAGGGACCGAACCCAATTGACCTATTTGTTGAAAAAGGTCTGATGAAACAGGTATTTGTGGCCCAATTTAATTAGTGGTGCATAGTGCTTTTTTTCTCTAGAATCAATTTTTTTTGGGCAAAGTAAATGGGTTCATTCGACCCAATTTTTTTTGGGCCAATGAAACCTGGTACATAAAATATAATGTACATTTTTGCTTAACAAATGGGTTAGTTTGACCCAATAATTTTTCGGGTTTAAAATATTGGGTCCAATCAACACAATATTTTTTTGGGTTAAGCCGCAAGTTTATTCTATTAGAATAGCCTGAATTATTAGTTTTATCCACATTATGTAACATTATACATACATTCATACGCCTTATCATCTCTTCAGTTTCCATTCTTTCTAATTCAATCGAGAAAAGCGAAATAAAGAAACAAATGAATGCAAGTCATAAAAATAGTTAACGGCAAATTAAGCTGCATAGCTAACAAAAAAGTAATCAAGGGCACGATTGGGTCAAACGTACTTGCACATACATGTATGTAGATAATATATTTGTAGTTCAATGTGAATTAAGATACGAGTACACGACATGCCAAACACGACATACGCATTCCAGACTGACGTCAATTCGACGTCAGAATATTTCATAAAAGGGTGCATGTCGTGTCGTGTACTCGGCATATTATTGACGCTTATATTATTATGTTGGCATGCGTCTGTCAACTGTCACCCATATGTCCGACTAAGAATGGCATGTAAATTTCGGAGAATAAAAAAAATCGTTTGAATTGAAGATTTCTTGGACGTTTTTTAATCCATTGACATCGTAGCCATCCTTTGATGGAATTTGTTACTTTTTGCGCTTGATTGAAAGAAGACGAACCATATTTTGGGATATATACTATATTTGGAAAAATTAAGATTTTAGGGCTTTCTGGTGACATTTCGAAATAAATATATATATCCTAAAATATGGCTCGTCTTCTTTCTATCAAGCGCAAAAAGTAACAAATTCCATCAAAGGATGGCTACGATGTCAATGGATTAAAAAACGTCTAAGAAATCTTCAATTGAGGCAATTCTTTGCTCTCCGAAATAGCCAATAGCGATGGAATTGCGTCACATTTACTGACGCTTTAATATCAGTTAAATAATATTTTTGTTCAACACCCTACATATTATAACATATTACATGCACCTCCGCTGCGGCAAAACACAATGCCAGTCACCGTCGACATACGAATATGCCAACTTTGAGACAAAACGTGCATGCCGTGTACTCGGCATACTTTTCGCACATGCCACAATGTATAAAACGGGGCATATTCTACAATATGTCGAGTAATGATCGTGAAGTCAGAGTGGCACGCGTGTCGCGTATGTCGGTTTGGCATCTTTAGTATTACATTTTTTAATTTTTTTGAATTGTCAAAACGTAAATTCTTTCCTTGTTCCCTCTACCAGGCACTGAAGTGTAAAATACCCTTTTATACAACCTAAAATATGTATTATACATATGTGTGATGTACTTAGCAGATGAAAATTTGTATATCATCATAATAATAAGGGACCTAATATTTCACCCAAAAAAATTAAAAGCCTCTATTACCCATTTTCTATGGCCCAAAAAAATATTGGGTCTAATAAATCAATTTATTTTCACTAGAAATAATATTGGGTCAAATAAACTTTTTTGTTTCGGCTAGAAAAAATAAATGGTTGAAATAACTGGTTCATTTGGCCACTTATGTTATGTGGCCAAAAATACTAATTTTATGTGGCCCATTTTCAAAATGGGTTAAGTTCTTAAAGGCATAACAGGAATCGACAGGCAGCTTCATCATCATCAACCAGATGTACTTCTTTTTATTTTACAACCTTAACTACTACTGGCCTTTTTTGCAGAAAAAAATCAAAATACCCGGTATTTTCGATCCCTGATTATTTCTCTTGCGAAAACTTTCTAACCATCCATTGCTAGCATGAAAGTCTTCAATTTGCAGTTCATCCGCTAATTGTTTGGCTTTTTCTTGCAGTAATGGACCACTCACGGGAATGTTTTTTGACCTACATTTCTGGAAAAATAAAAGAACCCCAAGGTTTACATCTTCAAAATTGGTTTTTCGTAACTTGCGCTTCCTTTCATTGGGTACATTATTCTCCAATGCATCTAAAATTGTTTTCTTTTGGGCCTTTATGTAGCCAACAGTTGACTTGGAGATTCCAAATTTTATTGCCAAAGTCCTTTGTGATGCCCCATTTTCTAATTCCATCAAAATGTCTCCTTTTTTAGTTAACGAAAGCTCAACTATCGATTTTCTTGGTGGCATATTGAAATCTAAAAATCTAAGGTAGTTTAACAAATTTTAAATACCCATAATGTTTCTCTTACATTATGTAGATCAATTCCTTAAATTACTGCTTTTGTTTTTTTTCAAACTTTTCACGAAGACAAGTTCCTCTGAAGTTATCCACAATCTTTAGAAAATAAGTAATATCTATCTATTAAACACGAACGAAAATTTTTTTTACCGCTAGTTATGGCTGAATATTTTGTTCTGTGCATTTTTAGACAAACACACACAAAACAAAATGCGAACGCCAAAAAAAGAAACCATGGCCAACTTTGGCAGGGTATTTAGTACGAAAGATAAAGTGAAATATAAAAATGTGTGGCCAAGTTCCAAGATAGACAGGTGGCCAACATACGAAGGTATTTGGTGAAACATTTGTAGGTATGCAGTTTTCTTGGTGCAACTATATACTGGCCAACTTCGGCAGGTGGCCAACTTACAAGGGTGGCTAACTTGACAGGTTTTACTGTACTCGTAAACTTGTGGCGAATATTCTTGGAATGTTCTTTCAAATTCCTCGATGTTGCCTAGTATCGCTTCAATTTTTATACTCAGTTTCCTTAAACGCTGGATCCGTATCGTATTATCTGAGGGAATCGATGGCGGTAAATCTTGCACCTCCTCTAAGGGTGTTATGTTCTCGAGCAAAGTCTTTAGCTCGTGGAACATAGTCTTGCTTAATTCTTTCTTTTATTTTACTATGGTTGGCAGCGAACTCCGTCCAAATTGCATTAATTTTTTCTAAACGTTCTTCTTTATAGCGTTGGGTCTTCCGTGATGCGCTATCTTTCTTGGAGTTTGTCATACACTTGTCCAACTCTTCTGCCAGGGCTTTTTGCTTTGCCACAATGATGAAAACTTCTACTTCATCCTCCATGATTAGAAACTTTTAACGCCTTTAACGCAATGCTTGCAATTTGTTCTGTTTTCACTTATTCACTACCAGTGCTAGCCCTGGCAACGCTTGAAATTTTTACTGACGTACTGATGCATTTTATGTATTAAGTTTACCAATGTTAGTAGAATTGGTAACGTTATTGATTATATTAAAGACTCGAAGGACCAAATTTAAAGATTAACCTTAGACCCCTTACTTCTGGTGGGGGGAAGTCTAAATAATTATGCGTTGGCTTCTTCTTTACGAATGAAATCGCAAGCTTTATTCAACCTCCTTAAATACTAAAATATTGCTTATGAAAAAATATATACAATACATCTTTAATTACAAACATTCCTAGCATAATCAGCAATGATGATTTTATATATAATTTTTATTCTGCTGACTGTGCTGGGAAACAAATTGAACATTACTACTACACGTTTTAAATAAGAAACAAGGTATATAGAATATAATGGTATGATACTGCTCATGTCTATCTCCATCTCTCTCATATAAAATTACGTCACCTGTATCGTGTTTTGACACTTACTTAGTGGATTTATTGGCGGCAATATATAAAAGCGAACGTGAATTCTTGTGATTATTTTGGTGGTAATTTAAATGAAATACAATGGTGACTTGTGCTGTATTTGGCTGCAATAGTAGCAATGATAAAAAACTAAAAAGAAATAGAATAGAGAACAACTGTGAACAAACCGAATTCTTTCGATTTCCCAAGGAAAAAAGTTTGCAGAAGGTGTGGGTTTTTAAGTGCGGAGAAAAGATACATTCAATACAAAAAATGCATTTATGTGCTCCAAACACTTTACCGCTGACCAATATTTAAGAAACTTAATGCATGAACTGCTTCAGTACTCCCCCAAGAACAGCAAAAAGCTAAAATCTGATGTTGTTCCTACTGAAAATTTGCCTTTTTCTGTAGCCGATGGCGACAGTAAGCGCCAAGAGAGGAAAAATAAGCGAGAAGTAAAAAAAACCGTCGAGGAAATTTTGTAAGATTAATTATTACAAATAATAACCAGAATCGTTAACAACATTTTTCCCCTACAGAAATATTGTTGAAGAAACAGGGCTTGAAAATAGTCAAGGATTTTCAACAACTGTGGATATACAGGAAACATCAGCGGAAGTAGTTGTGTCAAGAGTAGACAAATCTACTAACACCGAGAATTTAGGAGAGAAACTAACGAGGTAAAATATTAGTAATTGGAAGAATTTATTTGGCATTAAGTTAGATTACTTTTACAGTACACAAATGGATGAGTTAATTCAACAAAATAAGAGTCTAATGAAAGAAGTTTGTTTTCTTAGACAGGAAAGCAAATGCATAGATGACATTTTTACGCCTGGGCAACGAAGGAAGTTGAAAACAAATGGGAAAAGGATTAAATGGGAAGTCAACGACATATCTTCAGCCATTGCAATTTATTCAAGCGGGCCGAAAGCTTATAGGGTTTTATTAAATAGAAACTATCCTCTGCCAGCCGTTGTCACTTTAAGAAAGTGGGCATCAAAAGTTGAAATTAACCCTGGTATTCTCAGCTCTGTGTTTGCTTAGTTGCGAAATGCAAACCTTTCTGCATTTCAAAAAGTCTGCGTCCTCATGGCAGATGAAATGAAGATACAAAAAACATATGAATACGATAAAAAAAGCGATACTCTCTTACCACCCGCTAATTATGTACAAGTTGTAATGGCTAGAGGGCTTTTTGAAAATTGGAAACAGCCAATTTACTATAACTATGATTCTGCTTTAACAAAAGCTATGTTTAAAACCATAATTAAGAAGTTTCACTCAATGGAATATCATGTGGTCGCCATAGTTTCCGATTTGGGAGGGGGTAACCGAGGACTCTGGCGAAAAATGGGTATAAGTGAGAGCCAACCCTTTTTTCCCCATCCCAGTGATAACAAAAAGAAAGTTTATGTCTTAAGTGACACTCCGCATTTAATTAAATTGCTCCGGAACCATTTCCTGGACACTGGAATATTTCTTGATGGGAAACATTTAACCAAGGAGCCGCTTGAAGAACTTTTGGCAAAACAGTCTCTCTCCGATCTTAAAATATCAAGTCGTTTAACAAACACTCATCTCACAGTAAAAGCAGGAAAAAGGCAAAAGGTCAAATTTGCAACGCAGCTTTTTTCGCATACAAATTCATGCGCATTAACTAGACTGGGTACCATAGGTTTGGCTAAATCTAGATATTGGAGTGAGTTGTCTGTCTTATGTAAAGAGGTAGTAATTTTCTATTATTTGTTCTATGACATATCTTAACGCCTATTCATTTCTGACAGGTTAATGATTGGTTTGATGTTTTCAACACAAGATGTCCAAGGATTGACTCGCGTCCAAGAAAGGCAGCATTCGGTTTAGAGCTTGAAACTCAGGAGCACATTTTGAACCGAATAGATTCTACTATAAGAAAAATGCGAATTGGAAACCATAAATCACTCATACCATTTCAGCAAGGAATACTCACCAATATCAGTGCCCTGCGAATGATGTTCAAGGATCTACAACAAGAGTACCAGATCAAATATTTGCTGACATACCGCCTAAATCAAGATCTTTTGGAAAATTTCTTCGGTGTAATGCGGGCGAAGGGAGGACTTTATGATCACCCCACAGCGTTACAATTTAAATATCGTCTCCGAAGTTACATACTAGGATGCAATGAAAGCATCGTTTCACAGTCTGCAAATGTTGAGTGTGATATAAGTCAACAACTGCAAATGGATGTGAGTGATGGCATTATTCCAAGTCAATATGTTGAATATGAAGAAGAATATGACTGAGCTGGAGTATGACGCCTTAGAGTACCTAGCAGGTTACATTCTCTGCCGCCTTAAATCCAAGATTCCGAACTTGCTTGAAACGTATTGCGACAATCAACTGTCTGGATCTTTGACATGGACGGATCAAGTGACAGAGGGAGGATTGCGAAAACCTAATGCAAAATTTATAGATACTCTCAAGCAGCTTGATAATATTTTTTACCAATATAATTCAACGTCATTGAAAGTAGGTCCGAATTACATAAAAACTTTACTTATTATGGCCGAAAAGATTGAACTAGACTGTGAAATAAAAAAACTGTTTTTCCGCTGCAAAATGTTTTTCAAAATCCGTATATTAAACAAAGACATGTTGGAAAATATAAATTCAAGAAAAAGTAAATGGAATAAAACTATAAATTAAATATGAATACGCGTTCGTTATTATTTTTTGTCAAAGAATGATGATTTTTTTTTATTGTATCAGACAGTATAGCTACAGTAAAGTGAAGTTATGCTTCCTTTAGTTATGATCATAACCTCGCCGTCCAGGAATTTATAAATACATAAATAAATACCCAATGCCCACCATATTCACTTGGTACACATAACTTTCTAATTATTCTTTATGATTTAGTATTTTATTTATCAAGATTCCAAAACTACATTTGGCGATTAACATTCATGCATAGTACCCACATAGTACCTAATGTAAACAAAGCAAAACGTCAAATTACACCATACACGTGACGTAGATGCGCAGAACGAACGAAAATTTCAACTCGGAAGAGCATACCATTTATTCTATATACCTTGAATAAGAAATACAAAACAGGTATCTGATGGTGTCACCATGACAGGCGGGTACAGCTGGGTCTCGCCATTTTCATTATTCTGTATCCATCGCAGCCACCTTGTGAGGTCGAGCGCACTTTGTTGAAGACGGTGCCTATACGTCTTGTCACAGAAAGTTCATAGGGGTTCCTCGCTCTTGGTCGGGGACTACGTATTGGGTATTCGCAGCTAACCTGCATAATCTGCAGGCTGTTCACCACCCGCCGCCTGTGCCTGTGCTAGCGCTCGCCATTGACGGTTATGTTCTATCCGGCCTCATTTTTCAAGAAATACGGACCGATGATTCCAGCAGCCATTACGTGATCCAAAATTGGACCATTTACGGCGTAGTCGCAGTCAACATTTGAATGATATTATCTTTAAAAAGTAAATGTCAGAGATAGTTCTTTCAGCCCATAATAAAGATTCGACCATCCAATTCCATTTTGTGTGTTTTATTTGTAATTAAAACAAGTAAAAGTGTTATCATCGGCCTGGGCGATGCTTTGATACCCCCCACTACATAAAAGTCATTCAAAATGTTTGCCAAGTGAGTTAGAATGTACTGTACAGGTAGGTAACGCATGTGTCTAAGATTGGTTTTGTACACGAGGTACCAGAACTACTTGACCGACATATATGTCATTTTCAATACCAACCTGACGACGGTAAAAAGAAGTCCTTTCACAAAATTTCATTCGCCTAGGTCGATTCGTTTGGACGCTATCGTGTTTTCAACAGACAGACAGACAGACGGTCATGGCTAAATCGATTCAGAATGTGATCCTGAATCAGAATATAATATACTTTATATGGTCTCCGGTGAATCCTTCTTGGCATTACAAATGTAATGACAAAGTGCATATACCTTCCTGTGGAGGGTATACAAAAACTTCTTAATGAATCACCCTTATACATATAGTATAATAAATCATACATAATTATTATAAATCTAAAAAAACGCGCTATGCTCTTCAATTGCATTAAATTTATAGTCCACTGTTCAGCCATTTGTGATGTATAATTTATCTACAAAATAATAAAAAAAAAACATTATTTTTTCTAGTCTTTAATGTATTTGTCATTTTCCCGTAACTGTGCCTTGCCTACACAATGTGAATTACATTCCATATTTCTTACTTACTTACCTGTACTTACGCTGCGCAAAAATATCTACAATATAAATTATATAAGTTCGCAAATCCCTTATGAACATCTTGTTGATGACAAAAGAAATGTCAGATACCCAACCCCTAAGACAATAACACAATTTATTCCGTCGATAACAGTCATCTCTAATGGCACTCATGTCTAAATTACCATAAAAAGAAAATAACAATTTCCCACAAAATAATATCTCCTTTCTCCAATTGTTGTTTCCTATCCTCTACTCATGAATTCAAGAGCACTAGCTACAGAAGTCTACCTAACAAAGACAATAATCCATTCAAAGAAATAGCATCACTTGAATTCTTTGAATTAGTTTTCGAAGGATCAGCGATACTAAATGGATGAGTATTGAGTATTATATGAGTTTTCGTGTTCTAATGAAACTGCTTTCACGTGGAACTTCACATTTTCTTACTGATAGTCATACAATTGGTTGAATGGTAGGGCGTTACTGAAAGCCGTTCTAAATGCAACGGATTACAAATACTGATAAATGCACCACCAACCACCATCTGTCAATACCACCGCAGCAGCACAATAGATGCAATGTCGGAAACATTTTAACTTAACAGTTTTCTGTAATTTACTCTCTTGCATATTTGGAGGCCATACTTTAAAGTCTCTCTAATCGTGTCTAAAAAGGAATTTCAACCGCGAGTACGCAAATAAATCGAAAATGTTTTCGAAAACCAACAGGAGAATAAATGAAATATTTGCGTGGAAGTTGTTTATTCAAAATGCTTTCCGTATGTCTTTGCAACTTTTTACTCTCAGCATTCATAGCAGTACCAGTGGTATGGTATACCTACATAATACATATTATTATTGTCAATTGATTCTTGAAATTTTTCATAAGAAAATGCCAGATATGAATATTGTGTAGACAAGGCACAGTTACGGATGGTGTTATTGACAGCATCCTACCCAGAAAGAAAATTTATTACATATTCGAAAACTATTATCTACTAACAACGATTTGTCCACATTATTTTCTAAAATATCGATCATCATTTAATGGGAAGTAGGTTCAAAACGGTTTTGGTGTCAAGTGAACTTCGACTGTGTGTGGTACATAGCTTACATTGAAGTTGAAGCCAATTACAAAAAAATCATATTTAGATTTGAGCATTTTATATTAATTTTTATCGATTTGTGGGTATATGTTTGGTATTAAATATATTTTTATTTTATAACCTTACTTAACAACAAATTTATTTTTTTAGAACTATAATAATCCAAAACTCTCATAAGCCTCATTATACAAATATAAAGAAAAGCAATAGGTATATATAATTTTTTTTTTTTTGATAAAAACGATATCCATTTATTTATTCGTAAGTTAGCTATATTGATTAGATTTAGGTAATAAAGTAATTTTCAGAACTGGTCCTTGGTCGTGGGAATTGGTATCTTCGGATTTTGAGTCTATTTTCTTCTTCTTTCTTTTGGTGGCGCTTACAGTCCGGGGTGGACCACGGCCTCAACCAACAAGCCCCTCCAGCTAGCTCGGTCCCTCGCTAGCTGCCTCCAGTTGCGCACACCAAGTTGGTTGAGGTCGTTCTCCAATTGTGCGCGCTACCTAAGATGGGGTCTTCCTCTGCTGCGTTGTCCCTCAGGGGTGGATTCGAAGACTCGTCGGGCTGGTGCGTTATTGTCCATACGCTGCACGTGTCCCAGCCATCTCAGCCGTTGAATTTTTAGCTTTTTGACCAGGTCAGCGTCGCTGTATAGCCCGTATAGTTCGTCATTGAATCTTCTTCTCCACACTCCATCGTCACAAACTGGACCGAATATCACTCGAAGAATCTTTCTCTCAAAGCATCCGAGAAGGTTTTCATCCGCTTTTGACAGGGTCCACGCTTCTGCACCATACAGCAGGACCGGGATGATTAAGGTCTTATATAATATCTCCTTGGTTCTATGAGAGAGGGCTTTACTTCTTAAGTGCCTTCCTAGCCCGAAAAAACAGCGATTGGCAAGAGTGATTCTTCGCTTGATCTCTGCGCCGATGTCATTTTGCGAATTGATAGTGGAGCCCGGGTATACAAAGTCTTTAACTACTTCGAAGTTGTATCTGTCCATCGTGACGTTTTGTCCAAGTCGCCGATGTTGAGAGTCCTTTCTCGTTGACAGCATATACTTCGTCTTGTCCTCATTGACAGCCAGACCCATCCTCGCCGCCTCCGTTTCGATGCTTGCAAATGCACCACTGACAGCTCGCCGCGTTCTCCCAATAATGTCAATGTCATCAGCATAGGCAAGTAGTTGGACGGACTTTTGAAAAATTGTACCTCTGGTGTTGGCTTGCGAGTTTCGTACAATTGCTTCAAGAACGACATTAAAGAGAGTACATGATAGCGCGTCGCCTTGTCTCAAACCTTTTTCGACATCAAATGGCTCGGTGGTGTTCTTGCCGACTTTGACGGAGCAGCGAGATTTCTCCATCGTCATCCTGCACAGACGGACGAGTTTGGCGGGGATGCCAAAACTTGACATGGCTTTGTATAATTCGTCCATATATACGCTATCATAGGCGACTTTAAAGTCGATAAATAGATGGTGTGTATCGATCTGAAATTCCTGGGTTTTTTCCAAGATCTGTCGGAGTGTGAAAATTTGGTCGATGGTTGACTTTCCTGGTCTAAAACCACACTGATATGGGCCGATCAGGTTGTTGGCGAAAGGTTTTAGACGTTCACATAATACAGCCGACAAGATCTTATACGCGACATTCAGGAGACTTATTCCTCTGTATTTGGCGCAGTTCAGAGTATCTCCTTTCTTGCTGAGGTTCCATTCGTCGGGCATGCTTTCATCCGACCAGATTTCACAGATGAGTTGGTGCATGCTCCTTACCAAGCCATCTCCCGCTGCTTTGAAAAGTTCGGCCTGAGGCCGTCCGCTCCAGCAGCTTTGTTGGACTTAAGTTTGGATATCGCTATCCTCACTTCGTGTAGGTCGGGTGGACGGAAATGTTGGCTATCATCGTCCAAGCTGAACAGATCATTCTGCCTGACAGCGGGTTGTTGGCTGTCTCCGCCGTTTAACAGTCTGCAGAAGTGTTCTTTCCAAATCCTCAGCACCGACTGTGAGTCTACTACTGTATTCCCATGTTCATCTCTGCAGGCTTCTGTTCGGGCCTTGTATCCTTGGGTGGATCGTTTTACCCTTTGGTAGAACTTTCGAACATTGCCTCTGCAGTATTGTCCCTCAATTGATTCGACCGCTCGCTTCTAGTGCTCTCTCTTTTTCCTTCTGAGAAGTCGGTGTTCCTCCCTTCTTTTCTGCCCGTAGAGCTCTTGAGCAGCTCTCTCAGCCGCTCTGGTTCTTGTCTGCAGCATTAACTGGTAGGCCTCGTTCTTGGCTGCATTTGCATGACGGCATTCATCATCGAACCAGGGGTTTCGTTGTGGTCGCCTAGTGAAACCCAGCACTTCGGTAGCGGCACTCCTGATGGCACGCTGGCAATGTTGCCACTGATCCTCTGTACTTGATGCTGGTGAAACTGGGGGTGGGCTTGCTGAGAGGTTTAGGGAGACGCGGTCGGCAAAGGTTTTGGCGATCTCTTGCGATAGTAGCCTTGCAACGTCAAATCTTCTTACAGTATCCTCTCGGTGTTGTGGAGTGTTGGATATCCGCATCCGTACTTACTACTGGATACTGGAGGCATGTCTGCCGTCGATCGCAACATGATCAATTTGGTTGACGGTTTGTTGATCTGGAGACCGCCAAGTATGTGTATGTTGAGGTGTGGGAATCGTGTGCTGGCAATGATGACATTTCGCCCCCCCGCAAAGTCGATTAGCCTGAGTCCGTTTCCGGAGGTGTTGTCGTGCAGGCTGTGCTTTCCGACTGTAGAGCCAAAGATGCCCTGCTTTCCGATTTTGGCGTTAAAGTCACCAAGAACTATCTTGACGTCGTACTTCGGGCACTTATCATACGTCTTCTCAAGAAGATCGTAGAATGCTTCTTTGGCTGTGTCGTCTTTCTCCTCTGTCGGGGCGTGAGCACATATCAGCGTGATATTTTTAAATTTGGCCCTAATGCGGATTGTGACTAGGCGGTCGCTAACATTGCGAAATCCCAAGACTTCTTGCCTAAGTCTTCCTCTAATCACAAATCCACATCCAAATAGCCGCTGACTCTGCTCTCTGCGGCACTCGCCGTAGTAGATGTCACAACTTTTCATCCTTCTTGTGCCTTCTCCATCCCATCGCACTTCCTGGATGGCCGTAATGTCGGCTTTGTACCTATCCAGGGTCTCCACAAGTTGTTCGGCTGCACGCGGTCTGTTTAGGGTCCGGACATTCCACGTGCAGATCCGAAGCTCCTTGTCCTTATTTCGTTTGCTGGGGTCGTCAACATTTAGATCATCCATATCCGAGGCTTGTCGTTGTTTCGGAACTGCCTGGTTTTTCCGTGGTAGGGAAGTTACCCCGACGCACAACCCCCAACCTGGAGGGCCAGGTCCTTTGCTGGACCCCTTGGTCAAAAGAGGCCGGATTTCCCGGAGTCAGTAACCCACTACGGGGATATGAGCGCTGCCGTTGGCCCATAAAGGGCTCATCCGCCACCATCTCTATTTCAACATCCTGACATCCTGACTAATGCTGTAAAAACCCTAATGACCTTAGCTCCAAATAAGTCGAAGTAGCCCATTAAGGTATCTGCCAAGTTGACCGTTGACGCCAACTTTGATCAATCTTCACTGAAGCACTCTAGGGCCAATACCTAAGATTATCTGTAAGTTTGAGCTCAATCGATTCGGTGGTGTTCGAGATACATATATGATTTTGAATGTTTTTTCTGTATGGGAGGTGCCACGCCCCTTTGTTCAACCAATCTTCAGAGGAGCACTCTACGACCAATACCTAAGATTATCTGTAAGTTTGAGCTCAATCGATTCGGTGGTGTTCGAGATATATGATTTTGAATGTTTTTTTTTGTATGGGAGGTGCCACGCCCCTTTGTCCGATTTTGAATTTGTTTAGCCTATTGACCGACCACCGTTACCATTTAAAAAAAAAATCAACTAAATTGGTTGAAAATTACGGGGGACAGAGGGAAACATACAGTTTTTTCCACTTTGTTTTATATAGCTATATAGAAATGGCTTATCCGACTTCGTTAGATTATTTTAAAATATGTATTGTAATGTATATTACTATTTTTATAATTAAATCTCTATCGTATCCTATGTATTCTAATTTTTAAATAACTTATTTATTTCAATGAGCTTAGGATACTCATGAGTTGTTTTATTTTCCATTATATCATTATGCAGAAAATGTGTTGGATGTGTATGAATCGAGCAGGCATTGATTGGCATTAACTTGGCAATGTCCAGTGCTTTAACTTTCTCATACACATCAATTGTGCTTATTTTACCTCCCCGTGGTAACCACCGGGTACTGGTCTCGCCCACCTGGGCTTGACTTGCTAAACTTATAAGCGCGAGTGTTGAACACGAAGAAAATAGCAACACTATAATGCTCTGTCGGAATGACTGACTGAACGAGTCTCAGAAGTCTTACATGAGCCCCTCAGAAAGAGGACGTACGGCGGATGAATTCACTAGACTGAATCAACGGTGACGGCAACAGTCAATTTGGCAGATACCTTACCTGAGCTACTTCGACATATTTGGAGCTGAGGTCAGTGAGGATTTTTCAGAAGTGGGTTACTGACACCGGAGGAATCCGGCCCCTTTCGTCCAAGGGGTCCAACAAAGGGCCTGGCCCTCCAGGTTGGGGGTTGTACGCCGGGGTAACTGCCCGACTGCGGAAAACAACAATAGTTCCGAAACGACAACAAGCCTCGGATACGGATGATTTTACTGTTGACGAACCTGGCAAACGAATTTCGGATCTGCACTTGGAATGTTAGGTCCCTTAACAGACCACGTGCAGCCGAACAACTAGCGGAGGCCCTGAACTGCTATAAAGCAGACCTAACCGCCATCCAAGAAGTGCGATGGGATGGACCGGGCAAGAAGAGGATGAAAAACTGCGACATCTATTATGGCGACTGCTATCGGCAGCAAAAACAGCGCTTATTTGGATGTGGTTTCGTCGTTGGAGGCAGACTTAGAAGAAGTCTTAAGTTTCAGCTGTGTGAACGAGCGCCTCGAGAGAATCCGCATCAAGGCTAAATTCGCCAACATTAGCCTAATATGCGCCCATGCCCCCACGGAGGAGAAAGACGACGACACCAAAGAAAGATTCTACGAGCTCTTAGACAAGACGTACGAGCAATTCCCTAACTATGACATTAAAATCATCCTAGGTGATTGTAATGCAAAGATAGGAAGAGAGGGCATCTTTGGTAGTACTGTCGGAAGGTACAGCCTACACGACACCACCTCCGATAACGGATTTAGGCTGATCGACTTCGCGGCGGGGCGAAATGGTGTCATAGCAAGTACGCGGTTCCCGCATCTCGATATTCACAAAGGCACATGGAGATCTCCCGATCAATCAACCGTCAACCAGATTGACCACATTGCGATCAACGCAAGACACTCCGCCAGTATTATGGATGTCCGAACGTTTCGAGGAGCGAACATTGACTCGGACCACTACCTTGTCGTAGCCAAGGTACGCCTTCGAATATCCCGAACACCGCCAAGACAAGTAAATACTGTGAGGAAGTTTGACGTCGGGCGGCTAAAATCGCAAGAGATCACCAGATCCTTCTCCGATCGAGTCTCTCTAAATCTCTCAAGAGGTTCTATGCAGCCGGCATCAAGCATTGAAGACCAGTGGCAACATTGCCAAAAAGCCATCAGAGACGCCGCCTCTGATGTGCTTGGTTTCACACGACCACCACAACGAAACCCCTGGTTCGACGACGAGTGCCGGCAAGCACATGCAGCGAAACAAGAGGCATACAAAGCGGCGCTGCTAAGAAGGACCAGAGCTGCTCGTGAGCTCTACGCGCAGAAAAGAAGAGACGAACACCGGCTTCTCAGGAAAAAAAAGAAAGAGCACGAGAAGCGCGCGATCGAGGAAATAGAGAGATGCTACAACAGGAATGAGGTTCGGAAGTTTTACCAAAGGGTAAAAAGAAGCTGCCAAGGCTACAGAGCCCGCACCGAAGCCTGCAAGGACGAGCAAGGGAACATCATAGTAGAATCGCAGTCGATGCTGAGGATATGGAAGAACTACTTCTGCAGACTGTTTAACGGCGATGACGAACTAAATACCGCTGTCAGGCAGAATGAACCATTCAACCTGGACGATGAAGACCAACAATTCCGTCCACCCGACCTGGACGAAGTGAAGATAGCCATATCTAAGCTTAAGTCCAACAAAGCCGCTGGAGCAGATGGCCTAACCGCCGAGCTATTCAAAGCGGCAGGCGATGACTTGGTTAGGAGTATGCACCAACTCATCTGTAAAATATGGTCGGAGGAAAGTATGCCCGATGAATGGAACCTCAGCATTTTTTGCCCGATCCTCAAGAAAGGAGACCCTCTGAACTGCGCCAACTACAGAGGGATTAGTCTTCTTAACATCGCCTACAAGATCCTATCTGCCGTGTTGTGTGAACGCCTGAAGCCTTTCGTCAACAACCTGATTGGTCCCTATCAGTGTGGCTTCAGGCCAGGAAAGTCTACCATCGACCAAATATTCACACTCCGCAGATCTTGGAAAAAACCCAGGAAGACCAAATCGATACCCACCATCTTTTCATCGATTTTAAGGCCGCCTATGACAGCATTTATAGAGACGAGCTATACAGAGCAATGTCTAGTTTTGACATCCCTGCCAAACTCGTCCGTCTGTGCAGGATGACAATGGAGAATGCACGCTGCTCCATCAAGGTCGGTAAAGAACTCACCGAGACCTTCGATGTCAAAAAAGGATTTAGACAAGGCGATGCGCTGTCATGTGACTTCTTCAACATCGTTCTTGAAAGAATAGTGCAAAACTCAAACGCTAACACCAGAGGCACTATCTTTCAAAAGTCCGTCCACCTACTCGCCTACGCCGACGACATCGACATAATCGGCAGAACGCAGCGTGATGTCACTGGCGCGTTCGTGAGCATTGAGACGGAGGCGGCGAAGATGGGTTTGGCGGTCAATGAGGGCAAGACAAAGTATATGCTGTCATCAAGAAAGGACACCCAACACCGACGTCTTGGACAGAATGTCACTATAGACAGATATAAATTTGAGGTGGTAAAGGACTTTGTCTACCTAGGCTCCGCTATGAACTCAGACAATGACATCAGCGCTGAGATTAAGCGAAGAATAACTCTTGCCAATCGCTGTTTCTTTGGGCTAAGAAAGTAATTGAGTAGCAAAGCCCTCTCTCGAACAACTAAAGTGACCCTGTATAAGACCTTAATCATCCCAGTCCTACTTTATGGTGCAGAGGCATGGACTCTATCAAAAGCGGATGAGCTTTCTCTTGGTTGCTTTGAGAGGAAAATTCTTCGAGTAATTTTCGGTCCCGTCTGCATAGACGGTGAATGGAGGAGGAGATACAACGACGAACTGTACGGGCTGTACAGCGACATCGACCTAGCCAGAAGAGTGAAGGTCCAACGACTGCGGTGGCTGGGTCATGTAGAGCGAATGGACGTGAATGCTCCGGCCCGGAAGATCTTCGAATCCACACCCGAGGGACGGCGCAGTAGAGGAAGAACGCGACTCAGGTGGCACACGCAAGTGGAAGGGGACCTCAACCAACTTAGCGTGCGAAACTGGAGACAGCTGGCCAAAGATCGTGCTGGCTGGAGACGCTTGTTGGTTGAGACCCAGGTCCACCCCGGACTGTAGCGCCACCTTAAGTAAGGAAGTAAGTCGCGGTTTCGGCCGTTTTGGTAAGTCGGAATCGAATTCTGAAATCTTCATTGTCGAATAATTCTTCTCATCTTCATTTCAAAATAATTTGGCCTTGGGCGAAATACTACGGGGTCGTGTAATATGATCGTAGTATTCTTCAATATTATATATTCTTCACAAACAAATCCATGTTAGGACACCTGTGACTGCTGTCTACGCCTGTCAATGAAAAAATGCTCTGAAACTATTTTTTTCCAGACACTTCAAATAAATATTTTGCTTATCTTCCGGATAAAGAAAAGAAATTTAACAGCCATTTGAACCGGCTGATACTCTATCCGAGACTATTATGTCAGATATCACTATCCAAAACCTTTGAAACCAAAAGTTGAAGTTTAGCTGACATATAAGTTCCGGATAGTCTATCCGAGACTTTATCAGCTTCAGCTAGTCTTGAAACTGGCCCTTAGAGTCTTGTTATTATTCGGAAGAAGAGGGTATTGATTAGATCTTGAACCCACGCGCGATATTGCCACATATAGTTGCCCACCACTCCAAAGCAGAGCAAAAACAGAAAATTATTGGTTTAGCATTGATTTCGCATTTGATCAACTAAGGTCTGATATTATCTGATATATGTTTCTCAGCTTCTGGATGGAGTAGAAAGATGAATGATAGCTCAAAATACTCGGGGAAGAAATGCCTAAAAAACAGTTAAAAGCTTTTTTGTATTGATTGAGATTTATGAATATTATAGCAAGTTGAATGACGCAAAGTCAAAATAAATGGAAGAGAATGGCATTATGTATAGCGTACAAAAGGAATTTGTTTTTTGCATAATTTAGGATTAAAACGCAATTATGTATAGCCTACTGCACGCAAAGTTGTTTAAAGAATATTTTAGTGAAGGTTTCATCAAAATCCGTTCAGTAGTTTCTGAGAACACTGCGAACATAATTTTATCAGTTACGTCTTTATATAATAGTATAGAGTATAGATATAGATCAGCCCTAATACCCAAAGCAGGAGAACCCACATCTTTGAGTAAAATATATGAAGCAGGAGAGCGCACATCTTCATACGAAATCGATTTTACCACCGAAGCAGGAGATCGCACATCTTCATGTTAAATCACAACATACAAAGCAGGAGAGCACACATCTTAATATAAAATGAATCTTAATAGTCGAAGCAGGAGAACGCACCACTGCTGACAACTCTGAGGTACAGTTCTGCGCTGAAATTACATGAAAAACCTACCTACAAAAACGCGCTAGATTGGCTAAATACAGGGTGTCCCAGTTAAGAAGTATAATCCTTTAAGGGGTGATTCCTGTCCTTGAGCTCTGCCGAACAAAAAATTGTATGGCAGGGGGGGGTCTATTTTCATCGTATTTCCCGTTATAGCCCATCAAAGTAGGTGACCTCTAATTTGGAGGTGTTACGACTAAAATCGCTATAACTTCTAAACTATTATAGCTACAAAAATAGTTTTGTACATTTTAAAAAGACAATTTAGAAGCGCATACAAGTCTTAAGCACTTCGGCTGCATCTGGGCAGCTACAAAAAAGTTCTGGCTCCTTAAACTCAAAATTTTGAAAATTTTTGTTACAATTTTTTTACTTAAAATGCCTTTTTCTCAAAATTTTGACTTTATAAATTTTCATTTTTTTTATGAAATTTTTATCCTTGAGAAATTTCCTAAAAATTATGTTAAGCAACTTTTTTACGTACGATCAACAGAAGTTATAGTAAAAGCCACTTTTTGTCAGACAAAAATGGTAAAAAATACTAGATCGGAGCTAACAACCATGGATTTTTTGTTCTGGGGTACTTGCTATCAAAGAAAAAGAGAAATATCGAGTCTTTTTTACCATTTTTGTCAGACAAAAAGTGGTGTAACGCAATGAAAAGAACTTTATTCATTTAGAAAAACTATTAGAAAATGTTTTATTTAATTAGGTTATAAAATTTTATCTTTTCCGCACGTGGGTTACTGACGTCTGCTCGCTGTCGCTGTCAAGAAAGAAGAGAGAGTAGCAGTAGGTCGAAGTGACAACTCAAACAAGATGGTTGAAGTGGAGAAGTTGTCGACTGTCCAGAAGTTGTTCACTGTTGTGGCTGTGTCCACTGAGAATGTTTTCTGTTGGTGAATTAATTGTTGTACGCCACAATGCTCCCCCCTTAGGAGTTAGTGAAGCGAACAGGAGCTCTGATGATCCGTCCGGAACGCTTAGTGATGACTGGGGCATCCCAGTCCGAGCTGCTTGTCTGAGGCACCGGCGCAGTAGGCGACGGCGGTGATGTCTCATGGTCCGAGATTTGATAAGCTGGTTTCAAGCGTTGAACGGAAACATATGCTTCCTTACTCGGCATGGCCAGTTTGTAAGCTAGTGGCCGACGATCTAGGACTGGATATGGTCCGGTGTAAGCAGGCTGCAACGGTCGATGGCTACTGTCGGTACGCACATACACATGCGAGGCAGTACCGAGGTCCTTAGGTACGAAGAGTGCCTTCGTCTGTCGTGTGGCGTAAGTAGGCGATGTTCGCTGAAGTGCCTCCCTCAGTTCTTGAAGAAAGGCAATGGGCTCTTGAATGTTGTTAGGTGCCTCCAAAAAGTCTCCTGGGAGTCGAAGCTCAGCACCATAAGCCAATTGCGCGGGTGAAGTACCTGACTCGTTCACCATTGAACGGAGTCCTAGTAGCACGGCTGGCAGTGCCTGCATCCAGTTCTAGGGTAAGTGAGTGGTTAGTGCTGTCTTCAAAGTACGGTGCCATCGCTCAACTATCCCATTTGCCTGTGGGTGGTAGGCGGTAGTATGAATGCGGTGACATCCGAGGAGCTGGGAAAACCTTTGAAACAGTGCGGACTCGAACTGCCTGCCCTGGTCAGTAGTCAGGCGGAGTGGGCAGCCAAAACGCGCAACCCAATGCTGGAAAAAGGCGTCGGCGACTGTTGATGCAGTGATGTCTTCGACGGGTATTGCCTCTGGCCAGCGTGTTGCACGGTCGATGCAAGTAACGAGGTAACTGAAACCAGAGCAACTAGGCAGTGGACCCACAATGTCCATGTGAACGTGGTCAAACCTTTCGGCGGCTGGAAATTTTCCCAGAGGTAGTGAGGTATGCCTGTGGATTTTGCTTCGCTGGCAGGCAGAACAAGCACGAACCCATTTACCAACGTCTGCGTTCATCGATGGCCAGAAAAACCGGAGCGCGACTGACTTCCGAGAGGCTCGTGTCCCGGGATGACTGAGGTTGTGAACAGTCTCGTAGGCAGAGCGTCTAAATGCCGGCGGAATGTATGGTCGAGCACGCCCGGCTGATGTTTCACAGGTAATAGGCGTTTGGGATTCTGGAAGAACAATGTCGATAAACGTAAGTTTCTGACTCACCGCTTTTAAATTCTGCAATTCTGGGTCACTGCATTGCATCTTGGCGATGGCGGCATAATCCATAACAGTGGGACTCGCGATCGCTGCAATCCGTGATAAAGCGTCGGCGGCTGCATTGTCCGTACCCTTGACATGGCGAATATCGGTCGAAAATTGGGCGATGTAGTCCATATGGCGTTGACGACGAGGTGTTTCGCTGGGAGATGATGCGTTGTGGAAAGCAAAAGTCAACGGTTTGTGATCTGTGAAGATTGCAAACGGTCGACCTTCAACGAAGCGGCGGAAGTGTTCGATCGCCTGCTTGATGGCCAACAATTCCCGATCGAAAGTACTATACTTTTGCTGCGCAGGCGTTAAAGTTTTCGAAAAGTATCCTAGTGGTTCTGTTTTACCATCGATAACTTGGAGTAACACTGCGCCAACTGCGGTGTTTGATGCGTCGCACATGAGGTGTAGTTCTGCGTCGGGTAACGGATGAGCGAGTGAAGCAGCCTCCGCAAGCGCCTTGCGGCAACGTTGGAAAGCGGCTTGTGCTGTTGTAGACCACGAGAGCTGTGAGCGGTCCTTCTTAGTAACACCCTGGAGCATCTGCGAAAGTGGTGCTTGTTCGGCGGCTGCATGCGGTAGACACTGACGAAAAAAATTGAGCGCTCCCAAAAAGCGACGGAGTTCACAAACGGTGGTTGGCTGTGGAAACTCCGAGATAGCCTTGATAGTGTCCTGCGGTGGTCGTATGCCAGTGCTATCAACATGATATCCCAGGAACTCAAGTGCGTTTTTGCCGAACTCACACTTGTCCATGTTGATGGTGATCCCATTGGCCTGAAGGCGACTAAAAATTTCTTCGAGATGCTTGTGATGTTCTTCAGGAGATTTTGACGCGATAAGCATATCGTCGATGTATGTGAAGGCGTAACTCAATTTGCCAAACACAGAGTTAACGAAGCGCTGTTGAGTTTGCGCTGCGTTGCGCAGCCCAAACGTCATGCGGGTAAACTCGTACAACCCAAATGGCGTGATGATCGCTGTCTTCGCTATGTCCTCTGGGGCCATTGGGATTTGGTGGTATGCACGAGCGAGGTCTATTCTGCTGAATATCGTCTTACCCGGCATAATGTTTTGAAAGTCCGTTAGTCGCGGCAGCGGGTATCGGTCGGGAAGCGTGACGGAATTGAGGCGGCGATAGTCACCACATGGACGTATGTCTCCGTTTTTCTTCACCACGATGTGCAGCGGACTAGCCCACGGGCTACTTGATGGGCGACAAATTCCCAAATCCAGCATGCGTTGAAACTCAGTTTTGGCGAGGGCGTAGAATTTTGGTGGAATAGGCCTCGCGCGGCAGGAGAGCGGCGGTCCAGAGGTTTCAAGATGGTGGCGAACGTTGTGTGTAGGTTTGTGTTGAGACGAAAATGGAAGTGTTATGGCTCTGTATTGCTTCAGGAGGTCTGCGTATTTATGTGTGTGGTCGCTGGAGTCTACGACAGAGTATGTTGTGAGTCTAGGTAGGCCACGGGGGCATCTTAGATGCAGGTGAGGAGGGCGCGGCACGCTCGCGGTTGCTCGGCTCAGCTCGTCGGACGGGGGTTGTTCTTGCCCCCTCACCATACACCACCTGCTCAACACACTTTTTATATCGTGCCATTTATCAAAATCAAAAGAAAGAAGAGAGAAAGCTACGTTAATCAGACTGCGGACGGACAGAAAAAGATATGACCGTGAAATTAATGAAAAGGAAAAGCCCAAGTACTTGTGCCAATGCCGATGAGAGAGAACGGGAAGGTTACCGCGAATCTTACTCTAACTAGCCTAAACTACATCTACTCTATTCTAAATTTAAAATAAGCCCTATTCTATGCCTATTCTAACTTAAAACTAACCTATAACTACATCTTCCCTAACCGCAACTTTCCTTCCCATAGTCTCTCAAACGCAATGGTTCGTCAAGAACCCGAGACATGCCGGATGGAAATGGCAAAGGTTGGCCTGCCCACCCTGTGTGTCATAAACACAACCGATTGCTACCACTCTGGCCGATATTGTGAATGGTAGCCCCTAAAAGTTCCTCCCGATCACAATCTACGACCTTCCCAAGAGAAAAGTCAGTCTAAGTCATGTTCAGTCGTCAAAGTTAGTGAATGACACGTAGGTCTTTGTCTACCCATTGAAGGACGGCCTGTCCATTGTCCACACACCGAGTGCGAACGGTTTTTAAGCGCACATCATTTCACAATCAACGAACACGAGATTTAAAAAGGGGAACAATCATAATTTTATTGAAAAAAACTAAAAACTACCAAATCTGCCCTTAATACTATAAATAAACTATCCTAAATTAAAAATTCAAATCAAATACCTTATTTACTATTACTTACGGTTACAAAATGATCCCCCGTTGTCCTGGCGCCAGCACGAGGAAGGACGATGAATATGTTGGCAATACACCTTAACCGCGAACAAAAAAACTAAATACTAAAAGCAGATACTAAACTAATATTCTAATTATCCTAACCTTACTTTACGTTAATTCACAAATTCCAAATAAAAAAATCAAAGCTAATCTTAACACTATCAAGGAATCCAATTAAAACGTATTTCACAAAAAAAATTGAATCGCCGATGCGCCGATTTGTGGAGCACCCTGTTTTGCGATGCCTCTGGGGGCGGTGCTGCAGGTAGTTTTTGTTGGTTTTGTTGGCGGGTGATTATACCACCACGCTTGGGGCAGAGCACCTTTGTGTGTTGTTTTTGTATTTTGTTGTTGTCGTTGTGTCGTCTTGTGGCGTCCAAAATTGGGTGGGGACTAAATCCTGTTGTCCAGGGATCGTTGGATTCCTCCTTTGTCCTTTGTGAGGACCGTGGAGATCGCTGGCTGTTGGAGTCCGGTGCCCACTTCAAACGCTATGAACGTGGTACGTTATATAGGTATGCACCGCTAGGGACTCCAACGGTTAAGACCACCGATTTCCCAAAACGAGTCCCTGGACAATTTGATGTTCCTGATATCCCCACTGTGGAGCAGAAATAGCTCAAAATGCCTATACATTAAGGGTAAAGAAACGGTCATACTTTGTTCACCAACAAAAATATGCACATACCTTTGTAGGTTCGAATTTGCCTCTTCAGGTGAATTGGAGGAATTATCAATTTCCAAATGGAGTGATCTTGAATTTGGCCACTATCCTACACAAAACAATTGATAAAAAAAACTACACGGATTTCTGAATTTAAATAAACTCACGCTAACACAAATCTTTTGTTCTCACACAAGAAAATTTAAATTCGAGCGCGTCACTGTTAACAACGTTCTCGCAGCTATGAAAATTAATATGTGCGCGCCACTGTGACAATTAGTTCAGCTGTGCCTATGCTTATGTACCTATCTCTTCTTAAATTGCCATCGCCAAGTTCAACGACTACATATTTACATCGTACATAGATGATCTTGAACTTGAAATTTATTCTCTTTCCCCTTCTTGTTGTCTCTTTTTATGTTCTCCTTTCTTTCGTTCGTTTCGTTTAAGCTCTGTTTATCTCTTCTGTTTCGTCCTTCTCCTTCTCCTGTAATTTCGTTATGTCTTTCGTCAAGTCGAGTCCATACAGTCGTCCATGAAACTTTTCAAAATACTTATGCTTAACTTAATTCTATAAACATACTTAACATAAAACTACATAACCTGACATACACAATACATACTTTGAATAAATTAATAAATAAACTATACCTATAAACATAACACAATCGACCTGCAATTATTAATTAGCTAATTAATAATTATTGTCAACAAACATATTGCACGTGACGTCACTCCAACCGCTTGCGCAAATGTGGAGCACGGCTTGGATTTAGTATACAAATCCCCTCCATGTAGGGAGGGGAATTCAACGAAAGAGAGACGACCAAGACAAAAATGTCAAAATTAATGAAATTTTGCATCATGTCGGTCGGGTTTTTTTGTATTGCGGATTTTTGTTTGTTTGTAATTTGTGTAAATTTTGTTATTTTGTGATTTTTTTTATGTTTAATTATGTGTTTTAAATTGATTTATTTCATATGCGGTTTAATTGGTCGCAATACCAACCCCCGGGAGTGTGATCTGTGTGATCTGTTGGTGCTGTTTTTTTTTTGTTTTGTGTGTTTTGTGGTATTCCCACCCCTTGGACAGATCCCATCGTGTGGTTCGTCCGATGGAGGATCTAAGATCACCTTGGGGTGGTAATGGGCTGCCGTAACAGGATCGACGACGGAATCCAGAGTTTCCACGCCCTGTCGTCTCGTATTGCGTCGCCAGTTCGTATATCTGTTCTTTTGTAGACAAATCCGTCAGAAACGCATATGTCGGGTAGTCGGTCTTTGTTGTCGTCGACGATCTTCCTCAGCTCATCATACTCCTCCGTAGAGAAATATGGTGAGCTGAGGTCAACCTGTAGTATTTCGGTTTCGGGACTGAGCTCCTCCATATGCATGCGGGAAAGAGTATCAGGGACTACATTTTGGGTACCTTTCCTGTGCTCTATCTGGAAGTCGAAGCCTTGGAGTTTGAGACTCCATCTAGCCAGACGACCAGATAGATCCTTTTGAGTCATGAGCCACTTAAGACTCATGTGATCTGTAATGATCGTGAAAGGTAATCCCTCCACGTAAGCCCTGAATTTCTTAACAGATAGAACGGCCGCATAGCATTCAAGTTCCGTTACGCTGTAGTTCCGCTGTGCGGAATTCAGCTTCTGGGACATGAATGCTATCGGTCGTTCATTGTTTTCCGCATCCATCTGGAACAGCACACTCCCTACACCTGATGTCGAAGCGTCGCATTGTACATAAAAGCGTTTCGAAAAATCGGGATTTGTCAAAATGGGTGCGGACACCAAAGTCGCCTTAAGCTTTGCAAACGCGTTAAGCGCATCGTCTGTCATCGAAAAAGTTTGTCCTTTCTTAAGGCAGTCCGTCATTGGTGCGGCTAATGTCGCAAAGTTCGGTATGAATCGTCTGTACCACCCCGTCATCCCCAGAAACCGACGGAGTTGCTTAGGAGTCCTTGGAACCGGGAAATTCTCGACCGCCGATACCTTGTCGGGGTCTGTCCTCAAACATCCATCACCGACGATATACCCTAAGTATTTGATTTCTCTGTAACAAAATTTACTTTTTTCGACGTTGATGGTTAGACCCGCTTCACGTAAGCATTTTGATACCTCTTCCAGCAATCTGGCGTGGGATTCGAAATCTGGAGAGCAAACCAAGAGGTCATCGAGATAGACAAAGACACTCTCTCTCAAGCGAGAGGGAATAGCTTTGTCCATCAGCCGACACATTCTCTGGGCGGCGTTACACAGTCCGAACGGCATCACCGTGAACTGGTATAACGGCAGTCCAGGGACTGTGAAGGCTGTCTTCTCTCTTGACTTGCGCTCCAGCGGAATCTGCCAGAATGCGTCCTTCAAATCTATTCCCGAAATATATCGGGTATCCTGTAGACGGCTCAATAGGCCTTCGATGTGTGGGAGCGGGTAAGCATCTTTTTTTGTTACAGAGTTTACCTTTCGTGAGTCCAGGCATAGTCTGTTTTTGCCGGGTTTCCGCACAAGCACTACTGGGGAGCTCCAAGGGCTGTTGCTCTCCTCGATTACTCCGAGAGAGATCATCCTGTCGAGCTCGTCATATAACAGCTTTTGTATCGCGGGTGAGATCGGGTAGTGGCGCTGTTTAATGGGAATTTTCTCGTCCTCCACCTCGATGACATGTTCTTCGAGGCAGGTTTTCCCCAATCCCAACACCGCGAACGACGGGAACAGCTGCTTGATTCTCTCCAGCTGCTGTGCCTGTGCGGGTGACAACGCCTGGACTGGCGATACCCCTTCCGTCGGTGATGGAGCGTCTAGTTCGTCGATCACGTTCGGAGCGACCTTAAACAACCTCCAAAAATCTACCCCTAAATATAGTGCTTGCTGTAAATTTGGGACAACAAATATTTCGACGTCGTGAGATTTGCCACCCCAAGAGACTGTCGTCGTGAATCGTCCGAGTATACGTTGGTGGTTCCCGTCTGCGGTCTTAATGTCTGTTGTCATATTGGTCATTGTAATGTTGTGTTTCTCTAAAAACTCTAGTGCTCCTTTTCCTAGACAACTAATAGATGCTCCACTATCTAATAGACCCAGGAGCTCTTCACCGTCTATCTTAACTTTAGCGTAGGGTCTATTATCGTAATTTATATTTATCACAGATGCTACAATTTTTCTCATTCGTCGTCTGGTTATTGCACTTTTATTCCTAAGCCTACGGATTTTAATATATTTTCTTGTTTCTTTCACCGGACATGTCACTTCTTCCGCAAAGATCCTTTGCCTCGCTTCCTGATAATCTAGGAGCCTTTGGTGGAGTGTCTTTCTTGATGGGGGGCTCTTCCGTGTAGGGTTCCCCTCCACATTCGGATCACGCTTCAAAATTCGGTACTGTCCTGGTTCTTTAGGTTCTCCGGGAGTGGATTCGTCTTCGACGGATTGCTCCCGGATACACCGCCGAATCTCAGGTTTTCCTGACATGTGGGACAGTTGTAGCTGATTTTACCCTGACAGCAACTGAAACAGGTCAAGGTATGAAAATTTGAAGGACATGCCGGTGAAGTCGTCGCTGTATTTTGGACCATGTTCGCGTCCGTTCTGTTAGTATTGTCCCGGTCTGTCCTATAAGTTCTGTCTGTCCTTGTGTAGTTTGGCTGCCTGTTCGTTCGATTGTGTTGTTGGAGGGCAGCAATCTCCATGTCCTCGTATTCGTCCTCTAGGTACTCTCGCTGGCCACTTCTAGCTCTGTGTGCTAGTTGTTCGTCGTCGATTTCCGTAATGTTTCGTCTGAACTTTTGGTCCCTAACTGTCAAGTGTTGCTCCGCTCGTCTACACTCCTCTCGCAGGTCCTGAATGCTCTTAATGGAGCATCCGAAGATGAGCGTCGCTACTCTGTCCTTAACGTTTTGTCTCAGTATGTCCACTAGGTCTAGTTCGTGTGGTCTGTTAGTCATTTGTAGGGCCAGCGATCGTATGTCACTGTAAAATGTGTCGAATGTCTCATGGGGTAGCTGTCTCCTATCCATGATGGCTCTCAAAATCTCATGATCTCGTCTATTATTTTTAAATTGTTTTAAAAGCTCTGCTTTCAGGTCAAAATAATTTAAGCCTACATCCTGCTCGTTTTCCTGCAAAAACTGCCAGTACCACACTTCTGCAGGACCTGTCAATAGTGTGTGGAACTGGGCGAATAGCTGGTCGTTTGAGATGCCGCTTTTCTTTTGTAGAGTTTCTATTCGGAAAATGAAACTTTCCACGGCCATAGTTTTTGGTGTGCCATCAAACTTTACCCCCCATTTGTGTATAGGCATTTCGCTCTTTCTGCCCATCTCGGGTTGAAAATATCTTTCAGACCTAATGTCTGGTCTATTGTAGGGCTCTGTCAATAGCGTTCGTTCATGTGTGCGCTCTCTTAGTGTACTCTGTCGTCCGTTAGTTACTGGAGGGTCTCTTGGGGCTGACACGGAATGTTCCAGGTTGCCGATTTTGTTGTTGATCGTCTGGATGTTATCCTGAAACGTCAACATCATGTCCTTCATGGTAACCATTAAGGCTGACATGAGATCAGCTGGACTATTCCGTGCAGCACAAGAGATTTCCTCTGGTATTTGTCGTGTACTATGTTCGTTATCACCCTGAGTCTGCCCACGTGTGTTTCTATCGTCGTTATTGCGTATCGTTCGTTGTACGTCTGTTTGCTTATTTTCCACTACGGCATTTGGTCCTTGCTCGTAAGTCCTCTGAGCATTTTGTGCTTGTTGTACTGCGTCTTGTCGTCTTATTGCAGCCCGTTTTTGTGTCAAAGTTTGTTCCGTCAATTCGTTTTCATAACGTGGTGGTTGGAGGGGTTGTTGCTCTGGTCCCATGGGCCGAGCTACCTCCTGGTTCGTTTGGTCAGTCATGTCGGTCCTTTTATGTCTCGGTGTCTCGTTTTCTGGGCTGAAGTTAAGTAAGTCGTACGAGTAGGTGGTTAAGTCCGTCAAGTTATATTTTTGAGTTGCCGTAGTGGTAAGTCCTTTTCGGTGACCGAATTCTCGGGGTTGGATGTTGTAATTTGAGTCCCATAATGAGACAGACTTTTTGCCTTTTGCTATAGAGACTTCACCCCTATCGTAATTCTCGTCGTCCGTCTGTTCGGACGATGTCCCCTTTGGGACTGCTCCTAACTTTTTTCCCCTATCGTCCATTTGTGGATCGATATTCAGAGAGGAAATAAAATTTTGCAAATATAATTCAAAAAAAAAACTTCAAATAAATTCAAAAACAAAAAAAAATGTTAAATAAATTCAAACAAAATCAAAAAAACTTTATAACTTCAAAAACTTAAAATTGATTGTTTTTTTTGCAATTAGTCGTGGTTGATTCTTTTCGGATTGTTTTATAATATTATACTCGCTGTGGTGTGTGGATTTCTGAACAAGTTCTCCGCTAACTCTTCAATGAACTAAAGTAAGTATCGTATGTGTTCGTTAAGTGTTACTCTTAAGTCCAGTCAGATTGTGACCAGTATCTCGAAATCTTGACGAGTGTTGTCAACTAACCCTTCTTTCCCTACAACTACTTGCGATCTGGCAAGACCAAATCCAAGGTTGGCTGGGAAATCCAAGTTAGAATTCAACACGGCTAAAGTTTCTAAACCAGTACCCACGCCTCACGTAGAATCGGCTTGAGGCCTTGATCCTACGGGCAGCAGCTAGTAACTGGCCTATCCACTTCAACCTAGCTCTCGATCCTGCCATAAACAGTTGACTACCTCACGAGATCCGCTGGCTATACGCCTTAGGATTGGACAGCCGTCTCCCGTTTATTTCAGGTTCGAAAGCCGCTCTTGACCTCTCCCCAGATCTCAGGCTACCTCACAAAATCCCCTGGCCTTTAGCCTCAGGATTGGACAGCCGCCTTCGCTCTGTGATGAAATCAAAAGCGTAACCAGTACTTGAACGAAGAAGAAGACAGAATAGAAAAAAATGTATAAAAGATGAAAACTAAAAAAAAACGCGAAGGCTATTGCAAGTCCAAGGCGATGACTTTCAAGCAGAAAATCATCCCCTTGGAGTCGCAATCTGCCTAGCCGGTAAAAAACGTTGGGCGCCATTGTTGTGAGTCTAGGTAGGCCACGGGGGCATCTTAGATGCAGGTGAGGAGGGCGCGGCACGCTCGCGGTTGCTCGGCTCAGCTCGTCGGACGGGGGTTGTTCTTGCCCCCTCACCATACACCACCTGCTCAACACACTTTTTATATCGTGCCATTTATCAAAATCAAAAGAAAGAAGAGAGAAAGCTACGTTAATCAGACTGCGGACGGACAGAAAAAGATATGACCGTGAAATTAATGAAAAGGAAAAGCCCAAGTACTTGTGCCAATGCCGATGAGAGAGAACGGGAAGGTTACCGCGAATCTTACTCTAACTAGCCTAAACTACATCTACTCTATTCTAAATTTAAAATAAGCCCTATTCTATGCCTATTCTAACTTAAAACTAACCTATAACTACATCTTCCCTAACCGCAACTTTCCTTCCCATAGTCTCTCAAACGCAATGGTTCGTCAAGAACCCGAGACATGCCGGATGGAAATGGCAAAGGTTGGCCTGCCCACCCTGTGTGTCATAAACACAACCGATTGCTACCACTCTGGCCGATATTGTGAATGGTAGCCCCTAAAAGTTCCTCCCGATCACAATCTACGACCTTCCCAAGAGAAAAGTCAGTCTAAGTCATGTTCAGTCGTCAAAGTTAGTGAATGACACGTAGGTCTTTGTCTACCCATTGAAGGACGGCCTGTCCATTGTCCACACACCGAGTGCGAACGGTTTTTAAGCGCACATCATTTCACAATCAACGAACACGAGATTTAAAAAGGGGAACAATCATAATTTTATTGAAAAAAACTAAAAACTACCAAATCTGCCCTTAATACTATAAATAAACTATCCTAAATTAAAAATTCAAATCAAATACCTTATTTACTATTACTTACGGTTACAAAATGATCCCCCGTTGTCCTGGCGCCAGCACGAGGAAGGACGATGAATATGTTGGCAATACACCTTAACCGCGAACAAAAAAACTAAATACTAAAAGCAGATACTAAACTAATATTCTAATTATCCTAACCTTACTTTACGTTAATTCACAAATTCCAAATAAAAAAATCAAAGCTAATCTTAACACTATCAAGGAATCCAATTAAAACGTATTTCACAAAAAAAATTGAATCGCCGATGCGCCGATTTGTGGAGCACCCTGTTTTGCGATGCCTCTGGGGGCGGTGCTGCAGGTAGTTTTTGTTGGTTTTGTTGGCGGGTGATTATACCACCACGCTTGGGGCAGAGCACCTTTGTGTGTTGTTTTTGTATTTTGTTGTTGTCGTTGTGTCGTCTTGTGGCGTCCAAAATTGGGTGGGGACTAAATCCTGTTGTCCAGGGATCGTTGGATTCCTCCTTTGTCCTTTGTGAGGACCGTGGAGATCGATGGCTGTTGGAGTCCGGTGCCCACTTCAAACGCTATGAACGTGGTACGTTATATAGGTATGCACCGCTAGGGACTCCAACGGTTAAGACCACCGATTTCCCAAAACGAGTCCCTGGACAATTTGATGTTCCTGATATCCCCACTGTGGAGCAGAAATAGCTCAAAATGCCTATACATTAAGGGTAAAGAAACGGTCATACTTTGTTCACCAACAAAAATATGCACATACCTTTGTAGGTTCGAATTTGCCTCTTCAGGTGAATTGGAGGAATTATCAATTTCCAAATGGAGTGATCTTGAATTTGGCCACTATCCTACACAAAACAATTGATAAAAAAAAACTACACGGATTTCTGAATTTAAATAAACTCACACTAACACAAATCTTTTGTTCTCACACAAGAAAATTTAAATTCGAGCGCGTCACTGTTAACAACGTTCTCGCAGCTATGAAAATTAATATGTGCGCGCCACTGTGACAATTAGTTCAGCTGTGCCTATGCTTATGTACCTATCTCTTCTTAAATTGCCATCGCCAAGTTCAACGACTACATATTTACATCGTACATAGATGATCTTGAACTTGAAATTTATTCTCTTTCCCCTTCTTGTTGTCTCTTTTTATGTTCTCCTTTCTTTCGTTCGTTTCGTTTAAGCTCTGTTTATCTCTTCTGTTTCGTCCTTCTCCTTCTCCTGTAATTTCGTTATGTCTTTCGTCAAGTCGAGTCCATACAGTCGTCCATGAAACTTTTCAAAATACTTATGCTTAACTTAATTCTATAAACATACTTAACATAAAACTACATAACCTGACATACACAATACATACTTTGAATAAATTAATAAATAAACTATACCTATAAACATAACACAATCGACCTGCAATTATTAATTAGCTAATTAATAATTATTGTCAACAAACATATTGCACGTGACGTCACTCCAACCGCTTGCGCAAATGTGGAGCACGGCTTGGATTTAGTATACAAATTTACGACGAATTACATGGGAGGGGAATTCAACGAAAGAGAGACGACCAAGACAAAAATGTCAAAATTAATGAAATTTTGCATCATGTCGGTCGGGTTTTTTTGTTTGTTTGTAATTTGTGTAAATTTTGTTATTTTGTGATTTTTTTATGTTTAATTATGTGTTTTAAATTGATTTATTTCATATGCGGGTTAATTGGTCGCAATACCAACCCCCGGGAGTGTGATCTGTGTGATCTGTTGGTGCTGTTTTTTTTTGTTTTGTGTGTTTTGTGGTATTCCCACCCCTTGGACAGATCCCATCGTGTGGTTCGTCCGATGGAGGATCTAAGATCACCTTGGGGTGGTAATGGGCTGCCGTAACAAGTAGTCAGCGGAGATGAGTGATGCTGGGGAACAGATATTTGTAATCTGATCAATGAGGCGACGTCCATGGATGTCCAAGAGCAGGCGGAAATGTTGAAGAAAGTCTGCTCCTAGAATGGACTGCGGCACAGCAGCACGAACGAAAGTCCATCTGAATGAGCGTCGCAGACCCAAATCTAGCTCAATTGTGACTGTCCCATATGTGCTAATCCTTGTTCGGTTGACTGCACACAACGCATACGGCTGTTCTTGTAGTTTGCTGTTGGGTTTGACGGCTAAAACCTAAATAGCAGCTCCGCTGTCGACTAAAAAGGGATGACCAGTAACTTTGTCCAAAATAAAGAGGCGACAAGACTTACCAGCAACTGCAGACGCCTCCACTAATGTTGCTGGCTGCCGTTTCCCTGCGTAAATGTGCAAGGTTGCGCGCAGTTACGTGCACGAGCGCCAAAGCGTTGATGGAACCGACAGATCCCGTTTTTGTTTCTGGATTTGTCTCTGCTTGGTGTACGTGCGTGACCATTTGAGCTTCTTCTTCTGAACTGCTGACGAGACCTTGATCCTCCTTCTAGTGCGGCTAGTCTCTGTTGAATATCGAGCAGCACATCGTTGGTAATGGCTGATGTTTGATTTGACCTTGGCGGAAACTGGTGCATTGCCGCTACCGTGGCCGATGGGTAACAGTGGCCAATGACTTTGTCGGCGATTTGGGCGAGGTCGTTTAGATCGCCCGTGACCGCAGAAAGCACAGCCCTCACGTGAGACGGCAATTTAGACAACCACAGTATTTGAAGCACTGCATCTGGTGTGCCTGAGGACCCGGAGAGGTCTCGGATGCGCCGAAGTAACTGTGATGGTTGTGAGTCGCCTAGGTCGATGCCTTCCACCAAGCGCTGAAGTCGTCGTTCTTGGCTCTCTTCATACTCTTGCATGAGCCTGTCTTTAACAGCACTATATTTGTCTGCCGCCGGGGGCGATAGAAGAATGTCAGACACTTGCTCGAGATCTCGCCGCTCCAAATTGGCGATAACGTACTGATATTTCATGTCATCAGAAGGCCTGGATGGAGCGAGAATGGCTTCCACTTGCGGGAACCACAGTGACGGGCGGTCGCCCCAAAATTGTGGCAATCGCGCTGCAATCGAAAGACCTGCGATGTGTGTCTGCGGAGCGGTTGCGTTGGAGTTCGACGATGCGTTGTGCTTGTGCTTGCGCCTGACTCTGCTTCGATTGGTGGCGCTTCATCTTGCTTGGTCGTGGTGCGAGTATCCATGGCGAGTCGAGTATTGGCGAAAAAAAAAAAATGGCAAGAAAAAAAAATCTGACACAGCGGCAGCGAGTTCGAGTAGGTATTTCGATTTTTTTTATTTCAAAAAAAGAATGCAACGAATTCTTTCGCGGGGTCACCAATGTAACGCAATGAAAAGAACTTTATTCATTTAGAAAAACTATTAGAAAATGTTTTATTTAATTAGGTTATAAAATTTTATCTTTTCCGCACGTGGGTTACTGACGTCTGCTCGCTGTCGCTGTCAAGAAAGAAGAGAGAGTAGCAGTAGGTCGAAGTGACAACTGAAACAAGATGGTTGAAGTGGAGAAATTGTTGTACGCCACAGTGGCTTTTTCTATAACTTCTGTTGATCGTACGTAAAAAAGTTGCTTAACATAATTTTAGGAAATTTCTCAAGGATAAAAATTTCATAAAAAAAATGAAAATTTATTAAGTCAAAATTTTGAGAAAAATGCATTTTAAGAAAAAAATTGTAACAAAAATTTTCAAAATTTTGAGTTTAAGGAGCCAGAACTTTTTTGTAGCTGCCCAGATGCAGCCGAAGTGCTTAAGTCTTGTATGCGCTTCTAAATTGTCTTTTTAAAATGTACAAAACTATTTTTGTAGCTATAATAGTTTAGAAGTTATAGCGATTTTAGTCGTAACACCTCCAAATTAGAGGTCACCTACTTTGATGGGCTATAACGGGAAATACGATGAAAATAGACCCCCCCCTGCCATACAATTTTTTGTTCGGCAGAGCTCCAGGAATCACCCCTTAAAGGATTATACTTCTTAACTGGGACACCCTGTATATTAGGGGTACCTATTCATGCAACGCCGTAAACTCGTCGTAAATGTAGTAAACTTGGTAAGTATACGACGTAGTAAATGAACTGTCAACATTTGTATGGGAAATCATTTACTACAAGATGGTAGGTAAACTTACTACTCGAATTTGGGTGGAAAATCGAGATGGTAAACTTACGACGACGTCATTGTGACATTTCACACTTGAAATAAAGGCGCGAAATCAGAAAAAAATTACCTACTTTGCGTGCATTTAAACTAGTTTTGATGCATTTATAAATAGAAATTGCAACTTTTTACTATTTTTTACATTTTACAAAGGGAGTTTTCGTTCGTGGCAAAAAGATTGGAATTGGAAATTTCGTTATTTAAACCCTTTTAAAACTTGTTTAATACAAATTGATGGATTAGTTAATTAGCCTACACTTGGAATAGTAAAATGTGCACTTATCTCTTTATAATTTCATCAAAAGTGTTTTGTGAAGGGATCACATTAGCGACCACTTATCGTATCAAACAATTAAAAATTATTTAATTGTTCTCTTCGTAACTTGAACCCTAATGGCACACGCCATATCCCATAGCATACAAATTATGAGTCAAACGACCAAGCATACAAAAATATGTATTAATGAAATCAGACCCCTTTGAATGAAACCATATCATATCAGAACAATGTAAACAAAATAACGTATGAAGTGACGACAGTCATCCGCGACAGTCACACGCGAATATGCCGAATTGACAGTATGCGATCAATGCATTTATTTGGGTCACAACAAATCAATGTAAACAAATAATGTGTGAAGTGACGACGGTCATCCACACGCGGAAATGCCGAATAGGCAATATGTATGCGAAATTAGTCAATATGCGATCGATGCATTTTGGGGTTTTAGATACGAAGTGGATATTTTTGTTTATGCAGCATTTGTAAAATTAGTATATAAGACCGATTGATTTGAAATAAAGACCACTCCATATTTGGACGCCAGACTAACCACTGTATTTCAATTTAGCAACTCGCTGAAAGTACTAGGAAGGTCTGCCTTCCGAACTGACACCCATCGGAGGCAGTTTTCTGCTTTAAACGAGAATTCGTTAATACGGCAACTCGCCGGACGAAGTCAGGGAGTTTTTACTAACCATTACAGGTCCAAACTTTGCATGGCGATCCTGCCAGGAGGGCGATAACCAGGCTACCCAAGAATAGCCACATTATAGCCATATAGCCATGCTACACCGAAATAGACCCCTTATAACCAACATTGCATCAAAGCTAACCAACGATGTACCAGGAGCAGACTAACCTGGCACTGGCCAACAAATACATCCAGAAGGCCGACGCGCTGTTACGGTCCACCCATCTAACCGCACCCATTCCTTTCACGGTTGCTTTAAGCAATCCAGCTTGTGGGCCACGACCCATCTCACTCGCCGAATACAAGAAGCGAAATACGCGGATCCAATCTGAGAAACCAACTCCAGCCATACCTGCCCAAAAACCCCAGTCCAGAGGAGGTAAACGGGTTCAACAAAAAAAGAAACTATTAGACCTGCACCGGCTCGCTAATCTTCCCAACCAGTCGACGGAAGCAAGGAATAGCTTTGTCCGCCAAATCAAGGAGGTGAGGAAACAGATCCAAACCTACCGAAAAGAAAAACGGAAAACCAAGGCTAGTGCGACGCAAGAGTTCCACGCCTTATTCGACTCCGTAGCCACCCGAGTTCGGGAAACACCATCCATAAAGAAGTAAACTAACCACGGCATGGGTTCCCATACCCATTATCCCTTTAGATAATAATCAATATTCAATAATAAATTTTTGTTTAAAATTATAATAGTAGGTATAACGATAAATTGAGGAAAATAATGAAAATAAAATAAATATATTTAAAAGTATAAAATTAATATTATAATAGTAGGTATAACAATAAATTGAGGAAAATAATGAAAATAAAATAAATATAGGGTAAAGTCGGCAAATATGGCACCCGGGGGGATATGGCACCCTTTCAATATCTCCCACTAACGACTTCTTTTCAAAATAGAGACACCAAAATATCATTCATTCTACTGAAGTATGTTGATAGGTTGATAGGTAGACATCGTAGTAGCTCATGCAGTTTTTTGTGACAAGGTGAGTAAAAATAACTAGAGTGCATTTAGGAGAAAAAGTTTTTTTGTGGTTTACTCAAGTAAATGTAGATAGGTAAGATTTTGGCGCCGGCTATCCGCTTCAGCATAATAAGAGAGTTAAATCGATATGTAATTGTTTCTGTTAACTGTGCTGAGTGAGTTTGCGTGTTTCATCGTGTTATTTTCAATATCTGTAGTACCTTCAAAAAGGAGAAATGGCACCCAAGAATGTGGGGATATATGGCGCCGGTGCCATTTCACCCTCTCAGTACATATAGTTGCTGGAAATGACGTCATCTCAGACAGAAAAAAATGTATAGTATGGAATAGACCGGATATCAAATCAATAACCGATCCTCGTTAGTGATTGCAGAAAAGGGATCACGCAATATAATTGCAGTCACATATGCAGAGACGTAAGACCATAACGGTCATCGCATGCTGCAACGCAGAAGAATTTTTTTTATCACCAGCCAGATGATTGGATTAACTGTATAATGTGTCATTTTTAGTCACATGACTCCTGCACATCGCATATTAACACATCCAACAAGTATGACAACACTAATCAAAAGAAAAAGTAGGGTGCCATATGCCCCTTCATATGGCGCCATATTACCCACCATTTTTCCGGTTATCTTTTTTTAAGAGTTTTTTTGTTGCAAAAAAAATATGTTTTTTCAACTCTGAATTTCTTTAATGTTCATATTTTACGCTTTTAAATGAATTGAAAAATAAAATTATTTTTGTTTAAAATAAAAACCTTGTTTATTTTCTGAGTTAAAAACAAAAACAAAAAGGGGTGCCATATTTGCCGACTTTACCCTATTAAAAAGAAAAAAAAAATATATCCTCTGTAAATTGGATCTAAGTTCAGTTCTGATAGGTTTTAGGACTTCCCCATGAGTTTCGAACTGCTGGAGTCAGCACTTGCCGATCTAAAAACATGCTATATTAGCCTGACCAAGTCCCCTAACCGAAAGCGGAAACCGCGGAGTGCAACAACCAAATTATTAGAGATAGAAACTCTTTGGTGCACTTTCACACACGAGTTTTCAGAAATCGACCAAAGCCTAGTAACGGAACTAGAACGGGCATACTTAAAGAGATTGGCATCCGAAGCCAGAGATTACAAAGACTCCTCAGAAAATATAGTAAATAATAGTACCTACTGAAGAAGAAGAAAAGGTTGAAAAAGAACCGCACGCCGAAAGCGTTTCTACAATCACTACCCATTACACTAGCATCAACATGAGCGACTTTGATTTTAATACTGCGCAGAAATTGCCAGTATTAAACTGTGACAATAACGACACAAGAACCGAGAATATTAGGGATTTTCTTAATAATGCAGACTTCAAACATGACATACCGCTTGTGAGCGAGGTAGAACATCCAGTGTCCAGCACCCAATCATCAGCACCAGTACCTATCATACCAACTAAAAGACGAAAATCAGGTGGTGCTGTCGGTATTACATCACTCTTAACATTGTCTCTAATTTTGCCAATTGTATTAAGTAATAATATCCAGATCACCAAATTTAAGGCCGATCTTGGAATTTATTTCGAAGGCATTGGGTCAGCAAGAATAGTAACAAGCGAATGGAACTTCATCGTTCATTACAATCTTGATCCATTAATAAAAGAATACACGGTATTATCTAACGGAACATTGACCTTACATCATTTGTGTCAAGAAATGCAACAAAGAAGCATTTGCAAACTACTACCGAAAATGTATACCTAACTTCGCTACAATAGCTATTCCTCTTAATAGATTACTCAGAAAAAATGTAGAATTCAATTTTAACGAGGACTGTGAGAAGTCATTTCAACTTTTAAAAGCAATCCTCAGTAGGTAGTCCCCAAATTTTACAATTCCCTAATTTTGAAAAAGAATTTATTTTACGAACGCCTCAGGATTTGCCTTGGGGGCCGTACTGTCAAATTTCGATGACACACCCATTGCTTATGCTAGCAAAACTCTAAATCATGCCGAAAAGAATTATAACACTATTGAAAAAGAGTTGCTTGCTATAGTATGGGCAATAAAACACTATCGCCCTTATCTTTTTGGAAGAAAATTCAAAATTATAACTGACCATAGACCACTAGTATATCTGTTTTCCCTTAAAGAACCTTCAAGTAGACTAACCAAATTTCGATTACTATTAGAGGAATACAACTTTTGCATTGAATACACACCCGGAAAGGATAACTGCACAGCTGACGCCTTAAGTCGTATAAAATGGGATACCAACCAACTTAAACAACTCCAGATCTGCGTCATTACAAGATCGCAATCAAAAGCAGGAGATCCGATACAGGAAAACCACATAAAAGACACAGAAGAAGAGAAGAACAATCACATAATCACTGAACTAATCAAACCTCCAGAACATGGGCATAAAATAATTGAGCTAAAAATAAGTAATAGTTTCGAGGACGAAGAGTATCCAGTAAATGGTACTAATATAATCCTGGGACCAAACAAAGTTTTGGCATACATCCCAGAGAAAAATTGTATACTCCTAAGAAGGCCCAAGGAAGGCACTAACGCCCGATCAGCATCATTTGGCAAAATGTTGTTGAGGGACGTGCACAGAATCTGCGGACCAGCAAATATTAATAAAATATATATTACAAAACAAGAAATTAAAAAACTCGCAGACGGCCGTCGAGAATATAAAATTCACGAGTTACAAAAAGCCTTAGGAGAATTATTTAAAGAAAGTAATATAAAGGTGCACCTCATAAATAATAATATTGAAATTACCGATCCTCACAAAATAAAAATATTGCTCAACGACTACCACTTATTACCAACTAGTGGACATGCAGGAATAAACCGCATGCTTAAAAACATTAAAAGAAAATATTTCTGGACAGGAATGCAGAACGACGTGGCCACATTTGTGAAGCATTGCCCAATCTGCCAGAAAAATAAATATATTACCCCTAAGAAGCAGCCCATGGAGATAACAACAACAGCAGAGTCAAGCTTCGATAAGATCTTTTTAGACTTAGTAGGTCCTCTAGATGAATCTGTAAATGGATATAAATATATATTAACTCTGCAAGACGAACTGACCAAATTCACTGAAGCTATTCCAATAGTAAATAAAGAAGCTAGCACAGTAGCCAAAGGACTAGTAGAATGCTTTATCCTTAAATACGGAGTTCCCAAAACCATAGCATCTGACCAAGGAACGGAATTTATTAACAAGCTTTTTAAGGATATGTGCAAACTACTGAGGATAGAACAGATCCAGTCCACGGCATATCATCACGAGAGTATTGGAGCATTAGAAAACTCCCATTAGGTTCTCGGAGCATACCTTAGGAGCTACGTATCCGAAAAACATACTGACTGGTGTACTTGGTTACCTTACTATGTGTTCTGCTATAACACAGCAGTTCATGCAGAAACAGGGTATACGTATACTCCATTCGAACTAGTGTTCGGACGACAATGTACGTTACCTTCGAATTTGACAAGACAAGTGGAGCCCAGATACAACTACGAAGACTATGTAATAGAATTAAGACAAAGACTACAAATCGCTCATAGGGATGCTAGAGACATACTCATAGAGAAGAAAAATAATAGGAAAGCTGATTACGATAGGAAAGCTAAAAGTAAGGCAACTAGTTTCGCAGTAGGTAGTTTAGTCTTGTTGAGAAACGAAAATAGAAGGAAGCTAGATCCAATTTACATAGGACCATATGAAGTATTATCTGAACAGGGAGTGAATTGTGAAATAAAGTACGAAGGAAAGAGAACAAAAGTCCATAAAAATCGTTTAAAGAAATTTTACGAATACGTACTAAAGCAATTTGTATATACTTTTGACTTTTGAACAAAAAAAAAAAAAAAGGGAGGACGAGATCCCCCGAATGTAGATGTAAAATAAAAATAAAATCACCCCTTTTAACACCTATTAATTGTAAAGTTTAGAAATAAGGAATACCACATGTATAGAATAAGAATAATATATGTAAGAATAATAAATAAGAATAATAAAAATGTATAGAATAAGAATAATAAAATTGTATAGAATAAGAATAATAAAAATATATAGATTAAGAGTAATAACTAATATAATAAAAATAAGTATAATAATTTGTAAGAATAATGATATAAAGAGAAGATAACTTTTATAACATAATAAGTTATAGTCCTAAGAAATATCATAAGTTTTGTACCACTAAGCATAATCTAAGAAATATATTAAATCTTGTACCATGTAAGAACAAGCTATAAATTGAAAAAAATATTTTACTACCTATAATTAGACAAATTTGATTGAACGTAAAAAGAAAAATGTATTGTATAAATCCCTATCTTGTAAAAGTGGCGCGGAAAAGAAGAAATCAAGATACGTCATGATTTCTCCTTTTTCCCCAGGAAGGGTGGTGTGAAGGGATCACATTAGCGACCACTTATCGTATCAAACAATTAAAAATTATTTAATTGTTCTCTTCGTAACTTGAACCCTAATGGCACACGCCATATCCCATAGCATACAAATTATGAGTCAAACGACCAAGCATACAAAAATATGTACATATTAATGAAATCAGACCCCTTTGAATGAAACCTCTTACCCACGCTGAACGGTACCACAGTGCATACAGTAGATATGTATATGAGCATGAGTATTTCATATCAGAACAATGTAAACAAAATAACGTATGAAGTGACGACAGTCATCCGCGACAGTCACACGCGAATATGCCGAATTGACAGTATGCGATCAATGCATTTATTTGGGTCACAACAAATCAATGTAAACAAATAATGTGTGAAGTGACGACGGTCATCCACACGCGGAAATGCCGAATAGGCAATAATGCCGAATAGGCAATATGTATGCGAAATTAGTCAATATGCGATCGATGCATTTTTGGGTTCTAGATACGAAGTGGATATTTTTGTTTATGCAGCATTTGTAAAATTAGTATATAAGACCGATTGATTTGAAATAAAGACCACTCCATATTTGGACGACAGACTAACCACTGTATTTCAATTTAGCAACTCGCTGAAAGTACTAGGAAGGTCTGCCTTCCGAACTGACACCCATCGGAGGCAGTTTTCTGCTTTAAACGAGAATTCGTTAATACGGCAACTCGCCGGACGAAGTCAGGGAGTTTTTACTAACCATTACAGGTCCAAACTTTGCAGTTTCAGGTATATTTCATTTTGCGCTAAATTTCGCGCGGTGCGCTATATATATTTTTTAGGTGCTGTCAGACCCGAAATTCCGCTAGATATGGCGCGTTATCCGCTAAGTTGGCAACAGTGAAACGCACATCTTCCTATTAAATGAATCCTAACACCCAAAGCAGGAGAACACACATCTTTGAGAGGACATAATAAAATAAATGAATGAACTACATATTTCTAATCTCATATTAGAAAATGGCACATAAAATTTTCCCATGCGATATGCGTGGCCCTACGAACAAAGTCCTAACTGGAAATAACTCCCACATCCCACTACCACACAAATTCTATGGACATTGTATATACATCGTCAAAACTTTTGACGATGTTGTCGGCTTGCAACTTAAAATGACAGTCGCTGCAAATCATCATATGCTTGGATGGAAAAAGCACTATGTTTGGCTTCATATTAATGCAAACAATACTCAAAGCGGAGTCGTCTCTACTCATACTGTGAACTTAGGTTTACTGTCCTTAAACGCATTTCGAAGACCAGCTTCACAGTCCGACATAACAATTTCCGCCTCAAATTGGAAAATACTTTCGTCTATGTAACGAAACAAATGTGTGTAGCTGAGCTCACTTTTTATATCCATTAGGATAAAGAAAAAAGGATAAATATGTAAGAAATTCAAAACACACAATAAATTAGAAAAAAAAAATACTTCTTGTTCACTATTCCTCCGCTTGCCACTTACAAAAAAGTATTCCATTATAATATTAGTTATGCTAGCAAATCGACCGATCAGCCCGACAATTACAACGTACATACTACCTACTCCTTAATAACTGCTGGTACATAATGCAAATCTACTGCACAAAATCTACAAACCGTATATGTCTGATTTACATTTGAACGCCGTTACAATTCCTAAAAATTGAATGAACTAAATCCCACTTTTCTCAAATTGGGACTTAATTTATTGGGAATTTGTTCATAATGAACTACGTCCCAACTGAACTATCTCCCAAACTTATTAACTAAATCCCACTGCATATTTGGTGGGACTTACATAGTTCATTTTGGCTATAGTGGGAGTTGTTCCACTTAGGACTTTGTTCGTGGGGCCGATATGCGTAGCAGAATTTGATCCTGATTCAGAATATACCTAGTATGTATATACTACTTTATAAGATATCTGGTGACTCCTTCTTGGCGTTACAAATGTAAATGACAATGTGAATATACCTTCCTGTGGAGGGTATAATATTAAGGAAAAGTATGGTGTTCTTAAAACAAAAATAGTTACAACCTTTTAGTTGACCTTTTAAATATATCAATCTTTCACCGTTGGGTTTGATATTGTTCCATACGTAAATATGCCTACCTTTGCTCTAATTCAAATTACCATTGCATACGCAAATATGCCTCTCCTATATCCTCCTATAGGTACATTCATACACTTCTTCGCACATCGCATATTTCATTGCTAGCGTGTTAACGCTAGCATCTGTTTATGTGAGATCTGTTTCATCCAATGGGCCTCGACCCAATGTTGTCCCAAGATCCTCATTCTTCTGCCAGCCAAAGCTGGACATTGACACAATATATGTGCCGCTGTCTCAGATTCCTCCAGGCATAGCTTACAAGTATCATCCTCTCTAAGGCCCATCTTCCTTAAATGATACCCGAAATTACCATGACCTGTAGTTAACGCCACCACCCATTTCAATGTTCCTCGACTCATGCTTAGAACCTTTCTCTGAGTGGAGCAGGTCGGCTATTGTATTGCCATTTTAGCTTGTCTACATTGTTCCATGGTTGACCACTTTCTCAAGTGTTCTGCCGTGATCCGTTTGTGGATCAGCTGTTCTACCATTCCTCTACCAATTGAAGAGAATGGTTCTGGTCCCAGCAACTTTTCAGTTGACTCCTGTTTTGCAAGGGAGTCCGCCTTTTCGTTGCCGTCTATCCCTATGTGTCCTCGTACCCAAGTCAGTGTTACCTGATTTTTAGATGAACACTTGTTGAGCTTGAGTACACATTCCAGTGCCAGTGATGTTGTGATGGTTGTCTGTCCCATGCATCTAATCACCGCCTGGTTGTCCAGTGCTATTAGGATATTTCTTCCTTCCACCTGACTCTCAAGCAAGTAATCCAACGCATGCAGCAAAGCAATCATCTCTGCCTAGTATACTGAAGTGTGTTTCCCGAGGCTAATATGACGGGCTAGTTCCAGATCTTCTGAAAAGATTCCGGCCCAAGCTCCGCCATCCATCATGGATCCATCTGTGAAAATCACGATTTCACCATTCCTCTTTTCTGGAAGTAATCCATTCTCAATACGAGTTTTGTGATTCCTTTCCATAATACGCACCTTTGTTATACCATCCATAGGCATGTTCAGTTCCCTAATCTCATTTTTGACAAGCTCCAGGATCTTCCTATGTCCATAGATGGTACCACTATTGTGCCATTTCGCATCTCGATGCAGACGAAGTGCTGTTAGGGCCGCTGTTTTCTTAATAAATAAGTCTAGCGGTAAAATCCCTAAGATCACTTCCAGTGCGCATGTTGGTGTTGTGCGTATTGCACCTGTAATTCCTGTACATGCTAAACGCTGGACCCTATCCAGGTGCTTCTTAGCAGGCTTCTGGGAGGCTTTTGCCCACCATACAACCGAATCGTATGTGATAATGGGTCTAGTAATCATCGTATACATCCAGTATGCTGACCTAGGAGAGAGTCCCCACTTCTGTCCACACACACGTTTGCACTGATGTAGTACCCTTTTTGCCTTCCATACCTTCTCCTCAACATGGTGATTCCAAGTAAGTCCAGTATCTAGGTATACTCCCAGATACTTAACCTTCTTGGTCGTTGTTAGTTCAGATCCGAAAAGTGTTAAGGCCTGAAATTCCATATTTTTCCTCTTCCTAGTGAAGATTATTAAATCTGTTTTCTCCGCATTAATGGAGAGTCCTTGTTCCAGACACCACCGCTCAACCACTTTGAGTGCACTCCTCATGATATCCGCTGTGACGTCTATGAATTTGCCTCTTGCCATTATTGCTATGTCGTCGGCATATCCCACTGTGTGAATGCCAGTATCAAAATAAATAAATAAATAAATCAATAAAATATACCTACTGTTAAAACTTGCAATTCAATAAAATATACCTACCGTTAAAAATTGCAAAGTGTTTTTGATAAAGTTTCGCCACAATAAAATATATTGTTAAAAACTACAAAAAAGTATGTTTGACAAGGTGTCATAAAAACAAAAGAAAAACCAATCTTTCTCTATCCAAATATAACATCTATAAACTATAATACAACAAATTCAATTCAATAAATTTGAGAATACATAAGAAGATACAACAATATCATCAGACTTCTATATATTTGGAATGCTATCATTACATTATCTACAAAAACCCCAAAAATCGCTCCAAAAAACTGCTTAAAAAACCTCCAAAAATCCCACCTGAAAAAACTCTTCAATAACGCCTCAAAAAATGAGGAAGAAAGGACCAAAAAATTGCCGAATAACGTGACATGAGACGCGACAAAAATGCCTCAAAAAACGCTCCGAAAAATACCTAAGAAAACTCCCCAAAAACGCGTCAGGATTGTGAGACCTAATAATATCATACCTGAACAATGATTATTTATATTATACCCAATTCGTTTTTTCTTCGTTTTGAAAAGAATCGTGGAATTCTTCAAATTGAAGCGTATCCTTATATACACATAGAAAAGGAAATCGGTGCATAAAAAATAAAAACAAGTAAAAGTGTTATCATCGGCCTGACCGATGCTTTGATACCCTCCACTGCATAAAAGTCATGCAAAATCTTTGCCATGCGAGTTAGTATCTATGTACTGTATACGTACACGTACACGCATGTGTCTAAATATTGGTTTTGCATGGGAGGTACCAGAACTACTTGACATTGACCGACATAGACAATTTCTAATACCAACCTGACAATGGTAAAAAAAAATAAGTCCTGGGATCCCTCGCGCAGTAGTCCAGCACATTAACCACCGCGCTACTCCGCATAAACCTTCAGAAAAACGGTGGTCGGTCTCTAGCAGACTTGGCGCGTTAGTGGTAGTTTAGTTTGTTTAGTTTTATCTGTGTTTCAGCGCGATATGGCAGAATTTGTGGATGTGAGGGATGAAAAACACTACAAGCAAGGAACGCTTATCTACATTTGTTCGTGATTTGAAAGTATTATACCGGCTTGAAGACAGAAATGTACAATGGCTTGCAGACATAGGTATTATGTATTCTTAGGTACCTATAAGTAAAGAAATACAGGGAGGTCATATGTCCATAATCTGTTAATAGAATGAAGATAATGTTTGCGTTATCCCAGTGATCCTGGCTATCAACAAAGTATCGGTGGAGAGCCAAAACCCTATGGCATGGCGATGAGTACCTAAATAAATGGAAAAGGTAAGTCTACCCTGAAGGTGCAAGCCAGTTGAGTTGCCAAGGAAACGTTCGCTAGTGTTGACGTGAGTGGGGCTTGATCAATGCAGACTTGGTGATGACGGATATGGGATAGATCCATGCCTCATGACTCTACTTCGAATTCCCACATCTGGTGCTGATTTAAAATATAACAAACAAACGCTGTTTTGAGCAACTGAAACGTTGGTTTCCAATCTTATTGTACCTATAGATATTGTGTCGCGTAAAATTGGAAAATGTTCAAAAGATAATTTTCGTTTGCCTCGTGTTCCATGACATTGCAAAAACGTTAGGCTTTCCTGACTTCCAACCAGCTGAAAAGATACCAGATGAAGATGAAGAATACCAATCAGATAGTGGACCCTTTACTTCTTCTTGAAGGATATCTTCGAAAATATGAGGTTATCATTATGAAGAAGGATATGCTTATACTCATAACTTTTACTTAAATGAATAACCTTAGTTCTCTATCTTATGCTTGTGAGGATATCCTGCTATGAACTCGGAATAATTATTTCTTCATCAAATTAACATTTCTATCGTCAAAAATTAAAAGTCCTCACAAAAAATTTATTTTTCTGATTTTTTAGCTTGTTCAATATTCAATCTCTGATTCAGATAGCTTCAAAGACGTAAGCAAAGAAAAGTATCTAATGCAGCCACCCGAACTAGATTTTCTTGCATGTATAGTTGTGTACACTTCCAGCATCTTTAAGAGAGTAAGCAAAATCACGCGGTACCTATAACCACAATCTTATCTTAAAACACGTCAAAGGGGAATTGTCCGTAACCATTGGTATAGTATCCATCAGTCTTATCTTTTTCGCTTCAAGAAAAACGTTCGACCCTTAAAATATAGTACCTAGTCTTGTAATCGGCAATAAAGGTCTTAAAAATCACTTCAATCCAAACGTTCCTATACAAAATAATCTTCTTTAATTGAATTTGAGATAAAAGCAAAACATTCATAACCATCTGATGATTTGATAAATCGCTCCACGTAAACCAAAGTGTTACGCCACACCCTATTGTAAAAAAGCTATATAAAACAATGTGTTTTTCCAAAAAATATAAAAACATTTTAAAATAATAAAAATTACGCAAATAAAGACGCATGAAGATAGTCTGGATGATCGAATCATGAATGTATAGAAACTCAGCTTACCTGCAAAGAGAAATATAAAAACGACACATGAATTACCATTGCAAAAATAAAAAGTATAGTCCGTCCCAATCCCAAAGCAAAAGAAAGATCCCAACCCAACATGCGAAGTAGTACTGTATTTAAGGGAAATTTTTCCCTTAAGGTATTTTTGATCGCATGAAATTGTTAATACTTTTCTCTACTTTATCACAAAGAATAACGAAAATTCCATTTCAACCCTAATAGTGGTTTACGCTGTTATAATAAAGTTACTCAACACTCTGGCTTTCATTACTAAACACATATTTGAGAAGTGCAACATGCTGAATATTTCCCTCTTCTCTGGGATGGGTAAATGTGTATCTTTTGCATACGCCAACGACGGTGCTGTGTTGACAATCAGTCACAGTCATGGCTCGATCCTCGATCGTTGATCGAGCGAAATGTCTTCGCAAGCATGTTTGTTGTTTGAAATGCGCACGTATTTTTGTTAGCTGTAGTTCTGGTTGGAAAATATATTTTGTTGTCGCTAAGAGAATAAAATCCCTAATGTGAAGAGACCTGCGCAAGAAATTTTCACTTAAGTTGGGACGGGCTATTGGCTATAATTCATGAAATACGTGAATGACAAATGACAATACGTAAGATTACTCATTTAAATCTACCTTAACATATCCCTTAAGTCAAGTCTCAAGTCGTATAACAAAAAGAGAGTGATATCTGAACATCATTTCTCTCAGCGGGAATCACCCAGCGTTGCCATTTTGACTGCTTTCCATTTTGACAGATCTGACTGGATTGATATGCATTTAGCTGGAAGATTTTTTAAAATCCAGGCGGCTGGTTTTTTAGCTGGATACGAATTTTGTTTGTCTGTTTTTAAATTTTTGGTGTAATATCTTATTAAATTCAAAGTGGCAATAGAAAAAACCAAAAAGAAGAACAAATATTTCTTGAATTTCTTTTTTTTTTTGCTCTGAGCTTGGAAGCATATCCCACTCATACAATGAACCAATTTGCGCGTTTGCATTTACCCAATTACTTGCCTTTGCTACCTTACAAAAAGATGTTTGAAACTGAAAATGTATCAGCTGTTGTGTGAGGCTCAACTTTCCTATGTGAGTTTCATCACCTGTTTGCGGCTTAGTCTTCGGATCAAGGTGGGGGGCGACCGCAATAGTCTGCCCCCTGTCTATTGCCTCTGACGCGGCCATCAATAGGGAGGGAGACTGGTGCGTGGCAGCGGCGGGTGATTGAATCAGTAAGCTTTGCTGCTTGACCAAGAGTCGGTGAACGGATCGTCTGTTTGAAAAAGGGTGGGGGCAACCGTAACAGTCTGCCTCCCGTTTATTTCTTTTGACGATCAGTCCACCAGACACAGACTGGTGTTGAGCAGAAAACTAGATTGAAGCACTCTAACCTGCTACTTGGTACCGAAAGTGGATGTCTTAATTTGTCTTTGGTGATAAGGCGAGGGGTGGCCGTAGTAGTCCACCCCCGGTCTGTTGCCTCTGACGGGGTCCTTGAAATTGTTGGGATGAGGTTGATTGGTGTAGTCAGTCCTTCCCGTTGTCGGTTAGTCTTCGGATACAGACAAAGGGTGACCGAAACAGTCAAACCCCCCGCTAGTAGCCTCTGACAGTCCGTTAGTGAGGAGGGTGGCTGGTACAGATCAGGGTAAGCCCGCCTATCTCCCCTGACGGAGTCTAAAAGTTCGACGTGTGGAGGTGAAATTTTACCTTCCCGCTGGCGGTTTGGTGTTCAGAAACAGACAAAAAGAAAGGTGAGTTGTGTGTTGATAAGTAGTTTTTTAGTTCTTTTGGCGTCTAATTTTGGCCAAATTTGTCTGGATGTTATACAGGTGTTAATACTGTTCCATTTATTGTTGGTAATTTTTAATGCTTCCTCGAGGAGCAGGGTTTTTACTGATTGCAGTGGGGCGTGCGGTTCTTCGCTGATATCTGTTATATGAAGGCCGCTAACTTGTCTGGCTAATTCATCCGCCTTGCAGTTGCCAGGAATGTCACCGTGACCTGGAACCCAGCACAGGGTGACTGAACATCTATTCGCAATCTCGTTAAGAGGTTCCCGGCATTGTTTTACCAACTTTGATCTGGTTGTTGGTGTATTCAAGGCTTTTATGGCTACCTGACTGTCTATATAAAAATTGATAGCTTTCGCATCTATCGCATATAAAGCAAGTCAGCATGCTGCTTCGCGAATGGCCATAATTTCCGCCTGAAAAACGCTACAGTGGTCGGGGAGGCGTAAGGCGAGGTTGAGAGCAGGTGATCTGGAGAAGACTCCCACACCTGTGCCTTCCGTCATTTTAGATCCATCTGTATAGATTTCGATTGCGGAGTTATTGCTTAAATTGCCGTTCTCCCATTCGGATCGATTTGGGATTTTTGTGCTGTACTTTATATTAAAGTCTTCAAAAGAAATTACATAGTCCGTTTTGCTCGGAATTGTATTGGGTAGGATGCCCATATGACCCCATTTTTGAGACTCTCTGAGTCTTAGAGCCGCTGTAGACGCAACTAGTTTCCCGTAGATGTTGACGGGAAGAAGGTGCAATATTGTGTCTAAAGCGGCCGTGGGGGTGGTCCTAAGGGCCCCTGTGATGCATATGCTTGCAGATCTTTGTATGTGTTCTAAGGATTTAATGTTGCATTTTTTCTCTAGCGCTGGCCACCAGACCATGATACCGTAAAGTAGAATTGGTCTGACTACCGCTGGCTGTATAGAGTCAGTTTGTTACTTTAGGTTGTAGACCCCATCTTGGGCCTAAGGATTTTTTGCAAGCATACATGGCTATTGCGGCCTTTTTTGCACGTTCCTGGATATTTAGTTTCCAGCTAAGTTTACTGTCTAGAATTATACCTAAATATTTGGCGTGTTTTGTGAATTTTAGCTCTTGATCTCTAAGTTTAGGTGGAGCTATATTAGGAATTTTGTATTTCTTTGTGAAGAGTATTAGAGTCGTCCGCATAGGCTATAACTTTACACTACACATTTTCCAGAGTGATTAGTACCTCGTCCACTACTAAAATCCAAAGTAGTGGAGAAAGTACGCCTCCCTGGTGTGTGCCCCTGCACACTGACCTCTTGGTTTGATAACCCCCCAGCTCGGACAGAATCATTCTGTTGTTTAGCATGTTTTCTATCCAAAAGCGTAAGCAGTTATCAACTTCCAGTCTGCGGAGTGCATTAGAGATTTACATTGTTGAAGGCACCTTCGATATCTAGAAAGGATACCATTGAGAATTGCTTGTTATCGAGCGATTTTTCAATATTGCCTATTAGCGAGTGTAAAGCTGTCTCTACCGAGAAACCCTTACGATATGCGTGTTGGGAATTGGATAGTGAGTTTGCTTTTAGTTTCTTTCGAATATAGTTGTCGATGACTCTTTCTAGGGTTTTTAACAAAAACGAAGAGAGACTGATCGGCCTAAAGACCTTTGGAGAGACGTGAGAAGCCTTGCCGCTCTTTGGTATGAAGACTACCTTGACCCTTGTAGGGTCTGGAGGCTGGAGTGTAGCCGAAAGTCAGGCATGACCGGAAGATCACTTCTAGCCAAGGGTGCAAAATTTCAAGGGCTTTTTGAATCTCCACTGTTGTTATGTTATCAGGTCCAGAAGACTTATACGGGAGGAAATTGTGTACGGCCCAGTTTATATTACGCGTGTTAGTGAACACGCGTAATATAACTCCTCCGGAATTCCTTGGACTAGGTGATGGGTTGCTGTAGACCGGTTAACGTCTATGGTATTACCCGGGAAGTGGGTATTCATGAGGAGATCTAAGGTCTCTTCGGTAGATGTGGTCCATAGTTCTTAATATCGTTCACAAGCCAACACCAGAGGTACAATTTTTCAAAAGTCCGTTCAACTACTTGCCTATGCTGATGATATTGACAATCGCTGTTTCTTCGGGCTAAGAAGGCATCTAAGAAGTAAAGCCCTCTCTCATAGAACCAAGGAGATATTATATAAGACCTTAATCATCCCGGCCCTGCTGTATGGTGCAGAAGCATGGACCCTGTCAAAAGCGGATGAAAACCTTCTGGGATGTTTTGAGAAAAAGATTCTTCGAATGATATTCGGTCCAGTTTGTGACGACGGAGTATGGAGAAGAAGATTCAATAACGAACTATACGGGCTATACAGCGACGCTGTCCTGGTCAAAAAGCTAAAAATACAACGGCTGAGATGGCTGGGACACGTGGAGCGTATGGACAACAACGCACCAGCCCGACGAGTCTTCGAATCCAACCCTGAGGGACAACGCAGCAGAGGAAGACCCCACCTTAGGTGGCGCGCACAATTGGAGAACGACCTCAACCAACTTGGTGTGCGTAACTGGAGGCAGCTAGCGAGGGACCGAGCTGGTTGGAGGGGCTTGTTGGTTGAGGCCGTGGTCCACCCTGGACTGTAAGCGCCACCAAAAGTAAAAGTAAGTAAGTGTGTGGTTTTCTAGTACACGAACACGATATGCAATATCCATTCGTATTGTGGTTGTGGGATTCAATCGTGATAGAACATTTGCATTGGCTGGTTGTTTTATGATCGTGTTGATCCCACATCGTATTAACTACTTTTATGACGTACAAAAAACTATATATCCACCACTGAAATGCTGAAATTACATTGAAAAATACATACGAACCGTGCAGGTAACCACTCGACATTATGTAGCGTATTGACACAAATCGTATGTGCTAGGGTAGTATGTGTCACGACTACCTCATACGTATGAGTACCTTATGTGAGTGGCACAAAGAGGGCTACACGGCATGTAGTCATTTGCTCCATAAGCTGACGTCAAAATTACGTCAGAGCCACATATATATGTGGTGTGCTACATACCGTGTACTAGCACCTTAAAAGACGAAGAAGAAGAAATGGGCGAAGTCATTCTCAAAGATAGGTACCTACTGCGTAAAATGCAAATTGAATTGAATTACAGCAGAATGCTTGTGCAGAAAGGGAGAAGCCTTTGAAAAATGATACCTACAAAACTGTTAGAGTTACAGGGGAGGTTTTAAGTAGGAAGTTGAAGGAATAGAATATGTAGATATAGTGTACATGATTAATTTGTAAGAAAATGATAACGGGAATTCCCATAACCTGAAAAGGACCAATGAAAACATAAGTGATAAATGTCATCTAAAAGAAGTACTTATCTCTTTTACCCAATATTTCATTTGACAACTAAATGTGCAGGTTTTAAATTTGACCTAATGTCTAACCACGAATCTAAAGCACTCGACCTTGGTTGTCCTTGATTTGCTTAGGTTTAGTAGCTGTTCAAAATTATTGAAACAATAATAAAACATTCAAGACATTCTCTCGCACATAGTCACTGTAGGTGGCAAGTAAGTTACATCAGCCATCCATGTGCTATTAGTTAGGGATTTTACGACTGCAATCCACATAACTCACAACCATGCAAAAGGGCTCCTTACTATGAAGAATATTTCTAATATTTGACTATTGAATATCTCTCTTACCTCTAGCACAGCGGGCTGGGGTGGTATTGGAAATCCTGACGATTTTATCACACAATGTGTAGGAAAGTGCGAAATAACCATCTGGCAGAGTGATAAAAATTTACTTTGGAATATCTCAATCGATGAAACAAAAAAAAAAAAAAGATTCGTAGCGAAAAGGAGCGTGGAGCACAGCCCCTTCCTGCTACAATCAACAACAAGTGCCTGGCGGCTCTCGAAAAAACAGACCACAAACTTAGGTTTGGCATAAGGCATGCCAAACTTATGGTCTTCATTCCCACTGGTCCTGACGACGATGTAGACATCGGCGAAACCGACACGCTGTTGGAGGACCTGATGATAGCCGACGAAACCCCATCAACATCTACTGGTAATGCTGAGAGTCGTTCAGATTAACCTGAAGCACTCTAGGCGTGCTTCCGATAATCTGCTCTACGGGAGGAAAACATGGCATCGGCATTATCCAGGAGCCCTGGGTGAGAGACTCATCCATAAAGGGGCTCCAAGACAAACAATACGACCTGTTTTACGGTGTGGGGGAGCGCGGAAGATAATGAAAGAGGTGAGTCACATTTTGATTTTCTTTTAACTTCTACCTACCCTGTCTGTCTGTAATAAGGGCGCGACCCCCACCTTTGTTTTTCCGAGTACGGAGACACACAGGGGGTGGGAAGAGGTCCTAGATATAACATTAAAAACAAACAATGATAACTTTAGGGTCGAAAACTGGAGAGTTTCTAATCTGGAGTCACTGTCTGACCACAGATGGATCCTCTACGATGTAGGTCTTGAGGCCGAGGCCACAAAACCTTTTAGAAACCCCAAGAGAGTAAATTGGACCAAGTTTGGCCAAGTCCTTCGGACAAAACTCATAAACACACCCAAAACAAACGCGGTAGCTATTGAAGAACTGGAGGCAAAGGTAAAGACTTTTGAGAATGCAATGGACGCAGCTTACAAAGTCTCGTGCCCAGTTAGACGTAGTAGAAAAACACTTCCCCCATGGTGGAACGAAGACCTCTCCATTCTGAGACAGATGACCAGAGCGATTTTCAACATCTGCCACAAACACGATTTCTGGCAGCCTTATAAGGACTGTTTAAGCCTTTATAAAAAAAGCCATAAAGACAAGTACAACGCAGCTTACAAAGTCTCGTGCCCAGTAAGACGTAGTAGAAAAACACTTCCCCCATGGTGGAACGAAGACCTCTCCATTCTGAGACAGATGACCAGAGCGATTTTCAACATCTGCCACAAACACGATTTCTGGCAGCCTTATAAGGACTGTTTAAGCCTTTATAAAAAAAGCCATAAAGACAAGTACAACACAGCAATATCACTTCAATAATTTCCGAGGAAATGATTTCCTGGGCTATTAACAGCTTCTCCCCGTTTAAGTCTCCGGGCCCTGACGGCATACTACCTGTCATGCTACAGAAAACGCAAGACTTAACACTACCTTGGCTGGCGTCAATATTCAGAAGCTGTTTAATACTAAACCACGTAACGTACCCTACTCTTGGAGACACGCCAGAGTGGTCTTTATACCGAAGGTAGGCAAACGTGGACATGAAACCGCGAAGGATTTCAGACCAATTAGTTTAACCTCCTTTGTACTTAAAACCCTAGAGGGTATTTTGGACATCCACATGCGAAGTTTTCTAGAAGAATCTTTGCTATCCAAATCACAGCACGCCTACCTAAAGGGCAGATCCACGGAAACGCCTCTCCACGAGGTAGTGCGGACATTCGAAATATCTCTACAGTATAAAGAATACACACTAGCCTCCTTCTTAGACATAGAGGGAGCCTTCAATAACGTACACACTGAAGCTATTCTTGATCTCTGATTGAGCTGGGCATAGAGGAATTTATTAGTCAATGGATAGTCTCTATGCTCTGGACAAGAACTATTCAGGCAACACTAGGCAGCAGCCACATAACCAAATTCGCCCATAGAGGAACACCGCAGGGTGGCGTCATCTCGCCCCTACTATGGTTAAAATGATTTCACATTCGAAAAATCAAAATGTGAATAAAGTGGAGTGTCAACATATTATTATATGTAATAATAATGTGTGGCATGATGCTCCAAAATACGTTTCGCCCCGATGTGGTGGGTGGGCTCATCAGTAGACGAACCACCACATCTGCCTAGACGCACATTTTACTCGATGTTTACCGAGACTATTATGTGAAGTCACAGAAGTGACTGTGAACCATACCATAAACCTAAACGTGTCTTCGGTCGAAGACAAAACCCGTATAGGATTTATTTAGCCGGATGCCTGGCGGAATCAAAATGATTTCACATTCGTCTACTGATGAGCGTCTACTGATGAGCCCACCCACCACATCGGGGCGAAACGCATTTTGGAGCATCATGCCACACATTATTATTATAATAATATGTTGACACTCCACTTTATTCACATTTTGATTTTTCGAATGTGAAATCATTTTAACCATAGTAGGGGCGAGATGACGCCACCCTGCGGTGTTCCTCTATGGGCGAATTTGGTTATGTGGCTGCTGCCTAGTGTTGCCTGAATAGTTCTTGTCCAGAGCATAGAGACTATCCATTGACTAATAAATTCCTCTATGCCCAGCTCAATCAGAGATTCAAGAATAGCTTCAGTGTGTACGTTATTGAAGGCTCCCTCTATGTCTAAGAAGGAGGCTAGTGTGTATTCTTTATACTGTAGAGATATTTCGAATGTCCGCACTACCTCGTGGAGAGGCGTTTCCGTGGATCTGCCCTTTAGGTAGGCGTGCTGTGATTTGGATAGCAAAGATTCTTCTAGAAAACTTCGCATGTGGATGTCCAGAATTATGCTTTTATGACCAGACTTTATTAGACGATAGTATGATTACGACTGACTTATATTTAGAGTAATTGTAACCATGATAGCTTAACAAACTACTACAAACATAGATTTATTTATCGTATATATAAATACATATACAACATCTCCCCTTTAGGATAAATTGGTTAACAAAAATTCATATAAGGAAATTCACTAAAAGTAATATATTATTTCATTTTAACGATTTCAATATAGTAGATACTTAAAATAACTTATCTAAACTAAACTTCATTACATTAATTCATTGCTTATATATAATATATAGAAAGAAAGGCATGTATATTGAAAATAACTTAATAATATTGGTAAGTAAATTAATAACTGAATTTTTGTGGAGGCACAATTTTCCTTCCATAACGAGTCCTAATAATGTCATCATTTTCAATTTTACTTGAACCCGTGGGAGTATCAATTTCAGTTTTTATTGGACTGTTTACTATATCAATTTGAGATCCTGATGTATTTTGAGTCGACGATTGTGTGATATTCATACTTTCATTCGTATCGCCCGTATCGCCTGTAGGCGATTCAATAATATGTTGACGACTCCGCCTATAGTGGGTACCACTACTATGACTAACAATATACGATCGAGGTTCACGACATGTAGAAACGACTGTTCCGGGATACCATTGCGAATGTGGAGTTTTCTTGTAATATATTTTCTTGCCTTCAACCAATGGATTAAGTGCTTTTGTGCCCTGATTATAATAACGCTCTACCTTCTTTCTCCCTTCTGTGATGAGCTTTTCATGTGATTTTAAGTCAACTATTACAGGTTTAAGGGTATTTTTCATAGCTGGAAGCTTGTTTCGCAACTTTCGAGACATCAAAAGTTCTGATGGAGAATTTAGTCTTCCTTTCTGTGTTGTCCTGTAGTGCAATAATGCCATATAAGGATCTGCACCAGTTTCATCACACTTGGACATTAGCTTCTTAATCGTTTGAACTGACCTTTCGGCCAGACCATTCGAGCGTGGTAGATATAGACTAGATGTTAAATGGTCAATGTTCCACTCGAGAGCAAATTTTCTAAAATCGTCAGAATTAAATGGTGGACCATTGTCACTAATGATAACTTGGGGAATACCGTGTCGTGCAAATATGGACTTGAGTTGTGCAACGACCAAACGACATGTATAACCTGTAAAGAGTGGAGCTATTTCTATATATTTTGAGAAATAATCAACGACTAAAAGGAACATTTTCTTTTTCATTTCAAATAAGTCCATGCCGACTTTAAACAAGGGAATTGAAACTACATCATGAGACTGTAATGGCTCCTTACGATTGCTGTTACGATGATGGATACATGATTCACAATTGCTGACTATATTGTATATATCCTGGTTTATATTGGGCCAAAAGATATAATCCTTTGCAAGATTCTTACAGCGTTCTATACCTAAATGTCCCTCATGAAGGAGTAAAAGTAGTGATGTGTCAACTCGAGTTCATAAACCGGTTCAAACCGAGTTACAGCTAAACCGAGTTAAACCGAGTTACATTTATATCAAACCGAGTTGGCGAAACCGATGGAACGAACGGAATAATTTTATGTCACTGCATTTAACCGAAACCGAATGCAATACATTTTTTTTTATTTGTTTTTTTTAAATACTTCTTCCTGGAAAGGCGAACCTATAACGCTTCCACAGCGCCCCGAGATGCTTGCAGATGTAGGTATGTTAGTTCTGCACTTAAAGTGCTGCAAATTGTATACTTCTGGAAATATATCCCCAGGAAGCGAGTTCCAAAGTTTGCTTGTCCTGTAACAGAAGGAGTTTTGGAAAATTGATGTCCTCGCGGTTGTCTAGTGTACTGTATGGTCATGAGCATTAGCAGCCTGTCTTGTGGGGCGCCCAAAAGTTGCATTTCGAGGGATAAAGTCTTTGAGTTCCTCGGAACATCTACAGTGGAAGTACCTGTAGAACATAGGTCAGCGACTTGTCTTCTGTGCACCAACGGTTGTAGATTCGATGTGAGTGTAGGGTCTCCAATAAGTCGAACTGCTCTCTGTATGCTGTCAAGTAGGTTAAGTGATTGTTTTGGAGCCGAGCTCCATATATGGGAACAATATTCCTGGCCTGGTCTAACCTGAGCTTTGTAGAGAAGGATAAGTTGCTTGGGGCTAAAGTACCTCTTTGCTCTAAATAGGTAGCTCAACTTAGCGGACGCCGATCTTGCAATATAGGATATATGATTCGGTTTCAGTTGGTTAGCATTAAATACAGTACCTAACCTACGGACAATGCGCTAACTAACTAGTGGCACTACCTGTTCTCCTATTTTCTCTCATTGTAGTATTGATTTTTTCACATAGCTAGTTACCTATTTGTGTTAGATTGTTTTGTAGTGTATGCGCTTTTTTTCTGTGATGCATCGAACTTTTCAATTCAGCGAGTGTATTATACTTATACAACGGTTCGGTTAAGCAATTTAACGCGGGTTGAATGTACCCGTTTATAAAGTCGAGTTGGAAAACCGTTTTTTGTTTTTATACAAACCAAGTTGCAAAGTAAATCTATTTTTAATCCGTGTTCGGTTCGATTTCATTTGTTTTATTTTCTCAGTGTAGTTTCCTGTTTTTTTTATAGTTTTTGGTTTCGGTTTTTTTTCACATTTTGTGTTTTATTTTTCAAAGCAAATAATGCCGGGCCCAAGAAAAAAGTCCATAGTTTCGGAAGTTTTCAACATACCGGGAGAACGAAAACCGAGTTAGCTAACTCGGTTTGCAACCCGGTTTGCTTCAATTTCAACTCGGGTTAACCCGGTTTGAAAAGTTTTCGGTTTGGCACATCGCTAAGTAAAAGCATTTGGTGACGAAGCGACTGCGGAATGATGAGACGATTTCATTTAAATACTAAGTCGTCAATGACTTGTATGTCATTACGAATATTGAAATACGGCATGTCTATTTGATCAATAGACTTTTTATGAATTGGCCAACCGTTTTTGTGATAGTCCTTGACCTTTGTAAGCACTACATCATTTAAAGTGGCAAGACGTATTTCATTTATTTTAGCCTCAGACGCCGAAAGATTTTTTGTTAAAAGATTACAATGCAGATCTAGTTCTTTATCAAAAAACGTTAATGTGTTTTCAGGCAATGGGGCTCTTGATAATGTGTCAGCGACGTACAGATATTTTCCGGGTTTATATATAACTGAAAGATTATAGGACTGGAGTCTTTACATAAACCTCTGAAGACGAACGGGGATCTTGTGTAAAGGACGATCAAATAAAGGAACGAGAGGTTTATGGTCAGTCTCGACAGTTATTAGTTTTCCATAAACATATACTGATGGAACTTTGTACAGCCAAAGAGAATCGCAAAAAGCTCTCTTTAATTTTGCTGACTTGACGTTAACGTGGCAGAACCGTAAGCGATTGGTAAGGACTCATGGGAAATGACGGCACCTACTGCATTTTTTGATGCATCGACGGATAGAGTTAAGTGTTTCTGTGGGTCATAGTAAGTTAAAATTGGGGCATTGGATATCAGGCGTTTTAAATTGTTGAATTCTTCCTCATGAATAGATGACCAGTGCCATAAAACCTCTTTTTTCAAAAGACTACGTAGATTTGAATTCTGTATTGATAAATTCTTAAAAAATGAGCCTAAGTAATTTATCATGCCCATAAAGCGTTGTAGATCAGAAACATTTTGGGGACGCGGCATATCGCAAATAGCTTTTATTTTAGCCTCATCCGGCCGTACCCCTTTATAACTAAAAATATGCCCAATAAACCCAATTTCTTTTAAAAGGAATTTTGATTTTGAAAAATTAAATTTCAAACCAATAGATTTGGCCCTTTCCAGAATTTTTCTAAGACAATCATTATGCTCCTCTATTGTAGCTCCATAAATTAAAAAATCATCTATATAAATTATTACATTATTTGATATGTCGCCAAAATTTTTTATCATTATATCTCCCGAAAGGAGTAATAAATGTACACAATTTTGACGATTCGTCGTCAAGGGGCAATACCCAAAATCCCGAATTTGCATCCAATGTACTATAAAATTTTGCTTTACATAACCATGCTTTACACTCATCTATATTAGGGAACTGAAAATGTGATCGTAGTAAGGCTTTATTTAAATTGCGTGGGTCAAGGCACAGTCGCAGATTTCCATTAGATTTTTGCACTAGAACAATTGAACTTACCCATTCGGTTGGTTCCTCCATTCGCACTATTACCCCTAGCTTCTCCATCCGTGTTAACTCGTTCTTAAGTGGTTCTCGAAGAGAAAATGGGATTCTACGCGGTGGGTCAATTACTGGTAATACATCAGGTTTCAATTGTAAATGAATATCTTTGCTTAAGCAACCGAGACCAATAAAAACCTCCTTAAATTTATTTAAAAAATTCAAATTTGTATGACTGATATTAAATTGAATACTTTTATGGTCATGCAAGTTATTATTTTCAATTTTTTCGACCTTTAATTCACTAACACGTTTAATTAAATTCAGTTCAATGCAAGTTGATAATCCTATGACTGTACGACAATCGATTTTCGAGATATGAAAATTTATTACACTACTCCTATTATTGTAAAAACATGCAATTTTTAACTGTCCAATAATTGGTAGCGGCTCTTTGCTAAATGTTAAAATTCGACTTGATGTAGGCGCTATATCAAGATGATTTAATCCGAGCTGACGAAAGATGGTGTGTGACATGACGTTGGCTTGCGCACCAGTATCCAATTGGCACTTTGTTCTGGTCCCGTTGATTTTCAAATAAATGTCCCATGACATTGACGTTGATGATGACTCCAATGATCCCATGAATAATACATCTGACTCTGACTGAGATGATGCAATAGAAACGGCTTCGACATTTCTTATATACATTTTAGAACGGCACATCTTGGCGTAATGGTTTTTACCACCACATTTTCTGCACATTACACCAAACGAAGGGCATTTGTACTTATGTACTTCGCCGCATCTTGTACATTGACTTGATTTCAATTGTGTGTTAGACTGGTGGACTTTATGACTGTGTTGTGGGTGGCGTGACGACTGGTTTATTTTATTTTGTGATATATGCTGGATTGACCGTTGGTGAGGTTTGTTAGTATGCATGCTATTTGACTGTTTGTTTTTGTTGGGCTGCGAGCTGTTGTTTTTACATAATGCTCCTATGAATGCGTTTGTCTCACTCTGATGCTGCAACTTCTGTGAGTGTTCCTTCGCGATTTGCCTTGATATTTCTATGGCCTTCTCTAATTTGATGTTGCCTTCGTTGAGAAGTCTTTCCTTTATGTAAGAGTAACTGGCATGTAGGCCACATACAAAAATATCCCGTACAAGTTCTTCTCTTAAATTACCGAATTCACACGTTAAACTCAAATTCTTGAGCACTGTTACATATGCATCGGTAGACTCATCTGCTTTCTGTGACCGTGAAAAAAAATGGTGACGCTCCATTGGAATATTTGCCTTTGGCAAAAAATACGACTCAAACAATTTTACCAGATCTTCGTATGTAACTTTGTCCAGATCCACATTAAATGAATTAAATATTTCGCTTATGCTTTTATGACCAGACTTTATTAGACGATAGTATGATTACGACTGACTTATATTTAGAGTAATTGTAACCATGATAGCTTAACAAACTACTACAAACATAGATTTATATATCGTATATATAAATACATATACAACAGGAGGTTAAACTAATTGGTCTGAAATCCTTCGCGGTTTCATGTCCACGTTTGCCTACCTTCGGTATAAAGACCACTCTGGCGTGTCTCCAAGAGTAGGGTACGTTACGTGGTTTAGTATTAAACAGCTTCTGAATATTGACGCCAGCCAAGGTAGTGTTAAGTCTTGCGTTTTCTGTAGCATGACAGGTAGTATGCCGTCAGGGCCCGGAGACTTAAACGGGGAGAAGCTGTTAATAGCCCAGGAAATCTTTTCCTCGGAAATTAGTGAAGTGATATTGCTGTGGAATGCAGGTTGTACTTGTCTTTATGGCTTTTTTTATAAAGGCTTAAACAGTCCTTATAAGGCTGCCAGAAATCGTGTTTGTGGCAGATGTTGAAAATCGCTCTGGTCATCTGTCTCAGAATGGAGAGGTCTTCGTTCCACCATGGGGGAAGTGTTTTTCTACTACGTCTAACTGGGCACGAGACTTTGTAAGCTGCGTCCATTGCATTCTCAAAAGTCTTTACCTTTGCCTCCAGTTCTTCAATAGCTACCGCGTTTGTTTTGGGTGTGTTTATGAGTTTTGTCCGAAGGACTTGGCCAAACTTGGTCCAATTTACTCTCTTGGGGTTTCTAAAAGGTTTTGTGGCCTCGGCCTCAAGACCTACATCGTAGAGGATCCATCTGTGGTCAGACAGTGACTCCAGATTAGAAACTCTCCAGTTTTCGACCCTAAAGTTATCATTGTTTGTTTTTAATGTTATATCTAGGACCTCTTCCCACCCCCTGTGTGTCTCCGTACTCGGAAAAACAAAGGTGGGGGTCGCGCCCTTATTACAGACAGACAGGGTAGGTAGAAGTTAAAAGAAAATCAAAAAGTGACTCACCTCTTTCATTATCTTCCGCGCTCCCCCACACCGTATGCCTTGCATTGGCGTCGCATCCTATCAACAGGTTGTCTTTGGCTGCTATTCCGGCTATGAGTTGCTCCACTTCCACTGGCGGTGCTGGTCTCTCATGAGCCATATATGTTGACCACTGTTAAATCGTCTGAGCTAAGATTGGAACATAAAAAACCTTTAAGATGTTTCTTAGCGAGTATGCAAGTTCTAGGCTTACCTGTGGCCTGGTGTTTGTAAAACAGGTCGTATTGTTTGTCTTGGAGCCCCTTTATGGATGAGTCTCTCACCCAGGGATCCTGGATAATGCCGATGTCCATGTTTTCCTCCCGTAGAGCAGATTATCGGAAGCACGCCTAGAGTGCTTCAGGTTAATCTGAACGACTCTCAGCAGGTCCTCCAACAGCTTGTCGGTTTCGCCGATGTCTACATCGTCGTCAGGACCAGTGGGAATGAAGACCATAAGTTTGGCATGCCTTATGCCAAACCTAAGTTTGTGGTCTGTTTTTTGAGAGCCGCCAGGCACTTGTTGTTGATTGTAGCAGGAAGGGGCTGTGCTCCACGCTCCTTTTCGCTACGAATCTTTTTTTTTTTTGTTTCATCGATTGAGATATTCCAAAGTAAATTTTTATCACTCTGCCAGATGGTTATTTCGCACTTTCCTACACATTGTGTGATAAAATCGTCAGGATTTCCAATACCACCCCAGCCCGCTGTGCTAGAGGTAAGAGAGATATTCAATAGTCAAATATTAGAAATATTCTTCATAGTAAGGAGCCCTTTTGCATGGTTGTGAGTTATGTGGATAGCAGTCGTAAAATCCCTAACTAATAGCACATGGATGGCTGTAACTTACTTGCCACCTACAGTGACTATGTGCGAGAGAATGTCTTGAAGGTTTTATTATTGTTTCAATAATTTTGAACAGCTACTAAACCTAAGCAAATCAAGGACAACCAAGGTCGAGTGCTTTAGATTCGTGGTTAGACATTAGGTCAAATTTAAAACCTGCACATTTAGTTGTCAAATGAAATGTTGGGTAAAAGAGATAAGTACTTCTTTTAGATGACATTTATCACTTATGTTTTCATTTGTCCTTTTCAGGTTATGGGAATTCCCGTTATCATTTTCTTACAAATTAATCATGTACACTATATCTACACATTCTATTCCTTCAACTTCCTACTTGAAACCTCCCCTGTAACTCTAACAGTTTTGTAGGTATCATTTTTCAAAGGCTTCTCCCTTTCTGCACAAGCATTCTGCTGTAATTCAATTCAATTTGCATTTTACGCAGTAGGTACCTATCTTTGAGAATGACTTCGCCCATTTCTTCTTCTTCGTCTTTTAAGGTGCTAGTACACGGTATGTAGCACACCACATATATATGTGGCTCTGACGTAATTTTGACGTCAGCTTATGGAGCCAATGACTACATGCCGTGTAGCCCTCTTTGTGCCACTCACATAAGGTACTCATACGTATGAGGTAGTCGTGACACATACTACCCTAGCACATACGATTTGTGTCAATACGCTACATAATGTCGAGTGGTTACCTGCACGGTTCGTATGTATTTTTCAATGTAATTTCAGCATTTCAGTGGTGGATATATAGTTTTTTGTACGTCATAAAAGTAGTTAATACGATGTGGGATCAACACGATCATAAAACAACCAGCCAATGCAAATGTTCTATCACGATTGAATCCCACAACCACAATACGAATGGATATTGCATATCGTGTTCGTGTACTAGAAAACCACACACTTACTTACTTTTACTTTTGGTGGCGCTTACAGTCCAGGGTGGACCACGGCCTCAACCAACAAGCCCCTCCAACCAGCTCGGTCCCTCGCTAGCTGCCTCCAGTTACGCACACCAAGTTGGTTGAGGTCGTTCTCCAATTGTGCGCGCCACCTAAGGTGGGGTCTTCCTCTGCTGCGTTGTCCCTCAGGGTTGGATTCGAAGACTCGTCGGGCTGGTGCGTTGTTGTCCATACGCTCCACGTGTCCCAGCCATCTCAGCCGTTGTATTTTTAGCTTTTTGACCAGGACAGCGTCGCTGTATAGCCCGTATAGTTCGTTATTGAATCTTCTTCTCCATACTCCGTCGTCACAAACTGGACCGAATATCATTCGAAGAATCTTTTTCTCAAAACATCCCAGAAGGTTTTCATCCGCTTTTGACAGGGTCCATGCTTCTGCACCATACAGCAGGGCCGGGATGATTAAGGTCTTATATAATATCTCCTTGGTTCTATGAGAGAGGGCTTTACTTCTTAGATGCCTTCTTAGCCCGAAGAAACAGCGATTCGCAAGAGTGATTCTTCGCTTGATCTCTGCGCCGATGTCATTTTGCGATGTTATAGTGGAGCCCAGGTAGACAAAGTCTTTAACAACTTCGAAGTTGTATCTGTCCATCGTGACGTTTTGTCCGAGTCGCCGATGTTGAGAGTCCTTTCTCGTTGACAGCATATACTTCGTTTTGTCCTCATTAACAGCCAGACCCATCTTCGCCGCCTCCGTTTCGATGCTTGCAAATGCACTACTGACAGCTCGCCGCATTCTCCCAATAATGTCAATATCATCAGCATAGGCAAGTACTTGAACGGACTTTTGAAAAATTGTACCTCTGGTGTTGGATTGTGAACGATATTAAAGAACGTACATGATAGCGCGTCGCCTTGTCTCAAACCTTTTTCGACATCAAATGGCTCGGTGATGTTCTTGCCGACCTTGACGGAGCAGCGAGATTTCTCCATCGTCATCCTGCACAGACGGACGAGTTTGGCGGGGATGCCTTGACATGGCTTTGTATAGTTCGTCCCTATATACGCTATCATAGGCGACTTTAAAGTCGACAAATAGATGGTGTGTATCGATCTGAAATTCCTGGGTTTTTTCCAAGATCTGTCGGAGTGTTACAATTAGGTCGATGGTTGACTTTCCTGGTCTAAAACCACACTAATATGGGCCGATCAGGTTTTTACAGATGAGTTGGTGCATGCTCCTTACCAAGCCATCTCCCGCTGCTTTGAATAGCTCGGCCGGAAGGCCATCCGCTCCAGCAGCTTTGTTGGACTTAAGTTTGGATATCGCTATCCTCACTTCGTGTAGGTCGGGTGGACGGAAATTTTGGCTATCATCGTCCAAGCTGAACAGATCATTCTGCCTGACAGCGGGTTGTTGGTTGTCTCCGCCGTTTAGCAGTCTGCAGAAGTGTTCTTTCCAAATCCTCAGCACCGACTGTATTCCGATGCTCATCACTGCAGGCTTCTGTTCGGGCCTTGTATCCTTGGGTGGATCGTTTTACCCTTTGGTAGAACTTTCGAACATTGCCTCTGCAGTAGCGTCCCTCAATTGATTCGACCGCTCGCTTCTCGTGCTCTTTCTTTTTCCTTCTGAGAAGTCGGTGTTCCTCCCTTCTGTTTTGCCCGTAGAGCTCGCGGGCAGCTCTCTCAGCCGGTCTGGTTCTTGTCTGCAGCATTAATTGATAGGCCTCGTTCTTGGCTGCATGTGGCTGGCGGCATTCCTCATAAAACCAGGGGTTTCGTTGTGGTCGCCTAGTGAAACCCAGCACTTCGGTAGCGGCGCTCCTGATGGCACGCTGGCAGAGTTGCCACTGGTCCTCTGTACTTGATGCTGGTGAAGCTGAGGATGGGCTTGCTGAGAGGTATAGGGAGACGCGGTCGGCAAAGGTTTTGGCGGTCTCTTGCGATAAAAGCCTTGCGACGTCACACACATTTTGGAAATCCACATACGATATGTGCGGCGTGCGCCCTGTGCTACATACCGTGTAGTGTACTAGCACAATTTGTCCGTATGTAGGCACTGCGCTACATACGAAAAACGAAATGTGTACAAGATGTGTACACTATCTGGTGACGTCAGATCCACATATATATGTGGTGTGCTACATACCGTATACCAGCACCTTTAGGGTTTAATCTCATTTGAGCAGTGGGTGTCTTATTATTATTTTTTTTTTAACAAAAAGGGAAGTTAGTTTTCTTCTCGAGTTATTCTCTTTACTTTACAGGAATCCAAGGTCAAAATGGAATTACCTGACCTAGGTGCTAACTTCAGCTTTCACGTCTTATCTACGGTGATTTTTCACCGTATTACCGGCCATTTGTAGAACACTACGGAAGTGAAGTTAATTGAATATTCTTGTCATGTCTGTACGACCCGTAAGCGGTGGTGAGTGGATTGGATATGTATAGGTACATATTCATTTTCGCTCAGAACTCGTAATGATAATCGGTATATTTTGCTCTCTTTTGGAAAATATAGGTAACTCAGATAGTTTGTGCCTTAGTTTGGGTTGTAGCTGTAGGTAGATGATAAGAATAACGTTATCCGAAACGAAAAATGCAAATGAAATACCTAGGTACTATCAATGAGGAACTGAAATAGTTATTTTATTTTTATGTAAATTTTAAAATTGTATAGGTACGTAATGTATATCAAAGTATAGGAAAAAATTAACAAAGCAAATTGCAACTTAGTAAAATAAATCACAATCATAAACTATGAACGAAAACACAGTCGATAGCTTATGAATTTTGATTTGTTTTTAGACAACATCTATAAAAATGAGTTCTAAAATGTGTTCGGATACGTTCGGATAATTACAGATCATCTTAGGTATTAGCCCAGGAGTGCACTGAAGGAGATTGGTCAAAATTGGACAAAGGGTGTGGCACCGCCCATACAAAAAAAAACATTCAAAATCTTATATCTCGAAAACTGCCAAATCGATTGAGCTCAAATTTACAGATAATCTTAGGTATTGGCTCAGGAGTGCTTCTCTAGAGATTGGTCAAAAGTGGACAAAGGGTGTGGCACCGCCCATAGAAAAAAAAAGAAAACATTTTATATCTTACTTACAGACAATCCTAGGTATTGGCCCAGGAGTGCTCATCTGAAGATTGGTCAAAATTGGACAAAGGGTGTGGCACCGCCCATACAAAAAAAAACATTCACAATATTATACCGTGAAATACCTCGTAAGTGGACAGCCACGGGACCGGAGGTTTTTGTCCACATAAGAGAGTGTCCGCTCAAGAGGAAAAATTAAAATAAAAAAACCTGTAATTTTAAAAAGAACACAAAATTATCATAATTATTTAATTCACTTTAATTTTATACACATGTGCATATATTTATACGCATAGTATCTACATATTAATTTTTAAAAAAATCTTCAATTCTGGTCTGGTGAAGATTACAGCCCTTTACTATCGCTGACTTATAGTGAGATCGGAGAACAGATGTTAACCGCATTGCCTTTTCATCTCCAGTCTTCAAAGCGAATTTGCATAATACCCAATTCACAATGGCGCTTTGCCGCTTGCGTGCGTTGACAGGCGTTTTAGAAACTTTACCGTACTTTATGTCAACGCGCGCAAGCCGCACTTTTCCAAAACTAAATGGCGCTTCAGAGCGTTGGCGCGTTGAGAGATTAGAGTAGGAGAGATTGAAAGTTCTGTTTGGTTTATGTTGCGTACGTACGTTATGTACGAATTCAGAGCAGAATGCAACTACTCCTTTTTGCTTATAATTGTTATTTTAATGCACGAATTAAGAGGAAATTTGTACAAAATAGTAAAAAAATAAATAAATATCAATAAAATGTATTTTCACTTTTATTGTCGTGGAATATTTTTGTGGAAGAATTGCCTGTGCATTCAATGTACACAGGTACATGCCTTCACATGAAAGGCGTTTCAGGCGAGACAGGTAGATTTTTAGTTTAGTTGAGAAAATATGGGTAAATTACATCGAAAATCCCTTCCCTTAAAATTGTGAATTTATTACTTTGTGGAATACTTCTTGTAAAACGATTTAAGTGAGCAATATTACCAAATGGACAGCATTTATCTGAGCTGTGGAAAGAAGTTCAGTCACTTAAATAGAGAAGTGCAATTTTGTTAAAAACTTGGTTTGGCTATTTAAAAAAAACCCTATTAATAAATTCTCAAATATACTGACGATTTACCTGATTTTTCAATTTATATTTATATTTTATTTCAATTATATGTATACATGTGGTGTTATGATGAACATTCGGACGATTGCGATCGCAGGTACTGCTTCTCGTCGCTCGCTGGGTTTTTACCACATCCGGTCAGCCATCGGACAATGCATATTGAAAGGATTTTATGACCTAATTAGGGTATTTTTTTTGCTATATTTCCGCGAAGATCTTCGCTGTCTTGTCCAAAAATTTTTTTATGTTCTTATGTACGGACTTCAAACCCTACCAGCCGATTGAGTTCAAATTTACAGGGAATCTTCGATATCTATTGGGTGGTGAAGGTTTCTGTAACGATTATGACTGGACCAAGGAAGAAGGGCCACTGCCCCTCGCCTTGAGTAGGTCAGAATCAAAGAAATTAGGTGCCAACTCAGCCAAAGACACGTCTCTGGCGGAGGGGACATCGAATTACTGGAAGGAAATCAGGGAGACATTAACGTTTCCAAGATCGTCATACGTGGTGAAGAACCACATCCTGCACGAGGTACCACTGCTTTTACCGAATATGACGGATCTAGAGCGGAATAACTCGATAAAAACCCGTAATCCCGGGTGTGAACAACCGTGCCCTGGGATGTATGGCACAATGTTATGGTGTCTTCTAACGGTGGACTCTAGATACCTGGGGACCTCTAGTTTTAAGTAATTCCCCTTTTCTGTATACAGGGGGTGAGTACAGAATGACATCTCCTACCCCCTTACTCGTGGGACCAAAATTTCTAAAAACAACTCAAAAACAAACAAAGGGACTGGTGTAAATGAATCGGGCACCAAGAACTTACAGATAACCGATTCCCAGACGAATATGACGGAGGAAGAAGAAAACTTCCTACTCCATGAGCCGTCAACAGGCAGGGCAGTTTCGGCTGAGGGAAGCGTGGGAACGGTTGACATCAACCTCGAGAAGCTATTTCTGGAGGATGATGACAGCCGCTCCGTCGCCAGCTCATCCAAATTCTCTATCTCGTCGTGCGCATCTGTTAGGACCAAAATACAGAATTGCAAAAAGACGATCAGGAGGCTAGAGAAAAAACACGTACTAGAGGACAACGAACGGCGAAGGCTTCAAAGCGCTCGGGACTTTCTGGAGAGTCAAACTCAGGATGGAGACAAGCCGTGTGCGAACCCTCCCCCAAAGACTGATTCTCCAAAAGCCATAAGCGAGGGTGTACTTATGCGACCACCATTGCCTGTGATGGGCCATGGCATATCGGGGCAAAGGTCAGTCGCATCTGTCCCCACAAAAGAAGCAGACACAGGGAAGACAATGTCACCGGGAGAGGCAGACTCGACACTAGACAGCATTTGCACAGTTGTTGATAAGCCAAGTAAGCCAAACGACACCGACTGTTCGGAAACCACCGAAGCCAAAGCGGTCAGTAAGGCGGACCCGGCAAACATCAGCACGCAGTCGAGCACAGCGGAAACGGACCCGCTCAAGAAGCGCAAAAATGCGCGCCGACTGCTAGGTAGGTTTAGGAACCGCGACCCAAAGTCCTTCACGGAAAAGGAAGCGGCACAGGTAGAAAGGGCTCGAGCGGTAATAAAATCGACCGCATCGGCGTGGCGCAGCAGCCTCAGTGACAGGAGACAGAACCAGACTGGGAAGGGCAAGCTGACCGGACCAAGGGTGAGGGGCCAATTGCATCTCCCCTTGAGTAGGTCACAACCCGAAAAACCAGGTGACGACTCAACCAAGGACGCGTCCAAAGTTGAGCAGACGCCAGGATGCTCCAAGAAGGTTTTGTCAACAGATAGCGCAGGGCCTAGCACATCACAGGCGTGGACCTCGGGAGGGCTCAGCAGGAGATTGATCGCAGCGAGGACGAAGGGCCATTTGCCTCTCATCTCGAATGCGGCCAATCCAAAGCGCCCTGCAGTTGTCCCAGGTAAGGTTACGACCAAACCTGAGATGACTCCAGGATGCCCGAAAAGAGGTCGACACGATGACACCCTCTCTCCGGTAGTAGGCAGGCAGGCGAAAAAGGCCAAATTTATAGACAAGGTCAAAGAGAGTCTTCGTGTCGCAATAGTCGACCATGGAAACCCAGAACGAAGGCTCACCGAAGACCAATGGAAGCTTATAGAACTAAGAATCCTAGATGGCGTTAATGAAGCCATCCTGAAAGCGAGCAGCACGATCCCATTGTTCGGGCAGCTAACCACTTTCAAAGGGTTCAAGATAGTGGAATGCGACGACAAAGGAACCCTGGATTGGTTGAAAAATTTCGTCTCCAACACGGACGCACCTTGGCCAAATGCCGACCTGCGTGTTGTAGACAGAAAGGAAGTCCTCAACTTTACCAGACCCAAAGGCCGCATCTACATACAAGGTCCATATCTGCCCGTAGAAAGAATTGAACGCAACCTGCAATTCCTTAACCCGGAGTTACAAAGCAGGGAGTGGAAGGTCCTGGAAACGGGCGAACACACCGAAAGCGGTATGGAAGTCCTTGTACTTCTAAGCCACAAATCGTTGCCGTTGCTCAGGAAGCAAAATTTCAAAGTCCGTGTTGGCATAACACGGTGCAAGCTCAGGCTACTGTCGACCAAACACGGCAAGAAGAGCGAAGAAAAACCTGACCGCCATGAAGATAATCCAGCTAAATCTTCACAATAGCAAGGCGGCCAGCGCCAACCTTGTTCTGCTTATGAAGCAACAAGCCATAGATGTCGCCCTAATACAAGAACCCTGGACTTACCGGGGTAAAATAAAAGGGCTGAATGCCAAGGATTTGCTGGTGTACAACACCAACACTCCAAATGATAACAGTAAGAACCGAACATGTATTGTAGCTAGAAAACAGATTAACCTATTTCTCATACCTAGCTACAGCAATACAGACCAAACAGCTGTCACCTGGGAGAGACGAGGGAAAATCACAATGATACTGGCGGCAATATATATGCCGTTCGACTCACAAGATAGTCCACCGTCCGAGCTAACAAGTGCACTGGTAAAGGAAGCAGAACGCAAGAAATGGGACATTGTTCTAGGCTGCGATGCCAACTCACATCATGCTCAGTGGGGAAGCACTGACATAAATGCGCGAGGTGAGTCCCTTTTTGAATTTATTATTGAAAATAACTTGATGATAGCAAATATCGGCAATGAAGCAACGTTCATAACCAGGAATAGGCGTGAGGTATTAGACATCACACTATACAATAACTCACAAACTCTCACTGTGCGAGAATGGAAAGTTTCCCTGGAAGCATCCCTATCAGACCACAGGATTATAGAATTCCTAATTGACGAAACGATGAAACCATTAAGCAAATGCAGGAATCCAAGGAGAACAGACTGGGTAAAGTTCTCTGAAGAAGTAGGTAGACATACCAAGAAACTGCAACGGCTTACATTAGGCTCACCGGAAGAGATTGACATAGCCACAGATACTCTAAACAGAGTTCTGAAAGGTGCATTCCATAAAGCCTGTCCTCTACGGACCATAAAGAATAGGAAGTCTCCACCGTGGTGGACAAAAGATCTCCAAAAGATCAGGCAGAAGACAAGAGCACTCTTCAACGCGGCGAAATCCACCAATTCCCCAACAGATTGGGATTCATATAAAGCCAGTCAGAGGAATTTCAAAAAAGCTGTGACAAGTGCCAAACGCATAACCTGGCGCTCGTTCTGTGATGATATAGAAAACACCACAGAATCAGCTAGGCTTAGAAAAACCCTGTCCAAAGAACCTGCAGTCCCTGGATATCTCAAGGACGGCAACGGAAATTGGACACAGTCCTGCACAGAGACTCTTAGTCTCTTACTGAAAACTCATTTTCCGGGATGTATCCCGAAACAGAGTAACACACAGGCTATGTATAATGTCCCGGCAACGGCTTCGACAGTTCCGGAAGAAATCATAACCAACGATAAAATACACTGGGCGATTGACACATTCTCTCCCTTCAAATCCCCAGGAGGTGATGGGATATTTCCAATCATGCTACAGAAGACAAAGACCATTATCGTACCGGTTCTCAATCGACTTTTCATAAGCAGCCTGGAATATGGCTACATCCCAAAAGCCTGGCGGGAAGTGAAAGTAGTCTTCATCCCTAAAGCGGGGAAACCTAGTCATACCACTGCTAAGGATTTCAGACCCATAAGTCTAACATCTTTTATCTTGAAAACCTTCGAAAAACTGGTGAATATTCATATTCGCAGTCGGCTAGACGACAGCGCGATCTCCACAGCTCAACATGCTTACACAAAAGGCCGAGGAGTGGAAACAGCGCTGCATGATGTCGTCAGCACTATAGAAAAATCATTAAAAGATAAAGAATATACACTAGCCGCGTTTCTAGACATTGAGGGAGCGTTCAATAATGTCAAAACGTGTGCAGTGAAGAGGGCGCTCCAACGTTGAAATATCTCTCACTAACGTGATCATGAGCCTGCTCAATGAAAGGAATATCAATGCGAGATTAGGTGACATTGACCTACAAGTAACTGCCTCCAGAGGCACACCACAGGGAGGAGTCATTTCTCCCCTACTTTGGGTTCTCGTCATCAATGAAGTACTCATGAAACTCAAACACAGTGGAGTAAAAGCCGTCGCTTATGCGGACGATGTAGTACTACTGGCGACAGGAAAATTCCTACCAACTATAAATGAGTTATTAGGAAGCTCACTGCGGACACTTAATCTGTGGACAAAACATTGTGGCCTTGGGGTGAACCCCCAGAAGACCGAACTCGTGCTGTTTTCAAACAGAAGAAACATACCACACTTTGAACCACCAACTATTGAGGGAATACCCCTGCAGGTGGCAGAGAGTGCGAAATATCTGGGAATAATTCTCGACAGAAAACTTAATTGGAAACTAAATGTCAATGAACGAGTTAAAAAGGCATCGAATGCATTTTATGCATGCAACCGTATCTTCGGCAGAAACTGGGGACCTAACCCGAAGATAATTCTGTGGATGTATACGGCAATCGTACGCCCAATACTCACATATGGCAACATAGTCTGGTGGAAAGCCACAGACAAGGTAACCAATCTTAAGGCAATGACAAAAATACAAAGACTGGCATGTATAGGAACAACTAGTGCGTTGAGAACAACACCGACTGCTGGGTTGGAAACGCTTCTTAACCTGCCACCTATAGATCTATATATGCAAGAATCGGCTGCCAAAAGTGCACTGAGAATAAGCCAGACAAAATGCTGGATCCCTAGTCTCTTTGGGCATGCGCGGATTCTCAAGGAATACGTAGGGAGTGACATCAGCTCTGACTATATGTCACCATACCTAGACTTCCATAAACCATTCTCCTGCCGGTTCCCGAGTAGGGAAGAATGGGACAGGAACGAACCCACGAAAACGAAGTCAATAGCCATCTACACTGACGGATCAAAGATGGAATGTGGAACTGGAGCCGGATTATTCTCAGAGGAACTCAACATACATAGTTCAATCAGGCTTCCTGATTACTGTAGTGTTTTCCAAGCTGAGGTACTGGCGGTCGCGGAGGTGGCAAGCATGGTGTCAATAATGGCAATACCACGGAGTGATATTACCATATTCATTGACAGCCAGGCGGCTATCAAAGCAATCTCTACTAATGAGATAAAATCAAAACTAGTTCGCCGCTGTCGCGAAGAGCTCAAGGTTCTTGGCTCGCAGCATAATACGGTTCTATGCTGGGTTCCTGGACACAGGGACATAACCGGCAACGAGAGAGCTGACGAATTGGCAAGAAATGGCTCTGCAATGGACCTAGACCAGGCACTTCAGTCGATCAAACCACCGATCTGCAGTCTCAGAGAGCGAGTGGAATATAAGATCCGAATGAAAGCCAACATCAGGTGGAAAACACTAACCACCTGCGACATATCACGGAAGATGTGGCCAGAATACAATAAAAGCAGGACCAACAAACTGCTACGATATGACAGAATATCGCTGTCCAAGTTAGTTGGCGCCCTCACTGGTCACAACCTTCTAAGAAGCCACGCAATGAAACTAAATCTCAAGAATGACGACATTTGTAGAGGCTGCGATGATGAGGAGGTTCACGAGGACACACCTCACTTTCTCTGTCACTGCCCAAGTCTCTGTCACTTGAGGAACAGAACACTTGGAAGTTACTACTTCCAGGATATCCAAGAACTCTCTAACGTCTCAATGTCTAATCTTTACAGGTTTCTGAGGACAGCGGGATGGCTGGACAGGGTCGAGTAACCATGGGAAGGATGAAACAAAGCCATTACAACGCGGCTAACCCCATCGAAGGGTATCACAATGGGTCCACGAGGACCTGAGTGGGGTGAAGAAGAGGCTACTCAGCTTCACCAACCCGTAAACCTAACCTAACCATATCTATTGGCCAGAGAATTCCCGTGAAGTTGGGTCAAAGTCGGACAAAGGTGCGCATATGCGCATGTGTGCATTGTCCCGATGGACAATAAAAAATATATCTAAGCAATGGGCGGGTAAACCAAATAATAAAATAATACCTATCATTTGCACATCGCAGGAAATTATATTTACCCTCAACTAGAAAAAGAAACTATAAATATTCTAAACAAAAATGTTTATCTCGTTAATAAATTGTATGAAGAATAGAGTAGTTTCAGACAAAATTGAAATATCAAAAGCATGTACATTACATTTGAGCACATATTTTTTTTATCAACAATCTAAAGAAATCACTAGTAGCATTACAACAAAAATAATATTCGTCATTTCCACACAGTAAAATAATTAATTTGTATTGAAAAAACCTCATAGGCTACTAAAAACGAGTAGGTACGTATATACCTAAGTGAATCCATGCAACTCCAACAATGAACGGCATATGCTCTAACACTTTAAATATTATCAAATCGAACAAACCAAACCGAAAGAAAACGTCAAAGCCGTCCAACGCCACTGAAAGTAGAAAGTTGCTCTACTTGGGCGCCGCGTTGAACTTTACGATATTTACGATCACAACGCGACCCGAAGCCTGAAGCCGCATTCTGGCTTGCACCATATGAAAGCATTGGTTCTACTCTATCTGTCAACGCACGCACGCCGCAAAGCGCCATTGTGGCTTGGGCATAAAGTTTCACAAGCGGCCAACGCCTTCTTGTAGGAGTATGAATCCATTTCAGTATCTGCTTCCGGATTATACATATCCTCGTCATAGTCACTTTCGTCATTCACACTAATAACGCTTCGATCATCTTCGGCCAAGTTCTCATTCCATCCTTCATCCGTTTGAACATTGATCACAACCGGTTTTTCTGACCAGCGAGGAAAAATTTTTAAAACAGATCAATGGGATGTCGTCCTCTGGGGTGAAGTCCTCTATTTGGATGGTTTGATTTCGTAGAAACCCAGATTTCTTGAAGCAGTTTTTTATTGTTTCTTGAGAAACCTTGTTCCAGGCTGCAGCTGCCCAATTAATGGCATCTAGCACATTTATTGCAGAAGAAAGCTGTCCAACATTAACCACGTTATCCATTTTAGCAATAAGGTGATTCAAAACTTGTTCGCGATAAAAAACTTTAACATTTTTGATGATGCCCTGGTCCAAGGGTTGACAAACAGATGTTGTGTTTGCTGGAAAGTATATCAGCGTGATGTTACTTAAAGAAAGATGAGGATGTGAAGTTGCGTTGTCTAAAAAAAGCCTAAGTTGTCTAAGAGTTGTCATCCAAGCTCGCTTATTAGAAAACCATTTCACTGGCAGATTTGCTTTCGGCATGTTTTTGATTTTTTGAAGCAGCGTGGGTTTGCAGATTTCCCAATCACAACTAATGGTTCAACTTCACCAAGCATATTCACACAATGTAGCATCGTTAATCTTTCTTTAGATGATTTGCCCCCTGAACAGGGCTCACCTCTTATATGGAATGTCTTTACAGGAAGAGCTTTATAAAACAAGGCCGTCTCATCTGCATTAAAAATATCTTTGGAATCATATTTTTCAATTAAAGATCCAATTCGGCTAGTCCATTCAGCAACTGTTTCAGCATTAACGTCGGCAGCTTCCCCAGATAATGCTCTGTATGAAATGTTGTGCCTTTTTAAAAAGCGTCGTAACCAGCCAGATGATGCCTTAAAATTTGTAAAATGTATGCCCTTCGCAAAATCTTTGGCTTTCTTTTGAATAAATGGGCAGGAAATAGGTATGCGTTTTTCTCGAGCTCTGACAAACCATTCATGTGTCAAGGTATCGACCTTCTTGCCTTCACTGCTATGAAACTTCCGTTTCTGTAGCTCATTTGCAGCAGTGCTCCAATCACTAAGTAACGATTTTTTGTTTTTCAATATGCCGGCCACACACGATTTCCCAACACCAAATTTTTTTGCTATGGATCGCACTCCGCACCGGCTCTGTGACTCTGCGAAGTTAATGACTTCTACTTTTTCTTTTAGGGTAAGTGTTTTTTTTTTGATGGCATTATGATTGCTGAAAAAAATGGAAAACCTGTCGAACACATAAAAGCAAAACAAAAATACACTTTAACCCACCTGGTCAGAACTGTACAAAAAAAACCTAATCGTTTATATGACTAGCACCAGAATAAGATCTTATCTTACCCCTACGCAGCAAATAACAAACAATTCTTTCCCCCAACAAACAGACTTCGTAGACTTCGTATTGAGATCAATTTGTACCTACAAGTTAGTCAACCAGAAGGTGTCTGTTGCATTGACTACTTTCAACCTAATGAGAGAAAGAGATAGCGCAAAGCACAGTCTGGATATTCCTGTACAATTTGTCTGTACACCGACACGGCGGCGCGGCGCGCGGCGGCAGCAATACCCGTTGTGCACGCGCTCGATACTGGAGTTTCACAAATACATACATGAGTATGCAATGATATTTCGCACAGAAGCGAAAATAACGAATGTGCAATGAAAATAAAAAATCGCATGTGAATAATAACTCTTATCGTCCACTTAAGATAATGTTTTTACCAAATGAAAGTGAAAAAACTGTCCACTGTCCGCTTAAAAGAATCGTCCATTCAAGAGGAAAAAAAACCCAAGCTAAATGATAACAGCCAACCATCACACCACATTTTGTCCGCTTAAGAGAATCGTCCACATAAGAGGGGTGTCCGTTAAGAGGGAGTTCACTGTATCTCCAAAATCACTGAATCAATTCAGTTCGAATTTGCAGACAATCAAAGGTATTGGCCCAGGGGTGATCATTGGCCAAAATTGGACAAAGGGGCATGGCGCGACCAAATTGGATACTTTCTTCTACGGGTTTGTTCGTAATTGCTACCCGAAGGTTTAGAAAAAAAAAAACCTAAAAGTGATCGATTTGTATTGTTTCTCAAATTGATTTCCAAATTTCAATTGTATCTTTTTCGTTCGTTAACTTTCTTCACTGGCTATTTCAAAGGTAAATTATTGATAGCGAAAAATGTATGTACAAAGTGATGATCATTTATAGTTCGATATTTGCTAAGAAGAGACAATGGTAACAGTAGCCGGCGTTCTCAGAATGGCCGCTGAACCAGTGAAGCTATCCGCCTTCATTTTCTATTAAAAAAAAATGATTGAACAAAAAATATCAAACTGGATCTTGAAATATTTAAAATAACTATTTTAGGCAGAACGTTTGCCGGGTCAGCTAGTATATGTACACTGGTCGGATCGGCATACATAAGTATTTTGACAAAACTAAAGTTAATTCTACTCATAATTTGAACTTACTTCATGTAAATTTTGTCACCAATGGAAAGGTCATTTAAATTCCGTTTGAATGATACAAAACATTCCTTAACCCATTAAGTACCCATCGAAAATTTAGAACTTTTGTAAAAGTCTACTTTTTTGACTTTTTTCCTCGGTATCAAACAAAAAAATGTTTTGATGCAAAAAGTTTCTTCAAACTTCTAATAGTGACTGCAAAAATTTTTTTTCAAAAATCTCTTCGCTAATATTTCTTATGCAATACCATATCTACGATCCCATACGAGATAAACTTTTACGGGATGGAAAGACGACACTCGATAAGGCTATCGAAATTGCACGTACACGAAGGTAAGGTACAGACAAAGCAACTAGAAAACCCTACAACGGTAATAGCCAAAGTAGATAAGAGACCAACATTATACATACTCACCGAAGTCCAGCAGTAAATTCAGCAATACAAAACCAACAACTTTCAAAGAAAAAGGCAGCTATCAAAAGCTATCAAAACTCATCAAAATCCTGTTATCGTTGTGGGCAGCAGCATCAGTTCAAATGTCCGGCGTTGGGAGCAATATGCAAAAAGTGCGGTAAACGTAATCAATATAGCAAAATGTGCAAGAGCAAGTTCCATGTAAGTTGTTTGCAAGCGGAAGAAGGCGAAGAATTATTTTTGGGAACTATAAAGCAATCGGGAAATAAAAGTACCGTAAATGATCTGTGGACAGTGGAATTATGTATAAATAAGAACAAATTTAATTGCATGCTAGATACCGGTGCACAAGCTAATGTAATTTCAGAAAAAAACATTTAAATTTACTAAAGTTAAAAAATATTAAATTAAAACCGAGCATTTCCAAAATTGTCTCGTATAGCTACGGGTGAAAATATTGAATATTGAAAATATTGAAATATTGAAAAAGTGAAAAAGGAAGATTGCATTCCAATTATTGGATTAAAAACATGCAAGGAATTAAATCTTCTTAAGAAAGTCTTTGAAATCAGTAGCAAAAATGATAACTGTAGTGCTCAGGTCTTTTGTCAGAAAAAAATTTATTTAAAAGTAAATCCATATGTGATTCCAAAATCGATGCCCCTAGAAAAGTGCCATTTACATTAATGGAGCGTTATAAAGAAGAGCTTTGTCGAATGGAACAACTGGGTGTAATAAAAACAGTGGATGAACCAACATCTTGGGTAAGTTCTATCGTTTTAGTGGAAAAAGCCAATAAAGAACTATGAGTTTGCCTAGATCCTAGAAACTTAAATGATGCAATAGTGCGTCCTCATTTTGAGATGCCAGATTTTGAGTATATCCGTTAACTCGCTGATGCAACATTTTTTAGTCTTCTTGACGCAAATTCTGGTTTCTGTATGCTTGAGTTAGATGAAGAAAGTTCTTTTCTATGTAGGTACTTTTAATACCCCGTTTGGCAGAAAACGATTCCTAAGGCTCCCATATGGAATAAATTCGGCTTCGGAAATATTTAATGACTGCATGCAAAGAAAATTTGGTGATTTACCAGGTCGGTTAATATCTATATAATATGTTGATGATTTTGGTTCTTCATAGGGCAAGAAATCTAGGTCTTAAATTTAACAAAAAGAAATGTCAAATAGGTTTTTCGAAAATTAAGTATTTAGGGCACATATTGGGGACGAAGGAATATCTTCTGATCCGTCAAAGATTGACGCAATAAGGACTATGACTAAACGGGACGGGGTAGCGACATAAGCACAAACCGGAGAGAATAGACCACCAGCTCCGCCCAAAAATGAGAGATCCATAGAGCCAGTTTCAAAAAGTTATTAGGTGGTTAAGTATGTGTGCCATGCGAAAGTAAATGGAGGGCGAATTGGTCATGCATACACTGGCACCTAATAACATTTACAGTTATTTCTGTGGTACAACACGTATTCACAGATAGAAAAAGAGGCGGCGCTACTCATTTCAAAACTGGCTCTATGGAATTCTCTTTTTTGCCCGAAACTGGTGGTCTATTCTCTCTGGTTTGTGGACATAACTCCGCGCGACATATCTCCGCCGAACTAAGAACGACATATCTCCGCGCGAAGTTATGTCGTTTTCAAGCGACATACCTATCTCCGCGCGGAGTTATGACGTTTTAAAACGCGCAGAGATATGACGTTTTCAAAACGACATAACTCCGCCAGAAAAAAAGCGACATAATTCCGCTCGAAAAATATACTGGGCGGAGATATGTCGCTATGCCTGACTAAACCTTCATGTGTTAAAGATTTACAAAGATTCTTTGGGATGGTAACTTACCTTGGCACATACCTGCATATATTCAAAATCTTTCCAAAGAAACCTTAAATCTAGGATCTCTTTTAAAAAAGGATACTATATTGCAATGGAATAGTTCACATCAACAGTTTGACAAAATCAAGGATTTGCTTTACAAAGCACCAGTTTTATGTCATTTTGATTCAAAAAAGCCTATCACACTTTCAGTAGATTCATCTAAAGACGCAAGGATAGAAGTTATTCGCCATGGTAAAAGCCCTTTAGCGTACGCATCTACGACTTTAAATGATGCCCAAAGGAACTATTCCCAAATAGAAAAGGAACTGTTAGCAATATATTTCGACTGCAACAAATTCCATAGATATCTATATGGTCAACGCATTCTTCTTTAAGCTCCAAATTTATGATCTGAACTTGATATATGTCCCAGGGAAAAATATGTGTGTTGCGGTTACTCTATCGAGAGCATGTATAATATGTATTCAAGATACTGAATTTGAAGGAAGCGCAGATGAGGTTAATGTGCATGTCAATCTTATTTTATCAAACTTATCAGTTATTGGTGTCAAACTTGAGGAATAAAAAAAGAACAAATGAAGACGCTTCCCTATAAATTGTTAAGGAACACTGTGTTAACGGTTGGCCAGAGAGAAATAGTTTAACAAAACCGGAAGCACAACCCTATTTCCACATGAGAGATGAGAGGGGAAATAGCAATTGTTGATGACTTGCTCTTTAAAAACAAAAGCCTAATTATACCGCAGTCTATTATAAGGAGGTTTTGAATAAAATTCATGAGGGCCACTTCGGTATAGAAAGATGTTTAAACCAAACAAGAGATGTTGTTTTTTGGCCAAACATTTATAATGACATAAAAAATGTTGTTATGAGTTGCAAGATTTGTGCAAAGTACCTATAGGTCGTCAAATCCAAAGATGCCTCTGACGCCACACCCACCAACAAGTCTTCCTTGTCAAAAGTTAGGTATAGATTTATTTCATTTCAATAACGAGGTCTACCTTTTAGCTGTTGATTACTATTCAAAGTATGTATGTTGAAATTGCTAATCTCAAAAGAAATCTTACAGGTAAAAGTGTATTAACTCACCTTAAATCTTTTTTTTGCTAGGCATGGCATTCCAAAGATCTTAATGTCAGACAATGGGCCTCCGTTCAATTCTGTTGAATATAAAAACTTTTTATGGGCTTGGGATATAGAATACGTAACGTCTAGTCCTTACTATCCTAAGTCGAACGGTTTTACAGAACGTACGGTCAAAACAATTAAAAATATTTTTAAAAAATGCTCGGAATCTAATACCGACGTTTTTATTGGTCTACTTTAGTATAGAAATACGCCCAAAGGAAAATTTGATTCTCTAGCCAAATTACTAATGTCAGGATCTTCGATCTACATTACCAGTAAGCACAGACCATTTAAAACCAAAAGTAGTTTACGCTAAAAGGCACAGCCAGCAAGTGAGCGAATATAATCAAAATGTGAAAAAATACTATGATTTGCATACAAGAATATTACCAAAGGTTGTTTTAAGCGATAAAGTTCTTTTCAAAAAAAAAAAAAAAAAAAGGCCCACTAATACTTGGTCGCCGGGTAGAATAGTATGTAAATGTAAAGAACCGAATTCCTATATAGTCGAAGATCTCATAGGAGAGGGGCAATATAGAAGAAATAGGGAGCATATACATAATATATATAGGTACAATGGTGGAAGCCTAATTAGAAACAATGAAAAAATAGACATGGAGTTGTCATTGTGTCTTTTTTTACACAAGTTTCATACAATATATAGGGGCTGGTTAAGTGCCGTTGTTTTGCAGCAGCCTTGCGTATTTTTTGAACATTAAGTAGATCCGTTAACACGTTCGCGGACAAGACGGCATATGCCGCTCAAATTTGAGGTTTTTAGTGGGACAAAGCGGCATATCCCGTCCAACTTTGTTGTACTCTTTAACGCAAAGCGGCAACTGCCGTCAAGTTTTTCATTGTATTATATACACAATACAACCTACTGTCCCAGCAGAAAACAAAATATTTTGTGAAATGTCCCAGCACATCACTAGGCGATGGTCCTAGCTGACCGCTAGAAATGTTTTTTTTTTTTGTATTGTAGATGCTTATTATACTTTTCTCGTGATGGAGAAACGGGAGAGAAAAAAAGGTTTTACGCAAATAATATGGCTCGCTTCGAGTTGTTACGCATGATGTTGTAGTTATAATGATTTTTTTAAATGAAATATCTGTTTCAAAATGTATTTTTGTGCAAAAACATTTTTTTTTGAGAGCGGCATTTCCCGCTCTGTCCCAGCATGTAAAATATATATGTAAAATTTGATCTGCTGGGACAGAGCGGCATTTGCCGCTCCTGTTTTTTTATTAAGAAATGCATGTAAATCATGACCAGGATCGTATTGGTTGTTTTTTCGTTAATTTATTCCAATCGGAACAAAAGTTATGGTTGGTGCATTTTCCACCACCGTTTGCGATTTCAACTGTCCGCGAACGTGTTAAAATTTCTCGCGAAGTATTTGGTGGACAAAGTTTGCTAAGTGTTAAGATCGATATAAGAAATTCTGTGGAAATTTAATTAGAAACATCGCATACAAATTTTGAATACTTTGTTTTTATTACGGTAAAAGTTTGACTCTGCATATTTTTCCTGTTAATACGTCTTAGTTATATTATTTAGTTTAGTAAAATGGGAAAAAACAAGAGCTGCACACCGGAAGTAAGACAATTGATCATCCGAAAATACTGTACGGCAGGGGCATCTATGGATTCCATCGCCAGGACCTGGAGTGCTCCAAAAAGATGGTCTATGGCGCAATAAAAGTTTTCAATGATACAGGTAGTATAGAAAACCCCAAAAGAAAAAACAGGGCAAGAATAAAAACCGCTAAAGAAGACAGACTCATTTTCCGTTTGAGTAGGACACATCTTTTTCTTATCAGTCAAGAAATTCTATCAAATGTATCGGGACAACAAAGTCCGGAAATCACATGCAAAACCGTCAGGAACCGTCTATTAGAAGCAGGTCTGCGGGGGTGCATCACACGTAAAGAGCCACACCCTTCTTTTAAACCCTTCTTTTTCGTAAAAAAAAGTGCTTTGGAGTGATGAATCCAAATTTAATATGTTTGGATTCAATAGAAAAAAATGTGTAAGGCGCCAAAATCAAAATCAGGAACTCAACCTCAAGTACACCATAAAAATTTTCAAGCATGGTGGTGAAAATGTGATGGTTTGGGGAGCCTTTTCCTGGCGCGGTTTTGGTCCTATTGTGCGTGTTGCTGGACGAATGGATGAGCATATTTATAAGGATATACTAGCAAATGTTATGGAGCCATATGCTTTTGAACATTTGCAAGTGTCTTAAATTTTCCAACAAGACAATGATCACTTAACAGCAAGCTGCTCATTGGTCCTCCTATTCAAAGAGACTTGGTTGGTGTGTGTCTGCGCTTTCGACAACACAAATATGTCTTTACGGCTGACGTGGTTAAAATGTTCCGCCAAATTTGGGTTGATGACAATCACACTGATTATCAGCGGATAGTTTGGCGCGAAAATCCGTCCGATGAAATCAGTCATTTTAGACTACGCACGGTCACATATGGAACGGCATCGGCACCATTCTTATCCGTTCGAGTGCTGAAGCAGATTGCGATGGACTATCAGAGCCAATATCCAAACGCCGCTCGTATTCTATTAAGAGATGTTTATGTAGACGACATCATGACAGGTGCGAACTCATCGGAAGAGTTAATTAGTCTTCAGTCGGAATTGGTTACCCTACTATCCCTCGCGAAACTCGAACTACGGAAGTGGAACTCCAATTGTTGGCCTTTGCTTGCTCGCTTAACCCAAGATGATTGCGAATTCTCTTGGTTCGATACAGAACGTTCAAAGTCGTTGATCAAAGTGCTCGGTATGCACTAGAGTCCTACTTCAGATCAATTTTCGTTTCGGATGGCTGACTCACGACTTTGTACTTCACCAACTCGACGAACGTTACTGTCGGAAATCGCTCGGATATTCGACCCGTTGGGATTCCTAGCCCCATCGGTTATTCTCTTCAAACTGCTCTTTCAGGAACTTTGGTCGTCGGAGCTAAAGCTCAGTTGGGATGATCCCTTGCCATCACCTTTAGCTGATCGGTGGATTAGCTATCAACGGGAACTTCACTTCTTTGAGCAGATACGGATTGCTAGAAATGTCTTCTCGTCATTTGAGGATGTTGAGCTCCACGGGTTTTCGGATGCCTCGTCGGTGGCTTACTCGGCTGTAGTCTACGCTCGCTGCAAAATCGCTGAAAATCAGTATAAGGTCATTCTCGTTGCAGCAAAGACGAAGGTAGCGCCACTAAAACCTGTCTCCATTCCTCGACTCGAGCTCTGTGGAGCGCTTCTTCTCTGCCGTCTCATTAATTTAATCAAAAACTCTATATCACATGACTGTAAGATCTTCACTTGGTGCGACTCAGAAATCGTTCTTCATTGGTTATCGTCACCGCCTCGTCGTTGGACTACGTTTGTCGCGAATCGTACAGCTGCAATTCTTGAACAGATTCCGCGATATGTTTGGAACCATATCGTTTCAGAATCTAATCCAGCAGATTGTGCGTCACGCGGAGTGCTACCATCAAACCTCATCGATCATCATCTCTGGTGGTCCGGACCTTCCTGGCTCTCCCTGTCACAAGAATTTTGGCCAGAATCAAAGTTCACTGTACCACAACCAGATCCAGCAGTAATCGCAGCAGCAGAAAAACAAACGCCCAAGCAAGTCTTAACATCAGCAACTCATACGGACGTCATCAGCAGTCTAATCCTCAAAATCTCATCGTGGTAGCGGTTGCTTCGAATTTTCGCGTATTGCCTGCGCTTTGGTTGTCGCCCTAACCAAATTGCAAAGATTCCTCGGGAGCGCAGTATTTCGTTAACCGAACTTAAAACCTCAAGACTCTATATTCTAAAACATGTGCAACAACAAGCATTCGGGAGTGAAATTCGCGGTCTCATGAACAATCGGGGCTTACCAAATAAGTCCAAACTCATTCGATACTACCCGTTCATTGATAACGATGGACTTTTACGTGTTGGGGGTCGTATTAAGAACTCTAATGTGTCCTATAACATCAAATATCCCATTATTCTCCCTAACACTCATGTTTCTTCTCTTATAGCCACTGAGATTCATATAAATCACCTTCATCCAGGGGTTTCAGAGACATTCGCCATCGTTCGCCAACAGTATTGGATACTGGGAAGCCGTAACCTTATTCACAAGATCGTGCACTCCTGCAAACCGTGTTTCCTGCAACGGAAGGCTACTAGCTCACAACTCATGGGTGATTTGCCGCAACCCCGTGTCATCCAAAGTCGCCCTTTCACCAACACTGGGCCTTTCACCATCAAACTGTCAAAAGGTCGTAAGCCAAGGCTGGCTAAAGACTACTTGGCACTATTTGTGTGCATGTGCACAAAAGCAATGCACTTGGAATTGGTAAGTGACCTAACGACCGATGCGTTTTTAGCTGCCTTCCGCCGATTCGTATCCCGACGTGGAAAATGTTCCAATGTTTACACTGACAACGGGACAAACTTCCAAGGAGCTCGTCGCTGTCTCAATGAAATGCAGAAGTTGGTGTTGTCACAGACCTACAACGACGACATTGCTGCTGCCCTTGCACTTGACGGAGTTCAATGGCACTTCATACCCCCCTCAGCTCCACATTTTGGTGGATTATGGGAGTCCGGGGTGAAGTCAGTAAAGCTGCACTTACGCCGGGTTATCGGATCTAATATCCTCACATTCGAAGAGTTGTACACTGTGCTGACTCAAATCGAATCAATTTTAAATTCACGTCCCCTTTGTGTGTTGTCCGATGAAGATTTCAATCCATTAACCCCTGCGCATTTCCTTATAGGTGAACCATTAACCGCTGTTCCTGAGCCCAGTTACCTCGAGACGTCACCTAACCGCTTGTCACACTGGAATCACCTGCAATCAATGGTCCAAGGGGTTTGGAAACGATGGCAACATGAATACATCACCAGTGTTGCCAGCTTTTCTAAGGGGTATAGAGCCCAACTTTAAAAGTCTTGTAGCCAAAAATAGCCCAACACGAATATGAGGAATAAAAATGCGCACCTATTTGTTTAATTGTTTACGCACATTTATTTTGATTAAATTGATTGAATTCAAAATTAACAAAACATAACTTTTAGCTTCTTCCTTCCATTTATACCTATACGAACTCGTAATTGGAAATTAAAGTAATATAAATAAAATATATCTATTTATGTGTTATGTTAACAAAACATAAAATAATTCCAATAAAAATACAAACAAAAAAAAAACAATTAAAATATCAGTCTCTTCGTGAAAATTGCGCATTAAGGTTTGATTAGAAACACAGAAACAACAACAACCTAACGTTTTAAATAAAAGAGTAGAACAGACTAAAAATAATAAATACTAAAACTGTTTATATTCATAAGAAAATTATTAGTTTTTTTATTTTACATTAATTCATTGGTAGTTATTAAAAGAAAAATAATTTACAAATATATAAGATGAACATTTGGTGAAAGTAATCAGTTAATAAACTCAAAAAACTCAATTAAAAATCGCAAGTTTCCTCCAAAATTTCATCCATTTTGGAGGCTGATTCTTCGGTTGTTTCTGAAGTAAAATTTGCATAAATGTTTAAATTAAATATATCTAACAATCTACAAAAAAAAAACTTTTTGCTGGAAGGGGACATATACTTGGGCAAATAATGGGCCTTACCAATAATAATTTTTAGTCTTCAACTTAAATATTTTGACGGTCGCAATGGATAATTTTATATGGAAATTTTCGCCTTTGTGACTTCGTAAAAGTTAGCGTGGACACTAAAAATGATTATTAGTACCGCGGAATGAGTTTTCATATTCATGCATAAGTCTTGTGAGCTGATTTTACTACTCAGAAGTCAGAGTGTAACCACAATATCGAAACTGGAGTTGACTCATTCACAATTACATTTTTAAAAAGTTTCAGTTCTACGAGTTCGCAATGAAAAAAAAAATATAATGATGTATGACTTTTTTTAAATAAATTTCTAAGGAACCAATTTTAAAATGAAATAGCCCAAATTTGGATAAATCCCAAATCGCAATTTCATGGAGCGAGTGAAAAATCCGAGTAGCCTAATTGGCGATAAATAGCCCGTGCTGGCAACACTATACATCACCACTCTTCAAGAACGTCCCAAATGGACAACACCCAAGGTTGAGCTGAAGATTGGCGACATAGAGGTAATTAAAGAACCAAACCTTCCGCCAACTAAGTGGCTGCTTGGCAGAGTTGAGGCTACTCATCCAGGTTCTGATAACCATGTCAGAGTTGCGACAGTAAGGACAGCTCGTGGCAACTTTACTCGTCCTATCACCAAGCTGGCAGTTCTCCCATCGTCCTGAAACTCGTTCCAGGGGGGCCGGGATGTTTAAGATTATCTGTTGTGTTTTAATTGTTCATTATTTAGTTATTTTCGTTAAACAAAAATATGTAATAATTTGTTAATTTTGTACTATCATCTTGTGACACACTGTATCTTTAATTTGTAAAATCAAACTCTTGCTTCTTGTTCAGTTGCATCACAACAACAATGCACAGTCAATACAGATCGCTCTCAACGCTCCTCGCACAAGTGGAGAGTTACGCACAAGCGTTGTTATTGTAATTAACCTTGTTCGCGAAATCGCTCAATGATTGAAAGACAAATCAAATTCGTCGATTCTTACTCAACCACTGTATATAATATACTAGCTGACCCGGCAAACGTTGTTCTGCCTAAAATAGTTATTTTAAATATTTCAAGATTTATTTTGATATTTTTGTTCAATTACATCTTTTAATAGGAATGAAAGCGGATAGCTTCAGTGGTTCAGCGGCCATTATCGGACTTACAAACGCACCAACGTTTTTATATAGGTAATGTAATATAACTACTCGCCCGGCTTTGCCCGTGCACATAAGTTGTATTGCTTAGGACTTAGAATAATGTTCAATCGTAAAATGCGAAAAATGAGAATAAATCGATTTTTATTTTATTTCTGCGTAAACCTGAAATACAGCAATACGAACAAAACAAAAAAAGAATCTTAACACTGGTTTTCAAGAAACTTGAGGTTTGTTTGCTCGCATTATTTATTTGTTGACCCTTGTCTTTGGTTGTTTTGTGCTCTTCTTAGAGATAGAAGCCATTTTATCTGTGAAAAGTTCAAAACACACGGGGGCCATATTACACACACTGTGATTTTTTCATTCATTTTTATTTTTAATACCTACAACTCATAATTTTTTTTAACTTCTGATGCCACAGAAAATAAGATTTAACGCTATTCAGCCTTAGAAAAAGATTATCGAATTTAAACAAAATTCAATAGGAAAAAAATTAACAATACTTCCCATTGTTTGTTTGCCTGCCGCCCAGTCAAGACGTGCTTTAAATTCACTCCCCAATTTCTCTTCTCTTTTACCTTTTCCGCGAAACAACCTTATTTAAATCGACCCATATATTCGCTAGTGTTGCAATTTCAGTTGCATTCGCGTATTAAATCAAACTAATTAATTTTGTGATTATCTTGCATCTTTTCTTTCTTCTGTGACCTACTACAATGTTTAAGTGCTACGGTAACTGCGTTTCCGATGAAACAGAATGGGTGACCTGCAGCGGAATTTGTGCCAATTCTTTCCACCCAACTTGCATTGGCCTGAAAAAACGATCCGTCACCTACCTCAAAGAATACACAAGTGTATTCCAATTTTTATGTGATGAGTGCAAGCAAATATCGCTCTCACATGTCATGATTGCGATTAAATGCTTAAATGAATCAATGAACTCCACATTCAAAGACATTGCAATGCAGAATAAAAAAATTGCAGATCAAGTGTCCAAATTCGATTTAGTGGTCAAAAGTGTAGATGAACTCGGTAGTGCGATTGACTCATCAAACGCGTCTTTCAAATCAAAACTCATGAGCATCGAAACGCAACTAAAAATCGCAATTAATGCCAAAGACACGCCCACCAACCCCAATATAAATAAAGAACTTAAAGATGACTTACTTATTGCCCTTCGAAATTTAAATTCGAACAAAGAAATAACCGACTCCATAATATCCTTGCGCACCGACATTGATCACTTCATACAAAGCTCATCTAAATCTAGACCATCACCGAACTACCCCGTTTTGGACTTTTCACCGATAATCGATGCCGTGCTCCATAAAATCGATGCTGTTAGTGATGACTTGTCGGCAACTCGGCTCACAGTCGGTGGCATAGTCGATGAGCTGCAGTCAATAGCTGGTAAAATCGACACATTTGCTCAAAACGACCTTAGCCACAGTCATCCTTATAACACATCAATTCTATCCGAACTACATGATATTGTCGCTAGTCATCAAACGTATGATGTACCCGCCCCCGTTGCAACCCAAACAACTGACACTTTGCTGCCAACATCACCTCTTCTTGAGATTGAACCGTCAATCGAGCAACCGATTCCTGCTGAAAACATCCCCGCTGTTATAAATCGACTAGGGACTTCCTGGACTGTCTCCGAATGGGAAAACAGGGTTGTAAAATTAAACGAAGGCAACGAGCGCAACCCCCACTGTACAACTTTCATCATCAAAGGCGCTCCCCCACATGCTGATGCTTCCTGGCTACAAAGCTTATTTCAAACAAAGTATAATATTAAAATAGAAACAAGCAGTATCTTCGTAGCGTTTTCTAGAAGTAGCATCTATTTTAAATTCAACATTCCCACCAAATATGTCTGGTTGTTTTCGAGGCCCGACCAGGACGTCTTTATTTTGGAGGAAATGCAGCTGTCCAAATGGATACAAAAACCTAAAAGGAAGCAAAAGAAGAGTAAAATTAGCCCTAAGTCGAATATTAACAATAAGCCTTCCTCTAAAAATAATAAAAATAATAAACCATCTTCTTCACCAGTCCCTAAACACTCGATCTCCTCCGACCCCAACTGGTCTTTTAAAACCGGTATTTTTCCAAATTTTACCCAACCAATTGTAAAAAGCTCTCCCGGAAACTCTTTACCAAAGCGAGTATCTTTTAACCTCCAACCAAATTTTAATTCCTCACTAACGCCCTCTCCACCAACGCCCTGTCCTCCTGTACCCTCTCCCCCAACTCTAACGCAAATCTGTCCTTCCACGACGAATTATCCTAATTTCATCCTATCCCACGTTATCAATCCCACCCCACCTTCCCTCCCATCCACATCCTCTACCAATAGCACTCCAACACCCCAAAACGCTCCACCTGAGCATATTACTAATAATCCGGTGAATTTTGAGCCGCTTCTTCCACCTAAAGTTAAACATACTACTAAGTTTGTTGACCCCACATCTTCGATCAAAGATACCAATAGTACCCCAACACCCCAAAACGCTCCACCTGAGCATATTACTAATAATCCGGTGAATTTTGACCCGCTTCTTCCACCTATAGTTAAACATACTACTAAGTTTGTTGACCCCACATCTTCGATCAAAGATCTCGACGGTCGATACGTAATGGCACGACTAAGAGATCACAGACTTTTCGAAAACGTTCGGTTATTCCTAGCTTACTTGCATGATAAGCCTGAATCAGTTTGTATCGATGGCAGGACTAAAACCAACGTACAAATTTCGATTCAAAAGGAAGGTCTCCCTACCGATCTGCCAGCATTGAGGGAAATATATGTCCGTTACCACAATAGCTATAATATTTCCCCCAACACTGTGGCTAAGGACCTCTCCGCTTATGCTTCTCATATTAACTCCAGACGCATTTCGCATCTACAAAAAACTCGCAATGACCATAAAAATTATTTTCGTCCCTAACTCGAATCCAGTTGCCCGCTCCAATTCTTTGATAAATACCCCTGAGTCGGCCCCCAACGTATCCACCAGTACGCCTTCCCGTAATAAAGCTCCCCTCACTTTTTACTATCAAAATGTAAGAGGACTAAGAACAAAAACCCGAGCGGTCTTGCAACAATCTCATGCTCTCCCATTCGATGTCTACGCTCTGACTGAAACTAATCTGATTCCTGACATAAAGAACCAGGAGTTATTTCCCCCTTTTTTTAACGTCTTTCGTGACGACGATCTTATTTGTCCAAAGGATGACTCTCCTTGCCGAGGCGTCCTACTGGCCACCCATAAAGACCTTGACTCGTCTCCAATCGCTGTTTCAAATTCTTCAAAACTAGATTTCGTTTCGATAGTAATAAAACTTCCCAGCAGGTCCCTATACGTTATGTGTTTTTACATCTTACCTGCTCAATCTATCGAATCTTACCACCTCGCTATCGAAGCCATCGACCGAATAATTAACATATCGGATCCTCTAGATGATATCATTATATTCGGCGACTTTAATCTTCCGCAGCTTCACTGGACTCTATCAGATGAAGAAACTTTTTTTACCGCTTCAAACCCCACTTCAAGTAAGGAATGTCTTTTCTTGGATGGTTTAACAGACTCAAGTTTATGCCAAGTTAGTGGGGTATCCAACTTTATGGGTAGGCAGTTAGACCTAATTTTCACAACGGACCCTATAAACTCCTCTGTGTCCCTGAGTCCCCTTGCGCTATCGACCATTGACGACCTTCATCCGCCACTTCTTCTTTCTCATTTTCTCGACTCTCCTACCCAAGCCATGGCCTCAACAGCTGACTCGTCTTACGACTTTCATAAAGCAAATTTCCAAAAAATTAACGCATATCTCAATAAGTGTTCTTTTGAGTTCGACAATTTACCTCTCAATGATGCTCTCTCCATTTTCTACCGAGAAATATTTAACTCTATATCTCTCTATGTCCCCTTTTCTCGCAACAAACCCTTTTCTAAAAGCCCTCCTTGGTATAATCGAAGACTTCGCTCTTTACGCAACAGGAGAAACAAATTATGGGCTGTTTTCATTCGAACCGATTCTTGTTCAGACTATTCCAACTATCTCGGTGCATACCTTCAATTTACCCAACTTTATAACTCCCTCTATCAACAATATATTAATAGTGCGCGAACCAAGCTTATAAATGACCCGAAATCATTTTTTCAATTCGTTAACTATAAAAAAAAATCTGACGGCTTCCCTCCATCTCTATCGTTTGAAAATAGATCGTCCACTGATCCGCTTGCCATTGCCAACTTTTTCGCTTCTTTCTTTAAGCAATCGTTCGCCAACAACTCCTTCGTACCGGATCCCTCCTATTTCGAATATCTTCAAAACTTCTCTATTGGTCCTTCTTTATCTCATGGGTTCGATCATACAGAAATAGAAAAGGAGTTACAACAACTCAATGATGAATACTTACCCGGCCCAGATGGCCTTCCAGCCATATTTCTTAAAAAGTGTTCCTCGAATCTTTCCGTCCCCCTCTCATGTCTTTTTCGGCTATCGCTTTCTCAAGGTTTATTTCCTCAAATATGGAAATCTTCTTTCATAACGCCAATACACAAAAAAGGATTAAAGAGTGAGGTGACTAATTACCGCCCCATAGCTAAACTTTCACATATCCCCAAACTTTTTGAAAGTATTTTGTATAAAGCCTTAAGCTTCCAGTGCAAATCTTTCATTTCCCCTAGCCAGCACGGCTTTTTAAAAGGCAGATCAACGACCACTAACCTCGTTGAATTCATATCCTTAACACTCTCAGCCCTAGAAAGTGGTAATGAAGTCGACGTTGTTACAACAGATTTCAGTAAGGCTTTTGACAAGATTTCCCATAAACTAATAATGTTTAAATTGTCTGCCCTTGGCTTTGAACCCATTTTGCTAAAATGGATATCTTCTTACCTGGAAAATCGTTTTTACAGTGTTCGCTTCAGGTCGGTTCTTTCGGAACCTTTCTTAGCCAGCTCTGGAGTTCCACAAGGCTTGGTCCTCTTTTTTTCATTCTTACAATAAACGATCTTGATAGGGTAATTCAACACGCAGCACTCTCTCTTTATGCTGACGATACCAAATTTTTCAAAACCATTTCCTCCCAACATGACTCCAGCCTCCTTCAAATAGATCTAAATGCTTTTTCCAACTGGTGCCTTAAGAACTGCCTGGAACTCAATGTCTCCAAATGTCAGTCTATTACGTTCTCACGTAAAAGCACTAAGTCATCTCCCCGAATTTACCTACTCCACGGTCAACCCTTATCCCTCGTCGAATCCATTCGCGACCTTGGCATATTATGTGACAGAAAACTAACTTTCCGTTCGCATATTGATGAGATAATTTCAAAAGCGAACTCATCACTTGGTTTCGTTAAAAGATGGTCAAAAGAATTCTGCGACCCCTACGTGACCAGATCCCTATACATCACTTTTGTTCGGCCCCTCCTAGAGTACGCTAGCCAAGCATGGTGTCCCTTCCAACAAGTTCATGTTTCCAGAATCGAGAGCATCCAACGTCGTTTTCTTCGATTTGCTCTTCGTGGTCTTTCTTGGAACGATCCTCTAATCTTACCTCCCTATCGCGACCGTCTCAAACTTATTAACCTAAATACTCTTGAGGAACGCAGGGACGTAGCAGACATTCTCTTCATTCACCGACTCCTTTCGGGTTCCGTCGATTGCGCGTCTCTTTATAACTCTATCTGTCTTAACACTAACCCTCGAAGTCTACGTTGCCCACGGCTCTTCTATCTCCCAAATCACCGTACCTTGTACGGTTCCAATGAACCCATCTCACGTATGCTGCGTAAAGTGAACTCAAACCTTACCGTTTTTGACTTCAACCGCAGCTCTCCCTCCTTAAAAATTGATCTCCTTAAGCATCCTTAGCTTCACTCCTTAGTAATAAGCTCTAGTTTTATATCATAGATTTAAGTTGTAGATTTAAGTTATTATTATTTTAGCTTGTATTAAGCCCAATAAATGGAGGTTTTGCCCCCACCAAAATTAAAAAAAATTAAATTAAATTAAATTAAAAAATTACTAAGAAAACAAAAAGAGCTACTATGGTCTATATTTTACAGATCCGTCGAGGTACGCCTACCACGATGGACAGAGACAAAACCGGTCTGAACTTGGTTTGAAATGTATTAGTTTGTATCTACCTACCTGTGCTTCTGATTGGGGATATTATAAGGGTGGGCCATATTTGCCGCACTTACTCTCTAGCTATATCCATACACAGATGATTTCCCTTCCGCCTTAGACCAGGCTAAACTCACAGCCTGGCGCACGTTCTGTAGTGATATTGAAAGCACCACAGAATCAGCTAGACGTCGAAAAATTCTGTGCAAAGAATCCGAAGTTCCCGGATATCTCAAAGACACTAATGGTACTTGGACACAATCCTGCGAAGAGACCCTCAGCCTGCTACTACAGACTCATTTCCCAGGTTGTACTACGAATCAGACAAACCAGTCAAGATTTGATACTGCAAAAGCGATAGCTTTAGAAGAACTAATAATCGAAGATAAATTATACTGGGCTATTGATACATTCTCCCCGTTCAAATAAGCGACCTGTTAGGAAACTCACTAAGAATACTCAGTACTTGGACAATACGATGTGGTCTTGGGGTTATTCCTCAGAAAACTGAGCTTGTTCTGTTTACAAACAAAAGAATAATACTAAAAATCGAGCCACCAATTCTTGAGGGAATACCTCTAAAGGTGACAAAAAGGGCGAAATATGTATAGGAATGATTCTCCATAGGAAACTTAATTGGAAGCTAAAAATGTCAAAAAAAAATAAGAGTGATGAAAGCCGCATGTAACAGCATCTTATGAAAACTAACAACAGGTGGAAAGAACTAACGATTTGTGAAGTATCACGGAAGTTTTGGCCAGAATACGACAGTGGCAGGACCATAAACTTTTACAGTTTGACAGGTCATCGCTGTCTAAGCTGGTATTGGCTCTAACGGGAAATAACTTCCTAAGAAACTATATAATGAAAATAAATCTCAAAGATGACGATTATAATGTAGAGGCTCACCTCACACCTCACTTCCTCTGTCACTGCCCGAGCCTCTGTCACATAAGGAACAAATACTTGGAAATTATTACTTCCATGACCTAAGAACTTTCTGATGTCTCACCTTTCATCTGGTAAATTCACGAAGCTAATCATTTCTAACATCAATTGTTAATCCCCAATAAAAGGGCATCACAATGTTTATTTTTTTTTTTTGTGCGTAGGAATGTGGTAATCTTCGAAAGACGAAACTGAGTCCGTCCCACTAACAGTGTGGAATTTCTACCCACTAAACCTACCTCCCCGTCTACGCCCAATCCCCACAGTGCCGCCGTCTTGGCATTTCATCGTTGGAAGGCGAATAGCACCCAATATTTACAATCCTATTGCGCTTTGTTGACTTTGTCGCCTTTCTTGTTCCATGCTTTTTAGTTGTAATGTAATTTCTGTTGCAAAATCCACATTTCTTGTGATTTTATATTAGATACAGTATGGTCAAAAGGGAGTGTCATCAGTCATGGTGTTTGAATATTGAGATGGGTCCCTGCCTACCACCTACTACAAAACCAATGTCATCTTCCATTAATTATTAATTGAATTAAAAATGCAATAGGGCGCTAGCCCATATCTACTGAATGTATTAAATTTGTAAATCCAATTTCAAAGTCTCCGCCAATTCACCAAAACGAAACTCCATTTGAAACTTTCAACAGCAAACTGCGTCCTTGTTTGCATAACCAACTTCCAGAATTTTTATTCGATTTTTTCTTTCGCATATACATCTGTAGACTAGGTCGCATGATGTGTTACATCCTGCTCTCTGCAGGACATATCACATATTCCACCTCCCCACAGACTTTCGGTAAAGTTGATAAAAATTCGATTGTTTTAAATAGAGCTAGCCGATGGCGCCAGAGAGATGTTTTCGTTCTTTGCAGGATGTATTTACTTACATGTCTGAGCTGCTATAGTGCTTTTTGCAACCTCAAAATGCAACAAAGTGTAACTCGTTAATAAGTTATTATATTAGGTTTCTTTTGAAATAATGTTGAATTTGTAATTCCATAACCTGAATTGCATTCAAGGATGAAGCTTTAATAATATTTTCATTTGAGTCTATAATAAACTATGTACCTATTTTTGGGATTTACCCACCTTTTCAACTTTTCTGGCACGACTTCAATGTTCTATCAAAGAGATTCCCATTCAATTACAAACAATTCCAACTTCCAAGGCAAACTTTCTTTTGGAAGTTTTATCCTTCGTCGACTTAAAACTTATGTACCCATCAACTCCACATCTGTCGGCACACCGACCGGCACGAACAATAAATAAGTACCTACATCTTCATCCAGGACCAGGACTTTGAGTGTCCGTCGACCTATGTACACGTACAATGGCACAATACAATTTCTTTTAAAGGAGTTGGGCTTATGGCTTATCACAAATGCGAGTGAAGTGAAGTGAGCTTTCTTAGTAAATTAAATGCAGGTTCGTATAGAAAGATAGAGGTAGTTGCCTCCTTTCCGACATTGCTGCTGCTTATGATTGTGATGGCGACAGTTTCTTTTTAAAACAAAAGCTATTTTTTATCAGACTGAAAGCACTCAAGCGGCCCATGCATTTAGTTGTAATAACAATTCCTTTGGGGTTATTGCTCTCAATAAGCCTTGGGTGGTTAGAAGGATGGAGGAAGAGAGAAAACTGCTAAAAAGATACTAAGTGGCCTTATAAGTGGATAAACGTGTTAAATGTTTTGAATTCTCATTATATAATATAACTCGTGGGAGTTAGCAGTATTGTTAGGTTTACCTAGTTTTGAAATTGACTGTGTGGATTGTGTGTGTGTTTTTTCCTATTCTGTTTTGTTTCATAGTGGGACTTACATCTGTTTCTAAATTAAAAGAGAACTACAGTAGACTCTCGTTATCGTGAACACCGGTTAACGTGAACATTCGATAACGTGAACAGATTTTTTTTTAACATTGACATCTCTAAAACGTGAACAAATCATGAACACTCTAAAACATGAACAACAATTTCTGCTCCAAATAATTGTAAAATTCAAGCAAGATGCAATTTAAAATTTTTTTTTCTTGGTAAATCATCGTATTGTACAGTTTTTAGGTAGCTACAAGACATTTCGTATTCTATTTGGTCTGCTCCTAGTTGGAACTATTTGCATTAATTGTTATTGATTGCTTTGTCTGCTCGGTTTTCGATTGTACGAATGCAAATGATTTGCACAAGTTGATGTCATTTATTATTGGAAAAGCTAAAAACTCACGTTCATTTAAATATATAACTGTCCAGAAGACTACAAGAGTTCAAAATCATTCTGGATGACGGCCATATTCAAAGATTGATTTCATGAATCATTTGCACCACAAATATTTGTGACTAAAAAAATCCACTTATAGATTATACTAGATAAGTATTATCTGTTTTTTTTTTAGGTTTCGTCATTTAGAGAAAATCATAATCTACCAGTGAAGGCTCATCAGAATAACAAAGCTTTACTAGTCTACTAGTCTAAAATAAATAAAAAAAAAAAAAATTTTTAAATTCCTACTGTTCGATTGTCCTATACTTTTGGTAAAATTCCACCTTCGCAAACGTGAACTCTCTCGCAAACGTGAACTGGCTTGGTTTTTAATTGTTCACGTTATCGAGAGTCTACTGTATTCCCATTCCATCTTGGTAATACACAGTCTAATAACATTAGCAGCAGTCGGCGCACGCCACAAAAAGAATGTCGGCAAGACTTCGACGTTCCAAATTAAAAAATGTGCACGACTGGGTCGCACGAAACTTTCTCGTTTATTGCGAATCTCGCAGAATCTCAGATTCATTTCAGCAAATTTTACGTTTAAAATCATATCTACTCAAGATGTAGATACTCAGGTTTAGTAACTGAGCCCTTGTTAATTAAAAACGTAATACATATCTACTACATAAACATACGTATTAACAACAACACTTTATTCCTACTTTCAAATTTCACCCCGAACTAACACTTGAAGGAGGCAAGTAGGCGATGAATTTCGAATTGTATTGCCACAATGCCACTGAAGTTTTGGGCTTTGCAAAAATAATATGCCGGTTGTGAATACAGATCGAGATTTGGGTAGTCATTTTTGAGAAATATTCATAAAACGGCTATATTCGAGTTTTCTTATAAAAACTAAGTAAGTGATCATGTCTAGAATGTTTATGTTGTCTTAGATATGTAGATATTTTGATCAAAATCGTTAGAGCGGTTTTTGTAAAATTATGCTGACAAATGATACAAATTTGGATTTGAAAAGCACTGTTATTAAACTGTTTAGATGAAAACTGAGTACGACGTATTCTTCGGGATCATGACGTTAACTAGAACGACTAAAAGTCAGAATGGTCAAAATCTCGAAAATGAATTTGATAAATCTCGAATGGGTCAAAATCTAGAAAGCAGAAAAACCTCGAAAGACTTTATCTCGAAAAAAATCTCGAAAACAAAAAGTAAATTCGAGATTTTTTCTTTGCACCCATCCCATAGCCAGACAGTAAACCCAAGCAGAGGGGTTGGGGGGGGGCATCATGCCCCCCGGGTCTACCCCGATATGTCGAAAAAAAAAATCTCGAAAGCAAAAATCTCGAATGTAAAAATCTCGAAAAAAAAATCTCGAATTTTAAAAATCTCGAAAAAAAAAATCTAGAAAGCATAATCTCGAATGACAAAAATGTCGAAAAAAAAAATCTCAATGCGTATGGGGGGCATGCTTCCCCCCTGAAACCCCCTGCTTGGGTTTACTGTCTGGCTATGGGATGGGTGCAAAGAAAAAATCTCGAATTTACTTTTTGTTTTCGAGATTTTTTTCGAGATAGAGTCTTTCGAGATTTTTGTACTTTCTAGATTTTGACCCATTCGAGATTTTTGCATTCGAGATTTATCAAATTCATTTTCGAGATTTTAACCATTCTAGATTTTAGTCGTTCTAGTTAACGTCATGATCCCATGCCCCCCCATACGCATAGAGATTTTTTTTTCGAGATTTTTGTCATTCGAGATTATGCTTTCTAGATTTTTTTTTTCGAAATTTTTAAAATTCGAGATTTTTACATTCGAGATTTTTGTTTTCGAGATTTTTTTTCGACATATCGGGGTAGACCCGTATTCTTCACAATATAAACACTACGTAGCAGTTACATTTTCATCTAAATCGAAAATGGCGGTTTCGAGATATGAGCAGTTTTTAAAGTAGCGATTTTAGCGATTGGGGTGGAAATCGATGGACGCATTCATGGTTCAAAAAACACTGTTTTGCAACTGCTTACCTCAAAACTGAGCAAATAGTATTACTATGGATTGAAGCATTACCTACCAGTTACATATTAATCATAATCGAAAATGGCGTTTTTGAGATATGAGCAGTTTTTTAAAGTACTATTATTAGGGATGGATATCAAAGGACGCAGTCTTTTTAGAGTATACAGTAGTCCCCGGATTATTGCGTCGGGGAAAATGTACAATTTCCAACGCATTTCTCCGAGGAACGCACTTACGAGAATCCCGCTTAAGTGCGTTGTCGACGCAATAAGGAAACCCCCGCTTTATTGCCTTGAAAACGCAATAAACCGTTTTTATTAGCATGTTCAAATTAAAAACTGAAGAACACGAACAATGTTCGTTTGTGTACGCTTCAAAAATTCGAACATTTTTGCTCCGATTCAGCTCAAACCTTTGATATTGGACCGAGATGGTTATTGTGAAGTTTGGTCAAAATTAAACAAAGGGCGTGGCACCGTCTATACAAAAAAAACATTCAAACTCTTATATCTCGAAAACCACCGAATCGACAAGTTAAAAATTGGCCCGGGAGTATTCCAAAAGTATTGCCAACTCTATTTTTCGATAGTAATGGAAGCCAAGGTTTTAAAAATTTTTAATATCTATAGGCAATACCATTTTTTGTATCGTTCTATTTTACACTACGAAGTGTGCAGGGGGTTCGCTAGTTATAAATAACTTATTTGATGTCCTTTTCGATTAAAATATGATGTCGGCAGGGCTTTGAAAAATAAACCGCTTTCATCGACATTGAAAATGTCTTTGGGTGCATAGTTTTTAATTAAATTGGCACCTCCTACATCAGCAGAGGAGCCTTCTCCATGGCATGCCAATATGGCAATTGATTTGACAAGTGTCTTTGATTTTATTGAAACTGTAAGTACAAAAAGTTGTCCATGCTTTTTTTGTGTGTGTTCATTTAACCGGGAGATTTTGTATGAAGTTTTACAAGAAGCTTTACTTTTAGTAGCGCAAATAACCGGTTAACGCATTTAAGCGGTACGCATTTAAACAGGAAAAGTTAGGCACATTTGTTATGCAATGCTTTATTTGCTCAGTTTTCGGCTGAATTAAACGAGGAACGCAATTAAGCGAGGGTCACTTATACGGGGATCACTGTAGTATGTACATTAAAAATAAGTTTTTTTAAATCGTTTTTACCGTTTTCGAGAAAAGGCCTATTGTCAAAACTGCCGTTGCTAGACTTTTTAGCTAAAAACTGGGTATACAGTCATGTTAAGCATGCCTACATTAGGCGTTTTTCTTTTTTAGTTCAGAGCTCAGCTCTGACCAGAGCTCGAGCATTATGAGCGCGCTCTGAACCGAGAGTGTTCAGAACGTGCTCGGAGCGTTCTGATTTGTTTATGAAACACACTTGAGCACATAGCTGTCATATGGTTGTTTATTAATTCTTATTTATTAAATTTGGTTTACCTTCTGTGCCAGAACAACAACCCTCGTCCACCACTTCAACTACATATTTTGTTTATCTTGTTTTTTTTCTGTCAAATCTGACTGTAAAGTGCGTAATCACCTTTTTACTCAGTGTGCTCAGTCAACTTATTCTGAGCTCGTAGAGCGCGCTCTGAACTAAAAAAGAAACACGAACTTTTTTTTGACAGTTCACGCTCGCTCTGAACTAAAAAAGAAAAACGCCTATTAACTGAACTATCAATTTTGGTTCAAATCGTTAGTCGTTTTTGAAAAATTCTAAATTGTTTAATATTTCGTAAAATTTTTATATGGGAAGTACCGTTAATATTAGGGCTAGCATGAAAACAAAAAAAACGCCTCCTAGGGAAGCCCACAAACTCTAAATACGAAGTTTGAAACAAATCCGTCCAAGCGTTTAGATTCCCCAGGGGTGGGACAGACACACATACGGACCGACAGAATTGCGAGACCCACTTCTTTGAGTTCCCCTACCATCGTAATATCAGAATTGATCAAAATCTCGAGTTCGAAATTTTGTACGAAAACAGTATTCTCTTACTACGTATACGAGAAAGCTAAAAATGTGCACGACTGACCCAGCACGAAACTTTCTCGTTTATTGCGAATCTCGCAGAATTTCAGAGCCATTTCAGCAAATTTTACGTTTAAAATCATTCCCACTCAAAATGTGCTCAGGTTTAGTAACTGAACCCTTGTTAATTAACCCTAGAATACTAATCTTATTTTTTTGTCGCTAAACACTAATCCTCGCTGGGAGGCTACTTTTTAAAAAACGCTTTATTAATAATTTAAAACAGTTATTTTTACATTTTAAAAGTATTTATCATACTTTGCAAAACGTTACTCTTTGAGAAAAAACACTTATTTTGAAATTTTATTCGAATTTTAATAATGAAAACATTAAATTATAAAACACATTTTTTCACTTTTCAAGAATGTGTCGACTTCACACAAAAAAAAAAATTTATTTTTTAAAAATTGCATATAAGATTTGCAAAAACCAATAAATAAATAAAAAAATGCTTTCATAACAAGAAAAAATCAGAGCTGTATCACAAAAATTGTAGCCTCCATAATTTAAAAAGTAGCAATTTTTAGGAACCTATTTCTCTGTACCTACATCCGAAGCATTTCTGTGACCTATGTCGTAGGCGTAGCATAGACAAATTAATAATAAAGACACCCCGCTTCATACAAAGAAAAAGTCTCCACTTTTGAATTTCCTGCACCGGGTTGCTGCTACTTTCATTCATGTTGGCTATATAATATTTCTGTGTTGCAAGTTGTACCGATCTACAAGAACGCAATTCTATACTCTCGTACTCGTACGATCAGTGAAGCAACGCAACCATGGTGCGATGAACCATGACCGTTCGAAAGCAAACAACACACACAAACACAAATCAGTTGTAGTTCTACGTCGGTGGGTCGCTTCGCACTGTAGAGAAACCGTCCACGCCAACGCCATTCGATCATCGTTCGTTGTGGATGGAGGTTGATGCGATGCGAGATATATGTATATATACATATGTGGAATTATTCTTTTCATGTGTTTAGGAGGTAGAGACAGAGAGTACATAATTTTAAATTTATTCCCTTTACTGCACTTTTTATGAGATGGCTCTTCGCACAAAAAGTTGGGGTGTGAGATGCGCTGTCCCTTCTTGTCGAAAATCGAAGCGCGACAATCCAACCCTCTCTTTTTTTCGATTTCCCAAAGAGGATTCGATTTTTTTTGAAAGTGGATGGATGCATGTTCATTAGAAAATCATCCTCCAGCTAAAAACCAATACATTTGCTCCAATCATTTTAGTCAAAATGATATAGGTAAAAAAAAACTAAAAAAAACAGCAGTACCTTCAATTTTTTCAGGTGATATTTTGCTTCAAAATAATACAGCTTCTGACCAAGACCACATACCCGTTCGCTTTGAAGGAAGAACATATGAGCGGAAAAGACCAGATACAGAAGAGCTTTTATTTGAAGAGTTACATGATGGGGAGCCTATGTCGTCTTTTAGTAGTAATACCATAGATAGATACCAAAAGTATTGAAATTGAGAAAAAATACAATCTATTGAGGAGAAAGTATAAAAATGTTTCATTGATGACTAAAAGATCTTGCAAGCAAATTAAGATGGCAAAGTGTAGAAGCAAAGATTTAAAAAAGAAAAATGCTCTTCCATTGTCTTCTTTAATTGAATCCTTGCCAAATGTAAGTCGGAATGAGTGTTTGATGAAATTGCCATAAAACGAAATTTGACTTTTGATGGTTTTTATGATGAAATAGTTGGGTACATCGACGATGGCAGGGAAAAGGAAAATTTAATTGGCAAATATATCTTACTGTTTATGGTAAGAGGTATTTTTTCCAATTGGAAATATATAATAAGTTACTTTGTGACTGTTCTTTACAGAACTTGTTAACAGTGTTCGCAATTGAAATTTACTTCCCGTTGAATAGAGTTAAGAAAAACATCCGTAAAATTAAACACAACTGTCTTTTAAACGTTATAAAACTGAATATATTTATTGGCAAAAATGCACTTGCTTTTATATGCAATGTTTAGGTATGTACTGTCAACTGTCTATATACAAAAGTGTAAAGAATCTTATGACAAATGTCAAAAAATGCCTTATGGCAGATTCACAATAATTTTATTTCATATTTTACTTCATAACTTTACTTTTATCAATAAAAAAAATTAAAATAATTATGATGCATCGCGAACATTCTCCGCCACCGTGAACTCAGTTCGCAATATTATCATCAACACAGATTTATGAAAAGTGGCATCACTTACTGCTGTCAACTCGCCTTATGTCGTATTTTCGCCCCAACTCTGGTACAGATTTAGCTCATCTGTGGCCTCTGTTATTGTAAACATCTGTGTGATCGTTCTTCTTCGACACTGTTAAAGAGACAATTAGTGGAACAGAGATAGACAGAGTTACAAACAAACAACATTAATTATTGACAGCATCCTCTTCGACTATTTACCTTGCCGTGGTGTGGATGCTTAGTAGGTACCTAATGATACCGGAGGGCGATTGCAGCAGGTATTCCCATACTGTAAGGTCTCCGGAGGAGGGTAGTCCGAAGCTAAAGGATAGTCAACCCAACTCCAGTGGTGGTGTGAGCGTTTATGCAAACCGTGCCGAGGGATGAAAGACTGCGGGTTTCAGTCAGTCGCTAACGAGCTCCTTCAGGTGCCTTGGCAGGGCCTGTCGTATTTAGCGCCTTACCCCAGCAGAACCGGCTATGTTGGGGCGGACCTTTCTTCACCGGCTTACTCGTGGGAATTACATGGATCTTCTTAACAAATCAAACAAAAACAAACAACAACTTCAAAAATCAGGACACATAGACGACGAAAAGGACAGCGTACCGACTAACACAACGAACTACAGGACAACAAACATCGACGACAACGAATCCCTGCTCCCATCGGATTCGGATTCCAAATCCATCGCGTCTGTTTCGGACGCGGAATTTGGAACTAAAGCCAAATCGGCTAGACGGGGAAAAAAGTACACCCCCAGCGCAAAAAAGTGTAAACAGCAACGCGCAGCTAGGCACAAATTGGCGGAAGTCCTGGCAAAGCCGGACAGTTCTTGGGATGAAAAGGATAGGGAGACCATCCGATGGGCGGGAGCGATACTAAACGAGGAGGAAAGTCAACCTGTTGCGGGAGGACTTCCTTCCTCTACCAGTAGCCGCAACCAACCGTCGGACAACAAACAAGGACAACGGCCCCCCCTCAACAGAACTGACCCGACAAACAAACCAACGACGAGTGCACCTGCTACAGGAGCACAGAACGTTCGTAGCAAACAGAGAAGTCCTACTGGTACGGGAGGACCCTCTGTGACAGCTGCCAAGAAGGACTTCACGTCCAAAAGACCAAGGCCAACTTCTTTGGAAGAAACTCCGATGACCTCAAAGAAGGCGAAGAATGCTGATGCGGCGCTCAGACCCTTCAATGAGGTCGTCAAAGACCATATGCTCTACGGCATCTGCGACAACAGTCACGACGAGGGCAAGATGAGTGGGGAGAACTGGTTGTTGCTCAAAGCGACCCTAGCCGGAGAGGTCCTCAAATTCTTGGACTCACATCCTTCGGCAGAGCCACCGTCCTTCATGGATGGTGGTTACTACACAAACGGGGTAAAACTCATTAAATGCAAAAATAGCAGCGCGATCGACTTTCTGAAAATAACGATCCCAAAGATTAGTCCCCTGTGGAAAGATGCTAAATTGCAGCTTCTGCACTGGAGCGACATTCCAGTTCGTCCAAAAGGACGCGTGTGGCTACCCCCGGGTCCCACCAAGGAAGCGGACATCCTAAGACTAATTCGTCTGCAGAACCCTGATCTCCCAGTGAGCAACTGGAAAATTATTAAAGCCGGTGAACCGGAAGAGAAAGGAAGGCTGGTCTCCTTTCTCATGAACAAAGAATCACTCGACCTGCTTAGTAAGAGGGGTTATCGCTTCTCCTACGGCATAGACGAGCTAGTCCTCCGAGTTCAGGAGAAGGGCGAGAGACTCATGTCGGGCGTTGTATCCTCGCTAGGGGAACTTGGCCTGGACGCCGGGCCCGATGGTCCCTCGACCTCCTCCCAAGGAAAAGAAACCAGCCAGACGGAAGTCAGGCAGCCAGCTGTTACGGATGGCGCCACGACTAACGTGGAACCCTTGACGATAAACGTCAACAGCGAGCCATCATCTGATTCGGATGACGGCAACAAAACTGTGGTAGAGGCGTCTGTACCGGTCAGCAATGTTGCTACGACTAGTGCAGATTAACCTCCATCACTCCAAAATAGCTTCGGCTAATTTACTGCTCCGCCTGCAAACGGGTGGAGAAGACATCGTCCTTATCCAGGAACCGTGGGTTAACCTAAACGGCCACATACTTGGACTGAGGACAAAAAACTATGACTTACTCTTTATGAAAAACAAAGGTAAACCCAGATCCTGCATCTTGGCAAAGAAAAGTTTAAAAGCTCGTCTTATACCCAATTTCAGCGATCCAGATTTTGTCTGTGCAGAGCTAGACAGAGGCAGCAACGAGAAGCTGTGGATATCATCGGCATACATGCCTTATGACGACACAGGACCTGTTCCAGCAAACAACGTGCGTGGCACGATAGAAACGGCCGACAAGGGCTCTATTCCCCTGGTGGTGGGCGCAGATGCCAACGCTCACCACACCCTCTGGGGCAGCAGTGACATAAATAACAGAGGTGAGTGTCTTTTTGATTTTCTTATGACTACTAATCTCATATTGTGCAATAAAGGCTCAGAGCCTACTTTCATCAATAGCATTAGACAGGAGGTTTTAGACATTACCCTAGCTACTAACTCTCCCAAACTAAGAATCAACAATTGGTTGGTATCGAGAGATGTTTCATTCTCGGACCACCGATATATTCAATTCAGCATTGACTACCGTATGCCTCCAATCGTACCCTTTAGGAATCCTAGAAAAGTCAACTGGCAGGCATATAACTCACTTCTTACGCAGAAGCTTAACCAAGTACCCAATCAACCGAACTCACCATCAGATTTAGATTGCATGGTGGACAAAGTTACCAAATATATGAACGAAGCCTTCAGGAAAGCTTGCCCAGTCAGCAGGCACAAAACTGGGAATAAACCACCTTGGTGGAGCAACCACTTAGCAAATCTGCGAAAAGATAGTAGGAAATGTTTTAACTCGGCAAAGTCCTCTAGACTTCAAGAAGACTGGGACAAATACAAGAACAGTCTCCGGATTTACAAAGCTGAGATCATAAAAGCCCAACGAGACTCATGGAGATTATTCTGTGGTAACATAGAAACCAATAGTGACTCCAGTAGGCTAAGAAAAATTATCTCCAAATCACCAGATGTGCCCAGCTTCATTCAAAGATCGAACGGAGAATGGACCACATCTACTGAAGAGACCTTAGATCTGCTCATGAATACCCACTTTCCGGGTAATACCATAGACGTCAACCGGTCTACAGCAACCTATCACCTAGTCCAAGAAATACCGAAGGAGATAGTGAACACCCGTAATATAAACTGGGCCGTTCACAGTTTCCTTCCGTATAAGTCCCCTGGACCTGATAATATAACACCAGTGGAGATTCAAAAGGCCCTTGAAATATTGAACCCTTGGCTGGAAGTCATTTTCCGCTCATGCCTGACTTTCGGCTACACTCCAGTCTCATGGAAAAGGGTCAAGGTGGTTTTCATACCAAAGAGCGGCAAGGCTTCCCATGTCTCTCCAAAGGATTTTAGGCCGATCAGTCTCTCTTCGTTTCTGTTAAAAACCCTTGAGAGACTCATCGACAACTTTATTCGAAAGAAACTAAAAGCAAACTCACTATCCAATTCCCAACACGCATATCGTAAGGGTTTCTCGGTAGAGACAGCTTTACACTCGCTAATAGGCAATATTGAAAAATCGCTCGCTAATAAGCAATTCTTGATGGTATCCTTTCTAGATATCGAAGGTGCCTTCAACAATGTCAAAACAGAGGCTATCTCCAATGCACTCCGCAGACTGGAAGTTGATAACTGCCTACGCTTTTGGATAGAAAACATGCTAAACAGCAGAATGATTCTGTCCGAGCTGGGGGGCTATCAAACTAAGAGGTCAGTGTGCAGGGGCACACCCCAGGGAGGCGTACTTTCCCCACTACTTTGGATCTTAGTAGTGGACGAGGTATTAACAACTCTGGAAAATGTGGGGTGCAATGTTATAGCCTATGCGGACGACATCGCCATTGCTATTTCTGGCAAATTTCCTAATACCATAAGAGATCTTATGGAATCAGCTCTTAAAAAATTAGTAAAATGGACGGATACGGTTGGACTCGATGTCAACCCCTCCAAGACAGAACTAATACTCTTCACAAAGAAATACAAAATTCCTAATATAGCTCCACCTAAACTTAGAGATCAAGAGCTAAAATTCACAAAACACGCCAAATACCTAGGAATAATTCTAGACAGCAAACTTAGCTGGAAACTTAATATCCAGGAACGTGCAAAAAAGGCCACAATAGCCATGTATGCTTGCAAAAAAGCCTTAGGCCCTAGATGGGGTCTACAACCTAAAGTAACAAACTGGCTCTATACAGCGGTAGTCAGACCAATTCTTCTTTACGGTATCATGGTCTGGTGGCCAGCGCTAGAGAAAAAATGCAACATTAAATCTATAGAACGCATACAAAGATCTGCAAGCATATGCATCACAGGGGCCCTTAGGTCCACCCCAACGGCCGCTTTAGACACAATATTGCATCTTCTTCCCGTCGACATCTACGGGAAACTAGTTGCGTCTACAGCGGCTCTAAGACTCAGAGAGTCTCAAAAATGGACCAACTCTCCGGTTGGTCATATGGGCATCCTAGCCAATACAATTCCGAGCAAAACGGACTATATAATTCCTTTTGAAGATTTTAATATAAAGTACAGCACAAAAATCCCAAATCGATCCGAATGGGAGAACGGCAATATAAGCAGCAACTCCGCAATCGAAATCTATACAGATGGATCCAAAATGACGGAAGGCACGGGTGTGGGAGTCTTCTCCCGATCACCTGCTCTCAACCTCGCCTTACGCCTCCCCGACCACTGTAGCGTCTTTCAAGCGGAAATTATGGCCATTCGCGAAGCAGCACGCCGACTTGCCTTATATGAGATAGACGGGAAAGCTATCACTTTCTATATAGACAGTCAGGCAGCCATAAAAGCCTTGAATACACCAACAACCAGATCAAAGTTGGTAAAACAATGCCGGGAATCTCTTAACGAGATTGCGGATAGATGTTCAGTCACCCTGTGCTGGGTTCCAGGTCACAGTGACATTCCTGGCAACTGCAAGGCGGATGAATTAGCCAGACAAGGCAGCGGCCTCCATATAACTGATAACAGCGAAGAACCGCACGCTCCACTGCAATCAATAAAAACCATGCTTCTCGAGGAAGCATTAAAAATCACCAACAATAGATGGAACAGTATTAACACCTGTATAACATCCAGACAAATCTGGCCAAAATTAGATGTCAGAAGAACTAAACAACTCCTTTGCATTAATAGAAGCAAAATTAGCTCCGTCGTAGGAATACTAACAGGACACTGTCTGATAGGTAGACATGCCCGCAGAATGGGAGTACCCTACAACGATTTCTGCAGAAGCTGCATGGACGAGGAGGAAGAGGAGACCACCATTCATCTCCTCTGCTCCTGCCCAGCTCTTGCCACCTTACGCATGGCCACCTTAGGGGCTTACTTCTTTGATGACCTGAGCGATTTGTCCCGTACCGATATCTGCGGCATCAGCAAGTTTGTTACAAAGTCGAATTGGCTACATTGATTATCAACAAACATCTCACCCATTTTTCGTCTGTTTCTGAAGACTAACCGCCAATGGGAAGTGCTGACCATGTCAGTAAATTTTCACCTTCACACGTCGAATCTTCAGACTCCGTCAGAGGAGACAGGCGGGGGGTTAGACTGTTTCGGTCACCCTTCGTCGCTCTCTCCTGCCGCAGTCTCTCTTATCTGATTGCATCAGCCACCCTCCTTATTAACGGACTGTCAGAGGCTACTAGCGGGGGGTTAGACTGTTTCGGTCACCCTCTATCTGTTCCTGAAGACTAACCGCCAAAGGGAAGAGCTGACCACGTCAGTCAAATTTTTACCTTCACACGTAGAACTTTCAGACTCCGTCAGAGGGGATAGGCAGAGGGTTAGACTGTTTCGGTCACCTTTTGTCGATTCCTCTTGCCGCAGTCTCTCTTATCTGATCTGCACCAGCCACCCTCCCTAGTAACGGACTGTCAGAGGCTACTAGCGGGGGTTAGACTGTTTCGGTCACCCTCTGTCTGTTTCTGAAGACTAACCGCCAACGGGAAGAGCTGACCACGCCAAGTCAAATTTTTACCTTCACACGTAGAACTTTCAGACTCCGTCAGAGGGATAGGCAAAGGGTTAGACTGTTTCGGTCACCTTTTGTCGATTCCTCCTGCCGCAGTCTTTCTTATCTGATCTATACCAGCCACTCTCCTTAGTAACGGACTGTCAGAGGAGACCAGCGGGGGGTTAGACTGTTTCGGTCACCCTCTGCCTGCTCTCTGAAGACTAACCGCCAAATGGAGGAGCTGATCACACCAACCAATCTCATCTCGATAGTTAGAGGACCCCGTCAGAGGCAATAGGCAGGGGGCAGGCCGTTACGGCTGCCCTCCATCTTGACCCGAAGACCGGGCCGTAGCCAGGTGATGCAAAATTTCAAAAGCTCCGACTGCCTCAGTCACTACCAAAAACCTCTCAACTAGGCAAGAAACCAAAATTCGCAAGTAGCAAAAGAATTCCCAGGGTAACGCCCGTTCTGGCCGCTTCCCTCTCCCCCCCCCCCCCCTCTGTGGTATCACAATGGACCAAAAATATGGTCTAAGTGTGTCCCCTTTGGGACAGCCACCTTACCTAACCTAACCTAACCTAATTATTGACAGCAGAAACCTATCGTCGTGTGAGAGTGAGTAGCCATATTATTGCCTATGCAATGCCCATTGCCATGCCGATAAGTGGTTAACTCCTTTTAACTACCTTGATCTGCGATCGCTTTCCCTCTTTCTCGATTAAATATTATCAAGTAGTTTTTTTGTGATTGGCGTCGCGTCGGTTTTAATTTGTGAATTTTTGTTAAATGTGTAATTTTGAAATGTGGTGTTATTATTGTTTTTAAATATTATAATAGTGAAATTGAATTCGGGGTGTGTGCTGATGAAGATGCAGTTGATCGTTTTTATGCAGGTGACTTGTGTTTTATATAATTTCAGTTTGAATTTATGTGTTGTGTTGAGACAATTTGTTTTTTTTTTTTGTTTCTGTGTTTATGAATGGATATCGGGGAATTTTGTAGTGCTTGTTGGTGTAGGTGTTGTATGATATTCAGGTGATATTCATTATTTAAGTATTATATTAATTGATAATATTAGCGATTTAGTGTGGTTTTAAGTGTTTTCTGTTTTGATAAATTTTGCTGCAGTGATGCTGTTTGTGTGTGAGTGCATGTTTAATAGAAAGGGAAATTGCAATCAGCGGCAACAAAATTTGCTTTATGAATGGGTTTATTGGTATATGTGTGACTTCGTTAGTGGACTGTATTCGTATTGTGATGGGCAGTGTTTGTGAGCAAGGGAAATTTGTTTTTAATTCAGATTCTTGTATTATATTCAATGGGTGACGGCAAATTTCCAAAAATGAGAATTTAGTGAGTTGTGTTGATTTAATTATTTTCTGTAGTGTAGTATGTTGTAAATGTTGTGAATTAAAATTGTACTTATTTTAGCATAATGCTTTTATTTTATTAGTGAACCTATGCGTTTTTATTGTGCAGGGTTTATAGTTAAGTTATTTATGATTGAGTTGTGTTGTATTTGTTTGTGTAGTGTTGTATATTATAGAGAAAGTGGTTTGTTATTTATATTATATGTATATTTTTTTGATATTTTACTTGTGAGAAGTGTGTATGTGTATTAAAAATGTGTACGTATGTGTGTGTTTTTTTTTATATGTTACTGGAAGTTATTAATTTGTACGGTTGTTTTAGGGAAGTTGTACGATATATTGTTTTGGGGTTTATGTAAGGGTATTTTTTGGATTAGGATGTTTTTGATCGAATTTTGTAGTTGACTGATCGAATTTAGTTTTCGATCGTTTTAGTTTAGGTTCGACGAGTATCAGGATATCCTATTCAGGATGGGTTTGTTAATACCTGATAGAAGCAAGTCTCGTTTTGTTTTTAGCCGTATTGGGTGCTGCTGTAAGTAAATGAGAAAATTATTTCAAACTCCATTGCTTCAAATGCGTTTGTAGAGTTGTATCATTGAATGCTAAATCCAATTTTATTGGGGAAAGTAGCATCAAATTGGTTTTCCTTTTGGCGCATGTTGTAAATGGTGTTGTGACAATATACTTAAATCCGTAGCAAATTTCGCGGATTCCTGTGACAGTGTATGAGCAGATCGATTTTATTGCCATTTATGTTGACGCGATTATATTGAACATTTCTCATCTCCTCATCAGTAGTTACAATCGATGGTTGCGTTGGTGTTTCGAAGATTTCTGAGCTAAGGAGTTCAGAGACGTAAATGCTGTAGCCATCATTCGAAATAGGTAAGTAGTCCACCACTCCAGGTGCCTTCTGTGTTGCATTAATCAAACCATGTAATTTCAGGTGTCTTTGATTGTTTTCCAGGTATGTCCCCTGTCGTATCTGGATATTGTTGATAGATAGCATTTCGGGTCGAACGTTCGTCCAATGGCTGTTAAGCTCCGCCAAAATTAGATGATCCGATACCGGAGCGTGACACAGCTGTTGTATTTGCATTATCCATGAGATAATGCACAGCAAAATCCATCCAAGGAGAGCAAAACGTCTGGGGATAGTGGAGAGAATCGCTACTTTTGCTGATAGTTCAGCTACGTTAACGATATTGTGGAAAGAAATGGAATTACCTATGGAAAACCATCTTTTACCTAAGGTTTTAGTTAGTGGAGCGGATCGAATTAGAAAGGGTAAAGAAAAGCCTAACTCTCTTTGTTCAATCGGAATATCATTTAAAATTTCGTTATTTATCGTTGTCTCTTTCCACAGGTTGAACTCAGAAGATACCAGCAGATGTTTCGCCTGATCACCTATATTCCGTCTTTCGCCCAAAATATCAGCTCCAGCTTCGTTCACGGAGGTATCACCTATGGGTTTCGGAGTAGCTTCGAAGACGACTTGTAGTTTAGCCGCCGTATTCGATTCCTTTAAGTCAGCATTCTGCGGAAGGAAATGATGATAATCCGGTAAAGGATAACTAAGGACATTAACTTCGGACGTCTGCCGCAAATCCCGGTATTCTTTATCATATTGGTAATACTCCTTGTGTAGAATTCGGTTCGCCTTCAATCTTTTGTTCAACTGATGAAACCTACGCAAGTCCACGTGCTTCGTGGGTGCAAGCCCAGGTTTACATCCATCCTTCCATACTTCATATCCTTCATCTGAAAGACTTCTGGTCGTCTCTTGACAATGCTTTTCACGAGCGGCATGTTCAATTTCAGCATAGGGTGCTTCTTCCATTTTCCAACACGTTCTTGATTGTGTGTTGTTGTTAAAAGACTGGAGAAAACAATATCTCGAAGGCTTTGGTATCTCTATTGGTACTTTACCAAGTAGAATCCATCCTAATTCCGTCCTTTGAGCAATGGGCGACATGTTATCTTCGCCTCGGATAATCTCCGGAAGAATAAAGTCCGCATAGACGTCACTTCCTAAAAGCAGATCCACAGTAGCCGGCTTATAGAACGTAGGGTCGGCTATTTCCAGGCCGCTGAGGTGTTTCCAGTTGTTGAGTGTCAGTCGTTTGGCCGGGAGAAGCCCAGTCAGGGATTTAAATACGAAGGCTTGCGCGTTGGTATCAAAGGCAGTGCGCAGAGACGCAAAGGTTATGTCAACACACTTGTGACATGCTCCGCTGCTGACCTTTCCCAACCCTGACACTTCAACTAACGTACTGCGAGTCCTCAGGTTAAGCATTTGCACCGCTGCCTCCGTGATGAACGTGGCTTCCGATCCTGGATCAATCAAAGCTCGAAGATTGAAATACTTCCCCCTAGTAGACATCACCTTAACAACTGCTGTAGCTAATAAAACTTCAGAACTATTACCCTGATGAGCATAATAATTATTTACGTAGCTAGTAGTTGGGAGATCAGAAGCAGTACCAATATGAGAGGCTACACTATTTAGGCCTACTGAAGAACTGTTTGTACCAGATTGTTGGAATTGAGATGGATTAGTAGATATTTGTTGTAAATGTGTATTAGTGTTTGTATTTTGTGTGGGGTTAAATTGTGTTGAATTTGCATTGAGTGTTGAGTTAATGTGTGTTTGTGGCTGTGAAGTTTGCGCGCAATGACTATATGGATTATTTTGAATAGAAGCGGAATGAAGAAGAGAGTGGTGTTGTTGTTGACAGTAGTAGCAACGTGCCTGACTAGGACAGTGCTGAATTGTATGACTGTAAGCAAGGCAGTTGCTACAAACACCTATCTTGTCAACAATGTTACATCGCTCATCCGGATTCATTTTTCCAAAATAATTGCATTTGCGCAGCGAATGTTGCCCTTTACTACACACTTTGCAATTGTATTTGTCGTTTATGTTTTGGTGCAAATGGTATACGTTCTTCGGTGTAGATTGTCGTTGATTGGAACCTCCGGTGAAACCTTTTCCCGATTTGGGTTTATCCTGGTCGATTACTTCCAAAGTTCGGAATCTCGTTTCCAGGAATTCGGAAAATTCTTTGAATTTTGGCAGCTCCTTACTTGCTCCCAGACGTTCTTCCCATAACTGCTGTGTACAAGATGGTAGTTTGTGCAACAATATATAAATTATTATTGTATCCCAATGTTCTATAGGAACATCAAGATTTTTGAGCGAGTGCAGACACTCAGTGGACGTATCCAGCATTCTTTTAAGGCTAATCGAGTTCTCGTTTGAAATTAGCGACTGATTAATAAACATTTTCAGGTGAGTGTTCACTAAAAACCGTTTATTATCATAGCGGGAACATAAAAGTGACCATGCCTTATCGTAATTTCCGTCTTCAACTTCCAGGTGTTGCAGCAATCTATCAGCATCTTCGGACAAACCAGACTTTAAATAGTGAAGTTTCTGAATTTCCGTCAAATCAGATCATGGATTCGAATTTGCTTTTGAACGGTCTCCATTTCTCGTACTGTCCCGTAAACACAGGAAGAGACATTTCAGGAAGGCGAATGCCATGAGGGTTTGAATTGCTGGAAGTTGGCTTGTTGGCAGACGTGGATTCCGCATACTTGTCTAAGCAGTCAAGAAGTTCGGCTCTATATTCAAGGTAAACCTTTCGAATATCCTCAAAAATCCCCTCAAACAAAGAAATATCCTCATCATCTTCCAGCAACACAACCAGCTTATCACTGGTGTTTTTGCCTTGCCTAAACACATCTTCCATAATGGATAAACGACCATTGACGAGATTTTTCGTTCGTTTGGATTCCCCCGTTGAAGTATAACTTTTGAAATCATTTCGAAGGATGGAAAGCGAGTTTTTTAGTTGTTTTAATTCTTTCGCAGTACTCATTTTGTAGATTTGGCAAATATATATGGGCAAATGAATAAAAAATGGGCAAATTTGGCTTACTCACTCACCTCAATGATTCTGCATGCACTGCTGATATTGCTGAAATATTGCATAGCATGGGAAAATGGCTTGCTTGCAAAGTTGTTGAATTACGCGGCGCGGGATACCGATTTACACACAAAACTCACAAGAAATTGTCTTTAGTAAGCTATATTTTAGCATTAAAATTGATTAAAATGTTTAATAATTGTTTTTCTGTATTGCGGATATAAAACACACAAAACTGTCACTGGAAATAGGGTTATGTGGCTCGAATGGACCAAATGTTCTTTACAGAACTTGTTAACAGTGTTCGCAATTGAAATTTACTTCCCGTTGAATAGAGTTAAGAAAAACTTCCGTAAAATTAAACACAACTGTCTTTTAAACGTTATAAAACTGAATATATTTATTGGCAAAAATGCACTTGCTTTTATATGCAATGTTTAGGTATGTACTGTCAACTGTCTATATACAAAAGTGTAAAGAATCTTATGACAAATGTCAAAAAATGCCTTATGGCAGATTCACAATAATTTTATTTCATATTTTACTTCATAACTTTACTTTTATCAATAAAAAAAATTAAAATAATTATGATGCATCGCGAACAGTGACTGATAAACCAATGGGCGCAAAAAAATTAAGGAACAAACTTATTGATAACCTTAACTATTGCCAAAACATTGGGTTACGAGTCAGAAGCCTTACATGTGACCAGGGTTCGAATAATAATTGCCTGGGTATATACCAGAAAAGCCTTTTTTTTTATCACAACTGCCAATGAATTTTTGCATTGTATGGCCCTTGTCATCTCATTAAAAGCGCGCGTAATACATTATTGAAAAAGGATATTCAATGTGTTGAGGGCATCGCAAGCTGGAAAGTTTTAGAAAGTCTTTTCGAAGCCGAGCTAAATAAAACAACAAAAATGTCACACAAAATAACTTTCAAGCATGTCAGGCCAAACAGTTGGCAAAAAATAAAAGTTAGGTACGCTACTCAAATTTTTAGTCATACTGTTAGTGCATCGATAAAAACTGCGTTTGAAATGGACATATTTAGCTCGGAAGTAGCTCCACGTGCCTTGTCTACAGCATGTTTTTTTGAGTTCCTTAACAATTTGTTGGACTGCTTGAATTCTAAGGCGCCTTTTAACAAAAATATATATAGGAGTGGTTTGAAACGAAACAATAAGGTTCGATCATTTTTAGAAGAGAGTTGTAGTTACCTCGAAACTTTAAATTTTGAGGGTCAAAATAAGACTTTTTGGATAAAAGGCTTTTTACAAGTTGTAAGAGCAGTTTTACAATTATCTTCCGAATTGTTTGAGGACCATCCAGAAAAACACTATTTCCTAACGTATAAGATAAATCAAGATCCCATTGAAAACTGCTTTTCATTGATAAGAAGTAGGGGGGGGGGTTTTGATCCAAATCCATCTGTTTATACCTTCAATAATATTATTCCAAAAATAATGTCACATAAGTTCTCATCAATAAGCACTTATACATCAAATTGCGAACACGACACAGAGGAATTTTTGTCAGAAAATTTATTTTCCCAGTCGAAACAAGAAGATTGTTTGCAAAATGATAGAGTAAATCTAAGCTTTTCTGACAATGCTCTAACATTGGAAGAAAACGAAGACACTGAGCTTCCTGAGTTTCAAATATTAGAAGAACATTTTTTAATAGAGGATCTCTCCCTTAGATATTTCATCGGTGCTGCAGTATTAAGGGCTAAAACTAAAATACCTTGCAAATTATGTGACACCGATATGAAAAGATGTGGCGAATCTATTAAATTGAAAAAGGCTTCTGAAACATTCCTCTTTCACAAAAACTTTTCCAAAACATCCGATTTTGGCATCATAATTGCTCCAACCGATTTATTTTTTGAAATATGTAAGATTCATATACAAATTTTCAAAAATTATATAAATAGTACTCCACACTTGAAAAAAATTAAAGCTACAATAATAGAAAGTTGCATATTAGAAACGAATCTAATTCCAAAGTTTGCTTTTTGGTTTTCCGATGACAACGTTTGTAAATCCCACCACATCGCAGTTCTAGATTACATCATTCTTGTTCTTCTAAAAAAATTTTGTGTCTGGGAAAGTGCAAAGCTTGCAACTTCTCAAAAGGTACCGAAACAACACCCTAAGCTTAAAATAATTCAGGAATAACTTTTTTTTCAAGCTCACAATGATTCGCAACAAAAACTAAAAAAAAAAAAAATTGTAAAAAATATTAAAAACTTGAATTACTTGAATAAATATAAAACACAAAAAATCTAAAAAAAAAAAGACAAAAAACCAAAAATCGTAAAAAAAAATTAAAAATTGGAATTACTTGAATACTTAATAAATATAAAACACAAAAAATCTAAAAAAAAGACAAAAAACAAAAATCGTAAAAAAAATTAAAAACTTGAATACCTACCTACTTAATAAATATAAAACACAAAATATCTAAAAAAAAAAGACAAAAAAAACAAAAATCGTAGAAAAAATTAAAAACTTGAATTACTTGAATACTTAATAAATATAAAACACAAAAAATCTGAAAAAAAAAAAAAACAAAAATCGTAAAAAAAAATTAAAATCTTGAATTACTTGAATACTTAATAAATATAAAACACAAAAAATCTAAAAAAAAAACAAAAATCTTAAAAAAAATTAAAAACAATATCAGCACCTAAAGACTTTGCAATGAATAAGTGGAAATTGCGTTTCTGGAGCTAACTAAAATTACAGAAAAAAAACATTGAGCGCTAGCAAATTACAAAAAAAAAAAAAACTTCCCCATATGTATAGTTACATATGTTAGGCATGTGGGTTAGCATATCTTGGCTTTGTATGGGAGGTACCAGAACTACTTGACCGGTATAGCCCATTTGCAATACCTAACGATGGTGAAAAGCGGTCCTTCACAAAATTTCATTCGCCTAGGTCTGTTCGTTTGGTCGCTATCATATTTTCAACAGATAGACAGACAGCCAGACAGCCAGACAGACAGACGGACATGGCAAATCGATTCAGATTTTGATCCTGATTCAGAATATACATTCTTTATGGGGTCTCCGTGACTCCTTCTTAGCGTTACAAATGTAATGGCAAAGTGAAGGGTATAAAAAAACACAAAAATTAAAAAAAAATAATTATAGGTATATGTACCTATAGATATCACCTGTGTCTTTAATTTTGAAAAAAATAGGATATTATGCAACATCAACAGCTATCAACTACATACATTAGTACACACTTTTTCCTTGAAATCATAGCAAATATACGAAAAAATCACCTACCCTTGATTAAAAGCAGAATACCTAGGCCTAGGTACTTTCACGAAAAATATTCGAAATGCAAGAAATACCTACATACATACACACTTACAAAGTAAATACAACAAAGTAAAAAAAAACACCACCAGTCATCGCAGCAAGTATGCTATAATGTGTTCGATTGTAACAACTTTCGTGTGATGCAACTTCTGAAACACAAGCTAACGACACAACATCCATGAAATGGAAGCAATCTCCGTGGAGGCAATCTCAAAGTGGTGCCTTTTTCCCTATATGAAGCGGTGTGTCTTTATTATTAATTTGTCTATGGTCGTAGGCAATACGTATTGCCTCAATTTTCACATTTGTACACGCTCATGCGTCGTTTTTTAGCAGGACAATGGCTGCATACTGATCTCTTTCCTTATTTAATGATCGGTTCTTCAGGACAAGGTGTAGAAGGATTGGGGACACGATCCCGAAAACCAAAATCCCGCAAATCCAAAATCCCGCAAATCCAAAATCCCGAAAAACCAAAATCCCGAAAAACCAAAATCCCGAAAACCCACAATCCCGAAAAGCCAAAATCCTGAAAAAAGAATCCCGAAAAATTATATAAAATGAAAAATTTGCGCAAAAATTATATAAAATTTTTCATTTTATATAATTTTTCGGGATCTCGTTTTCGAGATTCTTTATTTTGTTTTCAATGTAAAATATACAAGTGTTTGTCCATTCCATTTACCGTAATAATGTTTTGTAATGTTGCGCTGCAATTCGCAATGTGCATTCAGTTGTGCTGATCTCATATAGTGTGATAGCTGACCGACTAGATTTTAGCCAATGAACATCGTAATACAAAGTGAGTAGAAAAAGAAAACGTTACGGACTTCCAGGTAGTCCTGCATACTCCCCTGATTTTTGGTCGGTTTGTAACCTTTTGAAACAAAATCTACCGCGGACACAGAACAACGTAGAGGCGTGGCTCCGCGCGCCGCCGGCTGAAAGGTTTCTCAGGGCATTCACACATTGGTGTATATTCACTGATTGCTATTTTATGTGAAGAGCAAATCCGTGTGAAAACATGTTTGGCTAAATTAATTGCCGGTGAGATGCAACAACTAAGAAAACGTTATGTGACGAAGGAAAAAAAATTACAAAATTTTACGCGGAACGTAACGAGCCTTCTGAAATAAGTTTTCTAACAATATGAACTTGTATTAGATATTGTTTTGTCATGGATCGTTTTTTATATGTTTTTGTTAATAAGACTTAAACTGTTTTTGTTATGTTTTATTTATTTGAAGTTTGTCATTTTGTTTATTTTGTTAAATAAATTTGGCTTATATTTTTGTTGCTACAATAAAATTTTTAATTTCACTTTCGGGATTTTGGCCTTTCGGAATTTTGGATTTTCCGGATTGTGGATTTTCGGGATTGTGGCTTTTCGGGATTTTGGTTTTTCGGGATTGTGGGTTTTCGGGATTTTTGATTTTCGGGATTTTGGGCTTTCGGGATTTTGGATTTTCGGGATTTTGGGCTTTCGGGATTACATTTTTCGGGATTCTGTCCGACTCCCGGTGTAGAATCGGAATCGAAATCTTGGACTTCCAAATTATCTTGATTTTCATTCTTATCGTGGGACAGTTCTTGGAACCACTGGCTTATTTGCCCTTCATTGAAATCCAGCTTTAAAATATGCAATTTTCTTAATTTAATTCCATGCAAATAACAGAAATACTACAAAAAAGTAGGACTAAAGACTTGAAAAAACTTACCCTAAATACTAATCCTCGCCTTTCAGGCGACACTTGGAAACTAAACACTCTAAAACTTGGAAATTAAACACAAAAATTGTACAAAAGTCCGCTATCCTCCGCGTCTGAGTCCCAACCCAACTGAGTTGGCAAGGAGACAGAATCCCATGGGAGTAAAATATTCTGATATAAATGCATAAAACCGGTTGTTGGCGGCCTCACAGGCGAGGATTAGTGTTCTTGGAATCAGATGTTATGAGCTGAGGTCAGGCCACAGAGGCATCTTTGGCATGGAGGAGGAGGACAGTGGCACGCTCGCGGTTACACGGCTAAACTTGTCGGACGGGGGTAGTTCTTGTCCACTCTCACACCAGCCACCTGCTCATCACAAAAAAAATCGTGCCAGAAAACAAAAAAAGAAGGATAGTAGGAGAACTAATACTAACTGACGGCGGATGGACAAAAAAAATGGTAGAAGAAAGAGAAAATGATAGCAAGATAGAAAAGAAGAAAAGGAAATACTCAATAGAACCTGTGCCCATACCGAGGAACAAGGATGGAAAGTCAGATGCATAGGTATACTAACCCTAAACTAACCTAATCTAACCCTACTCTACCCGACACCAAAACATACGCGCTAAACTACTCTAATCCACTTAAAACTAACCTAATCTATACCTATACATCTTTCCAGCTTTCCACTATCATTCCTCCGTACAGGTTCATCTCGTTCCGAAGATGTGCCTGTTGTTATCGGCACTAACGCGGCCTTCCCTCCCCATGCCTAGAGTGGCAAATCCATGGCCATCTTCCCGGCCAAAATATTGAAGATGGCCCCTTAATCTTCTAAATCCAGTCAGTCTGAGTTGATCATGTCCTAGTCGCGTGAAGTCATCTGTCGCGTATTACGTCGTCACCCCAACTACACCGGCGGAAAGACGACCTTCCAAACAACCCACACACCACATCACTTCAGTATCTATTCCATCATAATGTAAAGAAATACTTTCAGATACAGGGTAATAATATACAAGTCTTTATTTTATGCGAGGCTCCAAGTTCGAACTAATTACGCTAATTCTCAATTAAAAATTAAACCAAGAAAAAAAAAACAACTTAAACTATCCTAAAATTTACTCAGTGCCAAATTCATCTATCTTTAAACCAAAGATACCCACTTAAGATGTACTCAGGTTTAGTAACTCAACCCTTGTTAATTAAAATATAAAAAGTAATACATACTACATAAACATACGTATTAACTACAACACTTTATTACTTACTTTCAAATTTCACCCCGAACAACTGACACTTAATGCCTCCTTTAGTTTAGAAATTTAGTAGGCGATGAATTTCGTATTCCCATTTTTGATTATTTAAAAAAGTGGTCTCAATTGTCGGAATTTGGGTAGTCATTTTTGAGAAATATTCATAAAACGGCTATATTCGAGTTTTCTGAGAAAAACTAAGTACGTGATCATGTTTAGAATGCTTATGTTGTCCTAAATATGTATTTTGATCAAAATCGTTAGAGCGGTTTTTTGTAAAATTATGCTGACAAATGTTACAAATTTGGATTCGAAAAGCACTGTTATTAAACTGTTTAGCGCAAAACTGAGTACGACGTATTATTCAGGATATAAACATTACCTAGCAGTTACATTTTCATTCAAATTGAAAATGGCGTTTTCGAGATATGAGCAGTTTTTAAAGTACCATTTTTAGCGATTGGGGTGGAAATCGAAGGACGCATTCATGGTTCAAAAAACACTGTTTTGCAACTGTTTAGCTCAAAACTGAGCAAATGATATTACTATGGATTTAAGCATTACCTGAAAGTAACATTTTTATCATAATCGAAAATGGCGTTTTTGAGATATGAGCAGTTTTTTAAAGTACTATTATTAGGGATTTGGGTGGATATCAAAGGACGCAGTCTTTTTAGGGAAAAACTGAGTTTGCTATCAAAATAAGAATGACAATAGTACCTTAAAAATAATTTTTTTTTTAAATCGTTTTTTACCGTTTTCGAGAAAAAGCCAATTTTCAAAACTGCCGTTGCTGGACTTTTTAGCGAAAAACTGGATATGCAGTCATGTTAAGCATGCTTACATTAACTCAACCATCAATTTTGGTTCAAATCGTTAGAGCCGTTTTCGAAAAAATCTAAATTTAGACATATTTCGTAATATTTCGTAAAATTTTTATATGGGAGGTACCGTTAATCCCTAATATAACGGTACCTAGCATAAAAAAAAAACGTCCCTAGCGGGAAACCCACAAACTCTAAATACGAAGTTTGAAGCAAATCCGTCCAAGCGTTTAGATTCCCCAGGGGAATATACTTTTTTGAGTTCCCCTATCATCGTAATATCAGAATTGATCAAAATCTCGAGTTCGAAATTTTGTACGAAAACAATATCTTTCTCTTACTACGTATACGAGAAAGTTAAAAAAATCTACTTAATATATATATGAAATTCTAAAAAAATAATAATAAAAAAATGACTTACGGTTACGGAATGGTGGTGAGGATCCCTCGTCGTCCTGCGCGCAGCACTAGGAGAAATCGTCCTGTAGATACACACCTTAATTTATGGGAAAAGAAACCCTATTCTCGCGACCGATTGATTCAGCGATAGAATACTTGGCAAATTCAAAAAAAAAATTCAAAGAAAATTCAACTAAAGCTAATTAAAATCAAAAAAAAAATCCAAAAATTGAACGTTAACATTAAGTATGCACTCGCTCACAAATTTATGTACTAATTTAATTTAATTTAATTCGATTGTCCTCTGTGAGGGACTTTTATAGCGAATGTATTTCGAATTGTGAATTTTTGAGTCCCCAGTAGAGAATCCCTGCAGTATTTCACCTCGAGATATTGTCACCAAGGCAACCAACTCAAGATAATTATGTTTCGGGGCTTTGTCTTCAGCGTACCTGTACGGCACTTGAGACCGTTGCACCGCCCTGAACTGCTACCTTACACGCTAATATACGGTATCTCAAAAAAAAGCCTGATCATTAATCGTCCAAACCCATGACTAATTAATAGAACATACCTCTGTTATAATTAGAATGAAAAATGTCCGTTTCCCTTTGTTTGGGGACCCCCTTTCACTTGATGGGATTCTTCTCCCTTCCTTGGTTTTACACTATACATATACTTATACATAATATGGATATTAATTAATTAATTTCTTCTTTTCATATTGGCACAATCTTTTTCTTACCCCGCACTAAATCTCTAATTTACTTAGATTTCTTTTAAAATGGATCTTCTCGTACTCTATCAAGAGTTTCTAATAGATACTTTGCACTATCTAGCATAATTTTTTTAATTTTAAAAATCACGGTCGCACTATTGCACGGCAACACTATCCTATCGACACAGCTGTTTGATAGCACTCTTCGATTGGTAATGACCTACATTTCCAATTAAGTCAATGCCCTCTTTTGTTTCGTCTTTCTGTTTCTTTTGTTGAGTGATTCTTTGTCCCTCTATCCGTTTACAACACAGAGCATGCGCAGTTTGAAACGGGTGCCGAATCGTTGTGTGCGTAAGACACTTGCTTTCGCACTTTACATTTTCTGCCTGTCCTTTTTCAGTAGGTAAATGAATTTGGTTCCGATCATGGATAACCTTGGTTTTCATCATTTTATGGTATCTATACACATCTCCATAATATTTCTAAAATTCTCTATATACTTCCACCTAATCCTAGTCATTTACTGAATTTACATGAAATACATAAAACTAACATCTAATCTTACCCTAAGTGACATAAACCATTGACTTATTATATATGGACTGCTAGTGAAATGTCAGTTCATAAAAATTTTGCCCAGAAAATGACGCCAACATAAACTAGCGCTCTTGGTTCGGAGCGAAAAATAAGTGAAACAAAATGACGAAACATCTTGGATTTCTCCATAGAATGCTAGAGGCACCTATTGGGCGTGAGAGAATTTATGAGGTAAATTCAAATTGTTGCGTCACTGTTTAAAGTAGATGGCATTGGAAAACGAAGCCAATGATCACAACCATCTTTGATTTCTCCATAGAATGCTAGAGACACCTATCGGGCGTTAACGGATTTGGCAAGTAAAACGGTTGAAATACAAATTGTTGCGTCATTGTTAAAAATAGATGCCACTACAAAAAAGTGTGAATTTCCAAATTATTCCGCTCCGAACCAAGAGGGCTAGTGGTTATGTTGGAACCAACGCGAAGACGTCTACTAGCAGTCCATATATAATAAGTCAATGACATAAACTACATAAATGACTTTAAACTCACGTCGACCTAACTGGTATAATTTAACCATATCCCCTCGGGTATGCAATGGATTAAATGTTAATGTCCATAATATTGGATCATTGACTTATTATATATGGACTGCTAGTAGACGTCTTCGCGTTGGTTCCAACATAACCACTAGCCCTCTTGGTTCGGAGCGGAATAATTTGGAGATTCACACTTTTTTGTAGTGGCATCTATTGTTAACAATGACGCAACAATTTGAATTTCAACCGTTTTACTTGCCAAATCCACTAACGCCCTGTAGGTGTCTCTAGCATTCTATGGAGAAATCAAAGATGGTTGTGATCATTGGCTTCGTTTTCCAATGCCATCTACTTTAAACAGTGACGCAACAATTTGAATTTACCTCATAAATTCTCTCACGCCCAATAGGTGCCTCTAGCATTCTATGGAGAAATCCAAGATGGTTCGTCATTTTGTTTCACTTATTTTTCGCTCCGAACCAAGAGCGCTAGTTTATGTTGGCGTCATTTTCTGGGCAAAATTTGTATGAACTGACATTTCACTAGCAGTCCATATATAATAAGTCAATGTATTGGATAACAAGTGTGACTGGCGGTTTGACTAATGCGCGAGAACGAGACGAAGGTAGGTATTGTACTTCTTGTACAACACTAACGCAAAACACTCAAATGTCAAATGCCAAAACAAATCGGAACACAAAATTGAAAACACGAGTTGGACATACATCACAGGTAATTTGTTTAATTTGTTTAAGATTTTCGTCATTTTTACTATTAATTATCGGTTTAATCTTTCTAGGGAGTGCTACAGACCATTTTAATCGCGTCATAGGAACCCGGGCTATGACCTATGAAGAGTCGAAAGGATTTCAACAGATAGGGTGAGTACAGTCAATTGTTATTGGGGTTGTTGCTTGGACAGCCAGTCAGTTGTTCGAGCCAACCCCCTGTCGATGTTTTTGTATTTTTGTGTTTCTAATTTTGTTATTTTGTTTGTTTTGCAGGTACACGCAACAGGATCGACGACGGTGGATGAGTGGTCGTGAGTACACCGACCTCGTAAAAAAAGTGTTCCTGCGATACATCGTTTTGTCCTCTTGCGTGCCTCTGCACTATTGTGCCTCTGCACTATTGTGAAGCTATATACCTTGATTGTGAAGTAAACAACCGTGTGGCAAGGGCCCACTACCTGATATGTATCTCATGCTCAATCGTCGCGGATATCTTTGCATTTGTGGACGATCTTTTCGCCAGTTTAATTGTACGCCAGTGATTGCGTAACCCTGGTCGTGAGTTATTGGGATTTCAAGGTCAATGCGTACTGGACGAGTATGTATGGGGACTTAATGGAATCGGTATGTGTTATTGGTTTGTTTTTTTCATTTTTATCTAAACTTATTAACTAATATTGCACAAATTATTGCTAGAGTGATGTTTTTTTTTGCTAATTTAGATAGTCGAATAAAATATGCTCTAACCAAATGACTAGTTGACATAGTTTTGTTTATTTGGATCCTAGTTGAGGGTAGTGCTACCACTCGGATCTTGAGATATCATTATACGTATATGTATATTTCAATCTCAAGTCAGGTAAACTGTCGATATTTTCTCGTTCTATTAATATCATACTCAAACCAGGTAACCTTCGAATCAGTCCCATATAGACGTAAATATAACAATAAATAACGAATAAATAAACAAATACATGAATAAATAAATAAATAAATAAATAAATAAATACTAAATAAACTATAAATAAATAATAATAAATAATAATAAATAAATAAACTCTGGAATAAATAACGAATGTATAAAAGCTCTGATAAATAAATAAGATAAGTAGTCAGTGAATAAATAAATAAGTTAGGTCAGTTAATAAATAAATAAGTACACACATATAACATAGAGATGCCTACAACACTGTTATACCTACATATAACGTAGCAACGGCTAGCGTGAGTGCGTCAAAGTGTAAAATTTGTACTTATCTTAGGCGTGGAGGTCCTTTGCATGAAAGACGCCCACCTTTTCACCTCTTTGGTTACCCATTTCATAAAGGGAATTTCCTATTGCTTTCAGGACAATGGATTTTAGAAATTTTGGTCCCAGTTTCGCATTATAGCTGTCTGGTAAGCTGCTTTGCTTGAAATTGCGTCTATATACCACTTGACCTACTGAGTACTTCACGTCTTTACTTCTTGTGTTATACACTTTTTCAGCCTTATTATGCGCGAGCTTTAAATTGTCAAAAATCTTACTTCTAATTAATTCTAATTTATCAGTCTTGTTAATAATAGAGGAGAAGGTGGGAATATGGAACCCCCTTTTGTTTTGCTAAAGTTTTTGTTCATACCTGTTAGCTAAAGTCATTAAAAATTAGTCAATAATGCTCAGTATATATTAATCCATAATATTGAAAAGTTAAAACATGTTCTGAATACTCTTTATATTAAATTTTGTACTTTATTCAAAAAAAGTCATTTTTACATTTTACATTTTTTTGTTGGTTATATGGAACCCCCGGTTCCATATTAAATGTATGTAAAATTTAAATTTTACCTTTGCGTGCAAAAATCGCAAATATAGTAGTCGTGATCGCATCCTGCGCAATCACTGTGTGCCCATAGGTTGCAGGAATGACAAAGGACCCAAACCTCACCACAATGATCGTCTGAATACATTTGAGAACAGAACATGCAACTCACATCATTGTCTTCTGCTGTTGGAGTGCGTCCGTTGCCACTTTCGGAAAGAACGGAATCACCAGAAGATATTGCTGTGTTGGATTCAGATGATGTTTCCAATTGACGAGCATGTCCAGTCCAGTGTTCAAACCACGCCCACCACGTCGACCACGTCCACCGCGTTCGCCACGTCCACCACGCCTGTTATTTTTGACTCCACCTCGGCCTGTTCCTCTTTGACTGATGTTTAACAACGACTGTTCAAGGCCCGTTTTGTATGGGGACCCTGTTAAAAGCGCAGAAGATGAAGCTTTACGTCCTCTGTTTGATGTCTTTTTCTAAATTATTGTTGACACATTCTTCTGGGGACTGTCCGCTATGAATAAACCTTTGCAATGTGGTCTGAGGGACCGAAAACCATTTTACAGCTTTCTTCAGTCTCAATTTTTTCCCCCTTACGCTCTTGATAGCATCAATCATTTTGTTTCTTTCCCAGGACTTTCTTTTTGGTTTGGGCGGTGTTTTTATTTGGCTTCGTGGCATGATTTTGGCTGAAGGTAAAAAAAAAAAAAAACATTGCAGAACAAAAAAATGCTTAATGGTAATATGGAACCCGGTTCCATATTAGGTTCCTGTACGAGTTCCATATTACAAGACTATATATTTTAATAAAAACACTGTTTTTCACAAATTATACAAAGATATTAAAATATTCTTACCTCGAAAATAGATACTTCAACAACTAAATAATATTTTTATATTGTCTGAAAAAAAAATCACGACGCGACATGAATGTTCGAGAACAGCAAAAACAATAAAAAAAAGTTTTCCAAATCGCCCTGTTATGGAAAATCATTTTGCGGCGAATTGATCGCGGCGAAAGGTGTGTATCTGGCTTATTTGAGTATTTGGTATGAGACTTTGCAAAGTGTAACTATTTGGTAATAGATGGCATTAACAGTTTTGGTTTTATAGAGGGGTTCCTATTTACCAGCAGGTTCCATATTACCACCTTTTCCTCTACCCAGTCTTGTGTCTCTCAACATGTCCAGTTTTCGGATTATCGCATAAGCACTTGCGTGCTGAATCATTGGCATCCCGAACACGGCATAGTATGGTCATTGTATATAGACACTATAGACACTTCGCATTTATGCACTAGCGCCACCAACCACTTCCAAGACCAACTACTCACATCGAACATGGTAGTTGTCTTTGATTATTTGAAACGAAATTATTCTTTTCTTATTCGTCTCATTGACAACATGCAGATGAAAGAGAAAGAACCATTATTATGTCTGTTGTCTTTTATTCTCCACCGATTGCATAATGGTTGTGGTGGAAGTGGAATATACAAAGGAAAATAAAGTGAATGATCGGATACTTTTCGCATATACCTATACTCGTATGTAGTTAGTAGTGGTGGTATGTAGGTTAGGCGAAGTGTACTTTTAGCGTGACGAGTGTGATGAATGAGTGATGAGATGACGATTGGAATTGCTGTTTTGTAGGAAAATATGAAATCGCAGATTCTTTACAATATTTTGTATTTCTTCGATTTATGGGCAGCAGTGATGGTGTCATGATGTGGCTTTTGGACTTAGGTGTCAAGGGTAGGTTATGATGATTTGAAAGTTATGGGGTGGGTGAGCATGTGAAGTGCATGGTAGGATTAGTATAGCTGTACTAGTGGGGAAGTTTGGTTGAATCTTAGGAAATAAAATCGCGTACCTAGAACGATCCCATTTTTCAATGTTCTCATAATGTAGGTATGTAGTATGAAAAAGATATTGTTTAAAGTCCAAATTTATAGATATCTATTAATTATGAAATATATTAAGATGATAGTTAGTTAATTAGTTAGAGTGGCTCTCGCTGGGAGAAACACTTAGGCCGTTAGTCGGCCGCTTGTGCATATCACCTTTCTGAATTTTTCCTTTACTGGCTACTAATGTAAACCATTTGCTAGTTTGCTACAGGTTGTAAAACTAAGAATGTTAGCGACGCACCTCTAGATCACTGAGATCATTGAAAAAATAGTTTCTTAAGTGGTCCTTTCTCATATTGGCCAGTGCACGGCAACTGCAAAGAAAGTAGTGACGGACTCGTCCTTCTCTTCATCTCTGCAGCTTCTGCATCAGAAGTCGTTGTATGTCAGACCGAGCCTTTGCGGCGTATCTGCCTAATATGCAGTGCCCAGAGAGGACATTAACGACTTTCGAGATTCTGGATCTTTTAAGTCGAAGAAGAAGCTCTTTTGATCTTTTTGTTTCCAGAGCTGGCCAGGTGAGCCCAGCAGTATCGCAGTATACTGAATGTTTCCATCTGAACCCTGCTCTGCTTGCTGCGTCCGCGTGAATTATTTGTTTAGCGTAGGAAAGTTATACATACACGTTGTGCAGACTTATACTATCCAAGCCAGAGAAGCCTAGCCTTGCTTGCGCTATGCAGCTATCTAGTTAGGAGATACGCCGCAGTCATCTACCGCCTTAGATCTTATTTCGGTGGATATAAGGGATTTGTTTGCAGCTTGGCTATCAATATTTATGACGATATCTCTTTGAGATATCGAATTATTCACTAGCCACGCTGTAGCTTGACGAATAGCAGTTTTGCACTGCAGTTTTTCGGAAGACAGAAGGAGAGGCCCAGTTTCAGGTCTTCTGAAAAGACAGCGGCGCCAACTCCCGCTAGTGTCTTAGAACCGTTTGTAAATATTGATAGTGATTTGTTGTCTAGGATATTTTGTGAATCCCATTGATTCCTGGCCGGTATTTCATGGGTGATGCCTTTTTCGAAGTTGATTTTCGTAGGCAGTTAATCGGTAGTACCTAATAGGCAAGGGGATTGTCTGTAGAAAGATGTTGGCGTATCCATTCGGTTTCCCTCTCCAGTGTTTCCCCTTCCTTAATCTAATTGCCACGTTTGTGGAATATTCTTTACTGAAGTATGTTGTGCATGGTTTGTGGAGCGGCGGTTGGAGATGTCCTTAGTGCGGCCGTGGTGCACAAGCATGCCAAGCGCTTAGCCTTCTGTAAGACCTTTAGATTGGAACTTTTGTTCCCACCACACAGCGATGTCGTATTGAATAATCAGTATTATAACCGCAATATAAAGCCGATGCATTATATTGGGTTGAAGGACCCCATCTAGTGCCGATAGCCCTTTTACAGGAGTATTGAGCCACTAGGGATTTCCTAGCTCGTTCGGCAATATTTTCTCTCCATAAAAGCTTTCTGTCCAGTGTCCAGCTTCAGCCCCATATATTTAGCGCTGCTAACAAACTCGAGTGGAGGGCCATTGAGCTTTGGCAAAAAATTGTATAGAGAGTAAATAAGATAACTTTAAAGGTAAGGGGTATCACAGACGTAATGTTTTTTAACGATGTAACAATGAATATAGTTTATGAATTTAGGGTTAAGAACTATATTGCATAACAATGGAGATATCACTCCACCTTGGGAATGCCTCGGTGCACAACTTTTTCGACAGCGCAGCCGCTAATTACGCGGCAGATTGATTCTCCGATTCTAAACTTGTCTAAGGCTTGAATAATCGATCATTTTGGTAATTCCTATAAGGGAGAATAGACAATTATGTCAAACATTAGGTATACTAAATAGCTGGTTCGGGATTTCTTACAATTATACCCTCTACGTCCTTATATAGGGTTATTGAGCGAACTCAAGAAAAGCGAATTGCTCAGATTTATCTGCAGACCAGAGATGGCAGCATTAGGCAGGTAATCCCAAATAACGCAAGCAAGGCTGCTAGTGATACTATATGAAAATCAAACTTAGAACTTCTTCTAAATACATACATGAAATACATACTTTTATTTTTATGCGGAATAAATCCCGTGAATATGTATGCATTTATCTACTCTTCAGATTGAATTCGCTAGGTGTTTTATCGAAATGATTATATTTTTGTCTTCAGCAAAATGCATGTCAATACCTAGCAAATAGCTAGCTTTGGGCCAACTTCAAAGACTGCCTGGAAATTTGAGCTCAATCGGTTCGCTGGTTTTCGATACATCAATGTTGCCAGATTTTTTTTTTTTTCAAAAAACTGTAAATTCCCAAAAAAAAAAAACTGTATTTTCAACCAAAAAACTGTAACCTTCGAAAACCAAAAGATTTTTGTGAAATTACGTTTTTTTTTAGTTTTATTAAACAAAAATAGCACAAAACAATTCATTTTAAATAAAATAACAAGCTTAAATACGAAGCACTACGATTTAAAGCACATTTTAATTTATTCTTTCAAATCTGAACTTTAAAAAAAAACTGTTATTTGTACTGGGAGGTAATTTTAAAAACTGTAAGCTTGTCTAAAAAACTGTAATTTACAGTTAAAACTGTGAATATGGCAACGTTGATTCCCATACACAATGGAAATTCAGTTTTTTTCGATTTTTCGGCTTTTCATTTGGGGTTTTCCCAATTTTCTTTTATGCCAAACCCTGAATCAAGACTAACAAAAGAAAAAAATAACTATCCGAATGTCTAGCCTCTAGACCTTTTTCGACTTTTACGAGAATAGCGCACACCAATTGATTTTTATATAGAGATAAATGTAGTAGATATAATAGTTAGCAGCTCGTTGTACAGACATAAAATGTTTCTACATTATATACATACTCCATAAAGTAGACATAGACACATATAATATTTTGGAATCAATTAAAAAAATAATCACTTAAATCGATGCATATTTGACAAAAATATAGGCATAATAGTGAGAGTCTAATATACCTATATGCCCAATCCTCAAATCTTCTGCAGTGACAGAAAGAAAGCCAAATTCAGATTTATTCAATTTGTCTTCTCCGAACTGATCACCCCTTGCATCGTCCCCCTCTCATAACACACATCCTTCCTACACCATCGCACCATCGTATTCTACACCATGCTATTGATTTATCTTGCTCATAATATTGCATCTCCTTTCCTTCGTTCCTCTCTTCTATAAGAAAACAAAACCAAATGCAGTTCCCTACCCTGTTACATCACATCAGAAATAATTGTGTACTGCGGAATGGGAAAGGCGATATGAATGAAGAAAGAAAAGAGGCATACCAGTTTGACTTTATTTTGTTTCTTTTGGTTTTCTCTATACACATTTCTCCAATGCTAGAAGTTGGCAGTGTACAAACTAAATCAACTGACGCGCCACCTGGATCGTCGAAGACGCGTAATTCAATGCGACGGGATGATAGTACTATAGTGTCTATATACAATGGTATGGTTCCATACCAGTGGATTCGTGAGCCACGCTTCGCAATGCAAATGCTGCGCTGCTTACGTGCAAATCCCAGTTTTTCTGGTCGCTGTCCAGGTATGATCTGATCTTGGCCAGTAATGAACGATTGACCCTTTCCGATGCGTTCGCTTGTGGCGAGTAGAAAGCAGTCTTGATGTGTTTGAAACCATATTTGTTTAAGAAGCTGGTGAACAATTCGGATACGAATTGCTTACCGTTGTCAGAATGGACGAATTCGGGGACACCAAATACATGGAACACATTAGACTCTAAATAACTAACTACCTCCGCTGCCGTTGCTTTACGGATAGGCCTTAACAATACGTATTTACTAAGATGATCTAATACAATGAAGATGTGTGTATTTCCTGTTTTTGATCTTGGGTACGGACCCAGGAAGTCGATATAGAGACGTTGGAAGGGTCGCTCAGTCGTCGTCTGTTGTCCCATCTGCGGCCGAGTTACCACGTTAGGTGGCTTGCTGCACTTGCAGATCTCGCAGGTCTTGACAAAATTCTGTACCTCTGATGCCATTCCTGGCCAGAAATATTTTTGCCGCAGCTTTGATAAGGTCTTGTTGATCCCCCCGTGACCTGCTGCTGGTGAATTGTGAGCGGATTTCAAAAGACCCTCTCGCAACTCCTTCGGTACCCACAGTTTCCATGCCCTGTCCTCTTGAAGTTCGTCTCCTGTCCGTACTTCTGTTCGTTTGTATACATATCCGTCTGATATGCATACGTCTGGTAGTCTGTCTTGGTTCTCCTCTACTGTCTTCTTCAATTCTTCATGCTCTTCCGAAGAAAAGGATGGAGAATTGAGGTCAACTTCAAGGAGAACAGTGTCAGGCTTGAGCTCTTCCATATGGACGCGTGAGGGAGTATCCGGGACAACGTTTTGAGTACCTTTCCTATGTTCGATCACGAAGTCAAACCCTTGGAGTTTGAGACTCCATCTGGCCAGGCGGCCCGACAAGTCCTTTTGGGTCATTAACCACTTGAGACTTGCGTGATCGGTGATTATAATTCCGCTGTGCGGAATTAAGCTTCTGGGACATGAATGTTATCGGTCGTTCGTTATTCTCCGCATCCATTTGGAAGAGAACGCTTCCTACACCGGTCGTTGAAGCGTCGCATTGTATATAAAAATGTCTCGTAAAGTCGGGGTTGGTCAAAATTGGTGCTGAAACCAATGACATCTTGAGCCGGTTGAGGGCTCTTATTGCGTCCTCTGTCATGTTAAACGTTTGTCCTTTCTTCAGACAGTCGGTCATGGAGCTTGATAAAGACGCAAAATTGGGAATGAAGCGCCTATACCAACCCGTCATCCCTAGGAACCGTCGTTCGTAGGCATCCATCACCGACTATATACCCTAGGTACCTAATCTCCTTATAGCAGAACTTGCTCTTCTCCACGTTAATGGTTAACCCCGCTTCCCGTAAACATGTAGCTACCTCTTCAAGCAATCTGGGGTGTGACTCGAAGTCTGGGGAGCAAACCAAGAGGTCATCGAGATAGACAAAGACATTTTCCTTCAACCGTGAAGGTATGGCTTTGTCCATGAGCCTGCACATTCTCTGGGCGGCGTTGCACAGTCCGAACGGCATAACCGTGAACTGATACAGCGGTCGCCCAGGGACTGTAAAGGCCGTCTTCTCTCTTGACTCCCTCTCCAGAGGAATCTGCCAGAATGCATCTTTAAGGTCTATACCTGAAATAAATCGCGTATCCTGTAGCCTGCTAAGTAGACCTTCAATGTGGGGAAGCGGGTACGCATCTTTCTTAGTCACAGAATTAACTTTCCGTGAATCTAAGCAAAGTCTGTTTTTTCCTGGCTTTCTAACTAAGACAACCGGGGAGCTCCAGGCACTGTTGCTTTCTTCTATTACCCCTAGCGAAAGCATTCTGTCGAGTTCTTCGAAGAGCAACTTTTGTATGGCGGGCGAGATCGGGTAGTGTCTCTGCTTAATGGGCATTTTGTCGTCATCCACTTCAATTATGTGCGTTTCGAGATTCGTTTTACCCAGACCTCGCACCGCAAACGATGGGAACAATTGCTTTATTTGCTCTAACCGTTGAGCTTGAGCTGGGGTTAGTACCTGGACCGGAGGTCCCTCTACTGTCGGTGATGGAAGGTCGAGTTCGTTGATAATGTTGGGAGCGACCCTAAACGCGCTCCAAAAATCGACCCCCAGATACAGTTGTTGTTGTAGGCTTGGAACTACGTACAGTTCCAACTCTTGAACTTTGCTACCCCATGAAAGATGAGTCTTGAATCGTCCCTGAATGCGCTGGCTATTTCCGTCAGCTGTCCTTATATCTGTAGCCATTTTTGTCATTGTTATGTCGTGTTTCTTTAAAAATTATAGTGCACCCTTGCCTAAGCAGCTAATGGACGCTCCGCTGTCTAGTAAGCCGAGTATCTCTTCCCCGCATATCGCTACTTTTGCATATGGCCTATTGTCATCAGACGTATTTATAACTATCGCTTCAATCCTATGCCTACGACGTCTGAATATTGCACATTTTTCCTTTAACCTAGCTATCTTATAAAATTTTCTACTTATTTTAGTTTGCGTCAATTCTTCACCGAAAATTCGTCGTCTAGCTTCGTCGTACTCTTGCAGTCGTTGGTGTAAGCTCTTTTTTGGTGCGACCTTTTTCGTTGAGGTGGGATCCTCTGAGTTTGGGTCCCTTTTTAGAATTCGGACTGGTCGCTGTCTTTCGATGTCCCCGGGAACGGATTCGTCATCGACGGGTTGGTCCCGGTTGCACCGTCGACTTTGAGGTTTCCCTGGCACTTGGCGCAGTTAAACGCTAAACTACCTTGTCCACAACTGAAGCAAGTTAATGTGTGGAAAGTGGATTGACATGTTGGCGGAGCGCACGCTGTGTCTCGAGGCCTAACTTGTTGTCTGTTCTCTCGATTATTTGTACTCGTGTGTCTTTCTACATTGGAGTGATTGGTTGGCCTATTTAGCCGCTTGTGTAGAAGTGCAGCTAACTCTAACTCTTACGTACGTTTCTTCTACTCCTACTGTCTCTTGCTGTCATGTGCCGCTCGGCCCGTCTACATTCTTCTCTAAGTTCCTGCATCGTCCTAATGTGGCACCCGAATATTAGGTTTGCCACTCTATCCTTTATGTTCTGTCTGAGGATCGCTACTAGGTCTTGCTCATCCGCTCTGATACGCATTTGAAGGGTCAGGGTACGTATGTCGCTATAGTAGTCGTCAAACGATTCATGGGGTAGCTGGCGTCTGTCCATAATAGTTCTCAATATTTCATGATCCCTCTGTTTATCTTTAAACTGATCTATAAGATCCATTTTCAGGTCTATGTAGCTAAGCGTTTCATCAGCCCTATTCTCCTCCATATACTCCCAGTACCATCGCTCGGCTGGGCCTGTGACTAGATGATGGAAATTAGTAAGCAGTTGCTCGTCTGATAACCCGTTTTTTCTCTGAAGGGACTCTATCCTAAACAGAAAGCTATCTACTGTCATGGATTTGGACGACCCATCGAATTTGATCCCCCACTTATGAACATCAGGGTTTTTCCCAAAAAAGCGTGGCGATAGTTGCTCACGCCATACCTCTGGTCTTCGACTGATCCCTTCTCGACTCAAAGTTGGGGTGGATTGCCTATTGTTTGTGCTTTGAGTGCAACGTTCTACCCTTTCTTGGCGTTCCGCCGCTTTTTGAGGTCCTCTCCACCTACCATCAATCTCGCTGAGCTTATCATGCATCGTTCGCATGCCGTCATTAAACTGAGCCATGATTTCGCTCATGTTTTGTGCCAATACCCCCATGACACGCTCCTCGCTACGCCCTACTTCCTCTGACACTAACCCGCTAAGATATCGCGAGATTCGCCTATCCTCTTCACTTGTCTTTTCGTCGATGCGTTGTTGTTGTACTTGTCTTTGGGGTTGGGGTAGTTGTTGTTGTTTTTGCAGTTGTTGTTTTTGTTGTACTAGTAGTCTTTGTTTTTGTTGTCTCTTTAGAAGCAGCATCTGCTGTTGCTTCTGTTGTTCTTGTAGTTGTATCAGTTTTTCTCTCTGTTGTTGCTGTTCTTTCTGGAGCTTGGCTTGAAGTAGCTGTTGCTCTTTTAGTTGTTGCAGCTGAAGTTCAGTTTCTGCTTGGACAACTGTCAAGTCGATGTAGTCGTCTATCTCTTCCTGTTCGGTCTCTGTAGTTTGTTCTGTCTGGTCAGTTAGTTTGTCCTGTCGCAGCTCTGTGAGCTGGCTGGCCGAAGCCGTCGAGTTGGCCTTTGGAGATAGCTGTTTGGTCTGTTTGGTGTAGGCAGTTCGACCTGTTCTCACGACAGGGAGCGTTTTCCCTGTCTTTTTACTCCTTGAATCAGGTGCTTTTCCTGGCGGAGCTTGGCCAGGAGTAGCGTATTGTTCGTCCTCTAAGAATGTTAGGCTCTGGCTAATCGGAGGCGCTGGATCCCAAAATGGTATCTCACATCCCGATAAGTTCATGTCGTAGACCTTTTCATTCCACGTTTCCTGACTCTGACCTACATTCCCCTGTTCCTCGAGTTCCCTTTGCTTTTGTTGCCACTGTCTAGTAGCTGGCCTCTGGGTGTTCTCCACTGGCTGGGGCTTTGAGCTTTTGGGAATCGCTCCCATGTTGCCGTCCTTGCTCGCCATTTTGCCTGCTTGAGCAGTGGACTCTACCTGTCTTTGGTCGGCGGATCAAGCAACAGTTGTTTCGAAAGATATGATTTGCTTGTTTCTAACTGAAAGTTCCTTAAACTTTTCGGATACTTTGTCTTAATTCCAAAATTTGGGAACTAAAATTTCTTAAATTCACTAAATTTTGATTTATATGGGAAATTCAATATGTAGGTATATTTAAATGAGCTAGAATAAACCTAAGGATATTGTCTTATGTATCTGCAAAATGAAAGTTTGTGTTTCTTTTGTATTTTATATTAATTATGTGATGGTGTGTGGATTGCTTTTCCGGTTCTCCTGTACACTTCCGCTGAAGTTAGATTGTTGTTCATGTCGTCAAGTTTGTTCTTATGTCCTACAAGTCAGTCCGTTGTGTATCATGTCCGTCATTGACTGGATCTCCGGAACTCGACGAGTGTTGGAGATAAGACCCATCCGTCCCCACCACTACTGGCTATCTGGCTAAACCAAATCTCAGGCTGGTAGGTCTTTTTGGTTCCTATCTGCAACACGAACAAAGCTTCCAGGTCAGTGCTCTAGCCTCACGAAGAACTGAACTAGTAGTTCTTGTCCTCCGGACAGCCATTAGAGCGTTCATCTTTCCACTTCGTTCTGCTCATCGTACTAACATAGACCTTGAACTACCTCACATAGTCCTTTGGCTCATGGCCTATGGACAGGACAGCCGTCCTCGGTCTATGATCTGTACTCTGAGCCTAAACGGTTATTGAGCAAAAGAGAGAGATAGGAAAGAAAAATTGTAAAAGTAAGGAAAAGTAAACTAATTCGCGAAAAAAATCTAATAAATAAAAAAATGTGTCTCTGTTGTAAGTCCAAGGCGACGACCTTTGTAAATAAAAATCGTCCCCTTGGAAACACAACTTGACTTTCTATATAAACGTTGGGCGCCATTGTTATGAGCTGAGGTCAGGCCACAGAGGCATCTTTGGCATGGAGGAGGAGGACAGTGTCACGCTCGCGGTTACACGGCTAAACTCGTCGGACGGGGGTAGTTCTTGTCCACTCTCACACCAGCCACCTGCTCATCACAAAAAAAATCGTGCCAGAAAACAAAAAAAAAGAAGGATAGTAGGAGAACTAATACTAACTGACGGCGGACGGACAAAAAAAATGGTAGAAGAAAGAGAAAATGATAGCAAGATAGAAAAGAAGAAAAGGAAATACTCAATAGAACCTGTGCCCATACCGAGGAACAAGGATGGAAAGTCAGATGCATAGGTATACTAACCCTAAACTAACCTAATCTAACCCTACTCTACCCGACACCAAAACATACGCGCTAAACTACTCTAATCCACTTAAAACTAACCTAATCTATACCTATACATCTTTCCAGCTTTCCACTATCATTCCTCCGTACAGGTTCATCTCGTTCCGAAGATGTGCCTGTTGTTATCGGCACTAACGCGGCCTTCCCTCCCCATGCCTAGAGTGGCAAATCCATGGCCATCTTCCCGGCCAAAATATTGAAGATGGCCCCTTAATCTTCTAAATCCAGTCAGTCTGAGTTGATCATGTCCTAGTCGCGTGAAGTCATCTGTCGCGTATTACGTCGTCACCCCAACTACACCGGCGGAAAGACGACCTTCCAAACAACCCACACACCACATCACTTCAGTATCTATTCCATCATAATGTAAAGAAATACTTTCAGATACAGGGTAATAATATACAAGTCTTTATTTTATGCGAGGCTCCAAGTTCGAACGCTAATTCTCAATTAAAAATTAAAGCAAGAAAAAAAAAAACAACTTAAACTATCCTAAAATTTACTCAGTGCCAAATTCATCTATCTTTAAACCAAAGAAAAAAAATGTGCACGACTGGGTCGCACGAAACTTTCTCGTTTATTGCGAATCTCGCAGAATCTCAGAGTTATTTCAGCAAATTTTACGTTCAAAATCATACCCACTTAAGATGTACTCAGGTTTAGTAACTCAACCCTTGTTAATTAAAATATAAAAAGTAATACATACTACATAAACATACGTATTAACTACAACACTTTATTACTTACTTTCAAATTTCACCCCGAACAACTGACACTTAAAGGAGGCAAGTAGGCGATGAATTTCGTATTCCCATTTTTGATTATTTAAAAAAGTGGTCTCAATTGTCGGAATTTGGGTAGTCATTTTTGAGAAATATTCATAAAACGGCTATATTCGAGTTTTCTGAGAAAAACTAAGTACGTGATCATGTTTAGAATGCTTATGTTGTCCTAAATATGTATTTTGATCAAAATCGTTAGAGCGGTTTTTTGTAAAATTATGCTGACAAATGTTACAAATTTGGATTCGAAAAGCACTGTTATTAAACTGTTTAGCGCAAAACTGAGTACGACGTATTATTCAGGATATAAACATTACCTAGCAGTTACATTTTCATTCAAATTGAAAATGGCGTTTTCGAGATATGAGCAGTTTTTAAAGTACCATTTTTAGCGATTGGGGTGGAAATCGAAGGACGCATTCATGGTTCAAAAAACACTGTTTTGCAACTGTTTAGCTCAAAACTGAGCAAATGATATTACTATGGATTTAAGCATTACCTGAAAGTAACATTTTTATCATAATCGAAAATGGCGTTTTTGAGATATGAGCAGTTTTTTAAAGTACTATTATTAGGGATTTGGGTGGATATCAAAGGACGCAGTCTTTTTAGGGAAAAACTGAGTTTGCTATCAAGTTAAGAATGACAATAGTACCTTAAAAATAAGTTTTTTTTTAAATCGTTTTTTACCGTTTTCGAGAAAAAGCCAATTTTCAAAACTGCCGTTGCTGGACTTTTTAGCGAAAAACTGGGTATGCAGTCATGTTAAGCATGCTTACATTAACTCAACCATCAATTTTGGTTCAAATCGTTAGAGCCGTTTTCGAAAAAATCTAAATTTAGACATATTTCGTAATATTTCGTAAAATTTTTATATGGGAGGTACCGTTAATATTAGGGCTAGCATAAAAAAAAACGTCCCTAGCGGGAAACCCACAAACTCTAAATACGAAGTTTGAAGCAAATCCGTCCAAGCGTTTAGATTCCCCAGGGGTGGGATAGACAGACATACGGACGGACAGAATTGCGAGACCCACTTTTTTGAGTTCCCCTATCATCGTAATATCAGAATTGATCAAAATCTCGAGTTCGAAATTTTGTACGAAAACAATATCTTTCTCTTACTACGTATACGAGAAAGTTAAAAAAATCTACTTAATATATATATGAAATTCTAAAAAAATAATAATAAAAAAATGACTTACGGTTACGGAATGGTGGTGAGGATCCCTCGTCGTCCTGCGCGCAGCACTAGGAGAAATCGTCCTGTAGATACACACCTTAATTTATGGGAAAAGAAACCCTATTCTCGCGACCGATTGATTCAGCGATAGAATACTTGGCAAATTCAAAAAAAAAAAATTCAAAGAAAATTCAACTAAAGCTAATTAAAATCAAAAAAAAAATCCAAAAATTTAACGTTAACATTAAGTATGCACTCGCTCACAAATTTATGTACTAATTTAATTTAATTTAATTCGATTGTCCTCTGTGAGGGACTTTTATAGCGAATGTATTTCGAATTGTGAATTTTTGAGTCCCCAGTAGAGAATCCCGGCAGTATTTCACCTCGAGATATTGTCACCAAGGCAACCAACTCAAGATAATTATGTTTCGGGGCTTTGTCTTCAGCGTACCTGTACGGCACTTGAGACCGTTGCACCGCCCTGAACTGCTACCTTACACGCTAATATACGGTATCTCCCACGGTTCCTTTTGAGACGCTTTTTTTTTTGTTTGCCACGTATGAGCGCTTTGCGACCGTTTAGGAGATGCGGTGGCAGCAAGTTCAAGGGCTGGCGTTGAACAACCAAAAAAATCTCAGAGGTCTGGATCGTTACTACGACCAGTGGCCTCAATCCAACACCTGTCCAAAAAAAACCTGATCATTAATCGTCCAAACCCATGACTAATTAATAGAATATACCTCTGTTATAATTATAATGAAAAATGTCCGTTTCCCTTTGTTTGGGGACCCCTTTCACTTGACGGGATTCTTCTCCCTGCCTTGGATATCAATTAATTAATTTCTTCTTTTCATATTGGCACAATCTTTTTCTTACCCCGCACTAAATCTCTAATTTACTTAGATTTCTTTTAAAATGGATCTTCTCGTACTCTATCAAGAGTTTCTAATAGATACTTTGCACTATCTAGCACTATTTTCTTAATTTTAAAAATCACGGTCGCACTATTGCACGGCAACACTATCCTATCGACACAGCTGTTTGATAGCACTCTTCGATTGGTAATGACCTACATTTCCAATTAAGTCAATGCCCTCTTTTGTTTCGTCTTTCTGTTTCTTTTGTTGAGTGATTCTTTGTCCCTCTATCCGTTTACAACACAGAGCATGCGCAGTTTGAAACGGGTGCCGAATCGTTGTGTGCGTAAGACACTTGCTTTCGCACTTTACATTTTCTGCCTGTCCTTTTTCAGTAGGTAAATGAATTTGGTTCCGATCATGGATAACCTTGGTTTTCATCATTTTATGGTATCTATACACATCTCCATAATATTTCTAAAATTCTCTATATACTTCCACCTAATCCTAGTCATTTACTGAATTTACATGAAATACATAAAACTAACATCTAATCTTACCCTAAGTGACATAAACTACATAAATGACTTTAAACTCACGTCGACCTAACTGGTATAATTTAACCATATCCCCTCGGGTATGCAATGGATTAAATGTTAATGTCCATAATATTGGATAACAAGTGTGACTGGCGGTTTGACTAATGAGCGAGAACGAGACGAAGGTAGGTATTGTACATCTTGTACAACACTAACGCAAAACACTCAAATGTCAAATGTCAAAACAAATCGGAACACAAAATTGAAAACACGAGTTGGACATACATCACAGGTAATTTGTTTAATTTGTTTAAGATTTTCGTCATTTTTACTATTAATTATCGGTTTAATCGGGAGTGCTACAGACCATTTTAATCGCGTCATAGGAACCCGGGCTATGAAGAGTCGAAAGGATTTCAACAGATAGGGTGAGTACAGTCAATTGTTATTGGGGTTGTTGCTTGGACAGCCAGTCAGTTGTTCGAGCCAACCCCCTGTCGATGTTTTTGTATTTTTGTGTTTCTATTTTTGTTATTTTGTTTGTTTTGCAGGTACACGCAACACAGACTCCAAATTTATGGAGTATATTCTCACCTAGAAGAGCATGAACAATGTTTTATTCATATCAAAACTGAGAATATATAATATCGTCTATCATCGATATATTATTAGGCTAACAATATCCTATATTGGCAAATATTAAGGACTATTCGTATGAGAGCGACCAGAGCGACCTACGAAAGAACGAATATTCGCAAGTTTTGACAGTCCGTTCACATAAACACTTTTCTTGTTCGCGGCAGTTCGCGAATTTCAGTCATCAGTTTCTACCGGTTTCTCATTTGAGGTTAAGTTCGAACGAATTTTGTATTCTCTAGTTTGTGGAACGCGAATTAAATGATGTGGATTGTGAATAAACTTTGACAATTCGCGCCAAGGGTATTTTCGTTCGCTGAAAAAAGTTTGGAATTCGACATTTCATTATTTAAATTAACAGAATAAGCTTGTTTTCTTAATAAATTTTTATGGGATAATTAATTATCTTCCTCTTAGAATAATAAAATGAGCAATTTTCTGCTTGTAACTGCTTGAAAACCAGCTTGTTCGCATTTCTGCATTTCATTCGTTCACTCTCATGTGAATGCTCCTTTAAAGAATCCTAGATTAAGTTAGTTTTAGTGTAGAATTAGATTAAGTTTTAGCGTTTTTTTTTCTGCGGGCTTTTGGTCTATAATGAACTTGAGTGGAGTACCTTTGAGCTTTGGGGGAGTGACAACAGGCAGCTTAACCTTCATGGTGAATAAGACTAACTCCGTTTTCGTCGGGTTGGCGCTAAGGCCACAACTATATCGGTCCAGGAGACTAGTTTACGTAAAGCGAGTAACAGGATGTCGGAAAGTGTAGTGTACCCACAATTAGAACAATCAAAGTAACACAAATACTCATATTACAATAGCGGCAACGCTATCGACAAACGAAGGCGCCAAGCAAAACACAAAACAGATAACGAGTGACCTAATGGCTATGCACTTCACATTGCATAAGCATTGACATACAGCCCTATTATGGCTATCAAATATCAATTATTTGATACTTGATAAGATCTATCAATTCATTGATCATTTGGTATTATGAGTATCAATTGATAAATTTTACCCCATTGTGAATACTCATCAAAATATCATTGAGAATGGGTTTTGTTTTGACGTTTGACGTTTCTGATTTGTAGTTGATTTTTGTTTTATGGCTGACGACTAGTTTTCGTTAAATAATGTTAGTTGTTTTTATTAAACAAAAGTCGCTTTTTTCGCAAATCAAAACAACACAGTTGATTGTGCAATGCCAATATTGAAGTTATTCCCAACGCGCTCAGTTGATAGTTTCCTTTTTGCAAATAATTTTAAAATCGCCGCTACTCGTAGTTTGAGTACATTTGGGATGTCTACCGCTGACATTTCGCTCTAAAGTAGTTATTTTACATTAAAAACGAGGATACACATTTTTTAATTTGATGCGCCCGAATATTTGATACGTATCAACGAAAAATTTGTGGTTGATAGAAAATTTGATGAATATCAAATTTTTTGATAACCGTAATACCAAGATTATCAATAAAACTATTCACAATAGATCTTAGATCTAATACAATTCACAATTCATCAAAAATGTTGATAGGTTGATAACCATAATACCGATTCATTCATTTTGTTGATACGTATCAATTATTATCAAATATCGTGTTGATATTTGATAGCCATAATAGGGCTGTCACTCAGGTTCATGTTGTGTAAACAAACGATAATTTACGATACACAAGTGTCATGCATTTTACTTATCGCGTCGCAAGTGTGAATGAAGGAGTAATCCGACTCTCTCAATTCGGGACAATTATTGGTTTAGATTTGGGAATGCTAAGGAGGGTCAACTAGTATATAAGTAGAACATTTTAGAAAAATAAATCAGATTCATTTTGATACTCGTACAACTTGTTTCTCATTTCTATGGCAAACCCTATGGCGCATTTGAGCCTGCCTTTTACTCTCTCCGTTGTACTATACCTTACAGGACCTTAGATCATAAAGTTTGATCTCTTACATGGCGATCCTGCCACTCGAACCAAGGACCAATACATGAGACTTTTGCTTTGAGAAATTTGCTAAATGACCGAAGAATACGTTTCACAGGGTGTAACAAACGCCCCAATATACACACCAGCTCCAATATACACACCAGCTCCAGTATACATACCAGCTCCAGTCTACACAACAGCCCCTAAACCTCTTACCGTAGAGGAGTACAAACAACGTCAATTAAAATACAAAGAAGCCAAATTGACTGAAATTCCCACAGTCGCCACGAAACAAAAACGAAAAAGAGGAGGTCTTCAATATAGAAACAGAAAAAGATTGGCTTACCTAAGAAGCCTAATCAACGAAGAGACACCACTACCGTGGGACACTGCAAACAAAATATTCAACGAAATTGACCAGATCGAGCCAACGATTCGAAAATACAAGAATGGGAAACAATAGTGCCAAAGAAGACGTTGTCATTAATACCAAAGATGAACAAGTTTCAACGACATCTGTAGCTGCAACTACAACAATAATTATAATAATAATCATTTTTATTCTTTATAAAATCAATGAATATTACAAAAATTATGTTAAAACTAAAATAGCTAGGAGTAGTATAAATAATGTACACGTAAAAAAAAAAAAAATATATAAAACCATAGAAAACTACCCAACACCTAAAAACGCAGATGAAGTCAGAAGATTCGTTGCATTCTGCAATTACTATAGAAGATTTATTCCGAATTTTGCTGAAATTGCAAAAAGCTTAAACTCACTACTCAAAAAGAACCAACCTTTTATCTGGTCAAACGAATGCGAGGCAGCATTCACCGAGTTAAAACAGAAGTTAATAAACCCACCAATCTTGCAATATCCAAATTTTGACAAACCATTCATACTGACAACGGACGCATCAGATTTCGCACTAGGTGCAGTACTTTCGCAAGGTGAAATAGGTCACGATTTACCAATATCATACGCTAGCAAGTCACTCCAAAAACACGACATAAACAAACCTATAATAGAAAAAGAGTTATTAGCAATCCAATTAACTTTTTTAAACCCTACCTATACGGAAGAAAATTCATGGTCATAACCGACCATAGACCGCTAGTATCTCTATTCGCACACAAAAACCCATCGTCTAAGATGGCAAGAATCCGACTAGACTTATCAGACTATGATTTTGAAATAGTTTACAAACAAGGCAAAATGAACACAAATGCCGATGCACTATCAAGAATCAAGATTGATAGTGACATATTGAAATCCATGATGGTAGAAAATAATAATAAGAATAATATTAGTCGCAGTGATACTGATTCCAAGGAGCAGATCATGTTTGAGGTTACTTTCCCGAAGCGGATCTTTCCATCGAAATCAGAAGTTCGTTGAGAACTATATTCCATAACAATGGAGATAACACTTCACCTTGCGGGGTGCCTCGCGGTGCACTAGTTTTTCGACAGCGCTGCTGCCCTCACCATCCTCTTTGTAAAAATATGGGTTATTACGCAGCGCATTGGTTCGCCGAACCTAATAGCCGATATTCAGCTTGAATAATCGATCGAGTTTCGATATTGTTAAGCCAGGCCAGAGTTGATGTCTTGAAATTGAAAACGTTAGTGTGTCGGTTGTTCTTTGATTTGATAGTCATACAAAATTAAACAGTTTTTTGTATGAAGGAAAATATGTTTTTCACCAAATTACTAATTAATTACATAATATGTACTCCAAACCAGTCAATTTATCGCTATCATTGGTATTTGTCGCTTAACTAGAGGTTATACCTACCTGATGTTGTGTGCGAATTTCAGCCTTCTACGTCAATGAGTTCTTGAGACAGACCTAGGAACAAAATTGGCTTAGTGGGTTCTTAAGGTTCCGTTTTGTCCCTATGGGAAGGAACCTTAAAAATGACATTACGATATCTAATACATAGAGAAATCAAAAAAAAGTGTGTCTGGAAATTTTGTCTGGATCTGGTAAGTATTTAGTATACCATCCAAAAAATATTAAACCTTCGTATTCACATTGAAATATCCTACGTTTAAGAATTTGGTGTAGTTGCATTGATTACTCATAATTGTATTGAGGAGGGCATACTATATTATTAGCCAGTAGATTCAAGTGGTTTCACCAGTTATTCCTGTTTTGAATCTCAACGGATGTTTACTATGCAGTTAGACCATACTTAAAGCGGGAAAGACCTTCCAAACACTCCCCAAGCCCAAGGTCTTCAGACCAATTAGTCTGTCCTCCTTTCTTCTTAAAACTCTCGAGAGGATCATCGACCTCCACCCACATCAAGGACATTGTTTTCAATCTCTCAACCTGCATACCAAAAGGGCAAGTCCGACGAAACTACCCTTCATTCGATTGTTAGAAAAATTGAGAGGTCCCTCTCACTCAGGGAATACACAATAATGGCTGCCTTTCTTGATATAGAGCTCGCACTTTGGACGGTTTTTTTATTTAAACATCGAGTTTGATATTTTCAACGACAACATTTTGGCTTTAAAGAAATAAGCTAGTAAAACAAAAAAAAAATTGAATGCAACAGGAGGCTTTCCACTACCATTATGTGGTGAGAGTTTTAATAATTTTAGGAGGAATGAAAGATACCTTTCCCATACCTACCTACGTTTTAATTTCGCTGAATTGAGGAGCGGTCTTAGGACAGTGTTATATACTATCAGACAGTCACAAAGCAATTTTTTTTCTCTGGACTTATTTGTACTTACTCTTCGCTCAACAAGAATATTTCAATGCTTTTGCTCAAATTTAATCATCAAATGTTCCGTAACACTTTTGAAGCCATACCTATATCTACTTTATGTAAATTAAAATGCATTGCACGACAATCAAGCGTGCAGCATGATGCTCAATGCTCATGCTTAATAAAATACTAATATAACTGCTTGCCGTTATTATAATATTCGCCCTTCTAGCGAATTTTAAGGCGCTCTGCGTAAAGTCGTCATTCTCTTCACGTATTTGAATAGTTTTTAGGTTTCATATCCTGTTGCTGCAACTGCAGTACAAAATTGCAAATAAAATTAAAGTCGAAAAAAAAACAAAGGGAAATGCCATTAGTCTCGAAAAGTTCCTTGTTTGGTTCTGCATGCATTGGTGCATTGGTGGTGATGTGAATTAGTTCCACAAAATACCTACCTAATCGTAGAAAAACACATACCTACTTACCCCCAGAAAATGGAAAGAAAGGAAATAATCACGATTTGTCTTGAATTCAAAAGTAGCTAAGGGGTTAGTTAGATACTGCCTTGATTTTGTCTGACACTATTCGCGTTTTGCAAATTTTAATTAAGATACAGACCATGATACAAATACTACAGAGAGCGCAATGGTGATGTTCAGTTTTTTTTCGTTCTGCGCACCTACGTCATTTAAGCGCAGAATTCATTTTGACAGGGAGAGATAATGGTGAGAGTATTTGCCCAGTGGAGTTTTGTTTTCATTTGTTTTGTGTTAATTATAAATGGATTTGCTGAAAATGATTAATTTGTATTATTCGTAATGATAAATATTTTGTTAAAGTTTTGTTATGATTCAAAAAGCGTATCAGCACAGATAATAGAGTTACATAGATATCGCATCCAGTGCAAATAAAAATGATCACATTTTTTCGTTCCCTATTTCAAGCGATTTGTTGAAGTCAAACCTTGCAACCAAATTCAACAGAACAAAATCAAACCTATAACACGATTTCCAAACAACAGACGTTGACCTGTGCTGTGAGCTGTGATGTGACTGTGAGTTGCATTCGAAAGATAAATACATTTGCTTATTTGAATTCGTTTTCGTTTGCCAGTGCGGCAGTGCAACGCCAACGACTGACTGATGAGGACAGGGATGCGGATGGGTGGTCTAATGTGGTGTTGGCTTTGTTTGGTCGTGTGTAGGTATACATGTCTATATTTTTTTCGGACGGCTGGTTTGCGCTGTGCGCGGCGGCTGTGGCTTCTTATTTTTATTTTCATTCGCTGTCGACTTTCGAACGATTTGGATGTTCATTTATATTGTTGAGAGAATTGAGATATTGGCCCCTATTGTGACTGTCGATAAGTGATCGTTGATCGACAACTGTCGATCGATAGACAACTTTGATTGTCGATTGCGATTGATATTTGTCGATTTGACAGTCGCTTGTAGTCGATTACAAATGTCTGGTCGATGCTTTCTCTTGAAAGTGAAAAAAATGTGTGCGTACGAATAGCTAAAATCAATCGACGCAATCGACAATTGTCGTGACGATCGCTGATCGACAATCACAATAAGGGCCATTGTTTTCTTTGTAAATTTTATTGTCAGCGTTACTTTTTCAGCGTTATTTTTATACCTTCCACAGGAAGGTATATTCACTTTGCCATTATATTTCTAACGCCAAGAAGGAATCACCGGAGACCCCATAAAGTGTATATATTCTGAATCAGGATCACATTCTGAATCAATTTAGCCATGTCCGTCTGTCTGCCTGTCCGTCTGTTGAAAGCACGATAGCGTCCGAACGAATCGACTTAGGCGAATGAAATTTTAAGAGAGGACTTCTTTTTATGATTGCCAGGTTGGTATTGAAAATGGGCTATATCGCTCAAGTTGTTCTGGTACCTCCTATACAAAACCAATATTAGACACATGCGTGTACCTGTAAGGGGAAAAAGTAATAAGATTAATTTTTGACATCAAAACATTAAATTCGTAAACAGACGGATTTTTGTTATTACCACCTTTGCTGCGAATAATAGAAAATAAATTTTCTAATATGTCTTGATGAATTCTCTTTGTGATTAAATAATCCACGTTCTCATATAGGCCATTATTTATATCATGACTAAGTAATAAAACCCCGTTTATCGTCTGTTCCATTCCTTTTAAACAAAAGTTTCTTGGAAGGTTATCTGATTTTTGCATTACTTTTAAGTAAGACAAAAATTGTTTCAACTCATTATAAGCTGGATTCCCTAGCTGAGCTCCGCGCTTCAAAATATTTTTGTCATAATGTGAACCACTATCCATGCAGTCAAATGCAGTATTTACTTTAAGTGTGAACTCTTTCGTTGCTACAGCTTCCTTGGAGCATTCTTTTAAGCAATTAAGTTCAAAAGCAGTTTGAATCGATGCCGCTGTTGTCCTGCTAAATATTTGCGTTGCAAGGCGAACATGCATTTTTTCAAAGGCATTTGGTGCTATATGAGAACTTCGAAATTTCAAACATGTCTTAGCCACGTTGTCAATTTCCAAATTGTATATTTTCTCTGAAAACATCAAAAGAAACTCTACCATCTGGAGTTTGTAAATCTGATTTCAGTAGAACATTACGAAGTGATTTTAATAAGTGGGGAAAATCATAAAAACAAAATATTTTTTCATCATTGAAAATTGTAAATGGCTTTTCTTCGGAAACACCTAATATTTTATAAGCTTTTCTATTATTAGGTCCTTGGTCGCAGACTACAGCGCAAACCTTAAGACCAAGATCTTGACAGATTTTCAAATTGTTTTTTATAATTTCGTTTAGGTTAGCCCCATTTACACCGTTTGCTGACACAAAATAGTTTAAAACACTTTTCCAACTATCAAACAAACCATTTACCATGAAAACACATATATTTCATTGGCAAAAAATCTATTTCTTTCTGCTCCTAGGTCTTCGAAACCATCTATTAAATCATTTTTAATATTATATGTGAGGTTTTGACGAATCCCAATCTCATCAAATATCAAGACAACACAACGTTCTCGCTGGTTTAATGAAGCGAACTTTGATTTTAGATACAAATGGGCATTGTTTTCATATCCTGGTTGTAGTCCTTTTACAGGAGCCCATCTATAAAAAGAGTATACGTGAGGAAGTCTGAATCCCAGCCCATCTCTCAGAAATTTATAAGCGCTTTGCGACCTATAAAAAATATTTTGGGAAAGTTATTTTTCGTTTTTATTGTATTTTGTAGATTTCGACAACCCCATCAACATAGCGCAAAATGTTGTTGAATGGTCGGAAATATTGAGCTCTTGGATTTGAGACCATAAAGATATTTTCCCTTTTTTTAAAACTTTAAAAGCAGTATGCGCTCTCTTTTTTTTGTAATGTTTAATTTTCAAGTTTTTTATTTTAAGTTTGTAACTTAACAAATTGCATTTTTGTTCTCCTCTTTTGCGCATCTCTCTAATAACTGATCGCACCTTACACACGAAATGCTACAACTGCTCGAAGTTCTTCTTCGTTTATTTGGAGGAGACTTAAGACCTTCTAAATTTAAGTCTGAATCTAAATCAGAATTTAAATTTAAGGAAGGAACAGCATCCTTCTTAAGGTATTTTCTTCCCACAAACTCGGGACAAAAATGGTCTCCACAAACAAAGTATTTGCCTTCATTTTTGAAACCACACGCCTGCCTCTACAAATTATTTAAAATTTCATTTTTTTTCTCTAGAAGGGCATTGAAAAATTCTCAAATTAGGGTAATCTCTTTTCGTTTTCCTACAAACGGAACAAGAAACTCCAGATAATCTCTTATCACTCATTGTATCACTTATTTGTATTTCCGTGCCGATTAAATTATTTTGTATAGAACCTATGTAGATTAATTTCGCCGTAAAAGAAAATTACGAAAAAAAAAAGCGCAAAGTAAATTTTAAATTACTTTATTAGTCGGTTGAACTATTTCGGTTTTGATGACGACTGTTCGATACTACTATTGGGAATAAATATAATTTCCTGAAATATTGCATGCATCGGCCTTGGCGTCTTTCTCTGGTCGTTAACCTGGGTTTGCGGATCCTCAACAACTGATACGCACTTGCCGTTTGTGCAAATCGTCACCCGAAATCTAACAGCTGGTTCGTCATTGTGTGTGCATTGTTTAGCTCGGGATTTCATGATTGTGCAAGCATAAACAAAATAACTAACACCAATACAGATCGCTTAGCCATCGTTGTGTGAGGAGATCAGTTGTCGTCGGTGGGTGGAGCTTTAACCCAAAAACATAGAATTTTTTTTGTATGCACTTACGCTGTTTCGCTGTTGTCATCAAGTTTCCGTGTTTTTGTTGTTAACTACCAGCTGATTGAATTAATTTGCTCCTGACCTGCATAGGCGTTTGCCGTCGGCATTTTGACTCGATCGTAAGATGATAGAGTTAATTTGCATAATTTGCATTTGCCGACGGGAGATGCTATGCAGGTAGTAGGTGGTGGTGGCTTGCGATGATTGATGCTGCGATCGCGATGCTTTGTTGCATTGCAACACTATTAAAAAACAAGTAAAAGTGTTATCATCGGCCTGGCCGATGCTTTGATACCCTCCACTGCATAAAAGTCATGCAAAATGTTTGCCATGCGAGTTAGTATGTACTGTACAGGTACACGCATGTGTCTAATATTGGTTTTGTATAGGAGGTACCAGAACTACTTGACCGATATATACGCTGACCATCCGTCCTTTATTTAAAAGGACAGTCCTTTCTTTTCAATCTCAGTCCTGTATTTTTTTATTTTCAATAAAGGACGGATTTTGTCCTTTATTTTTGAAACTGTCCTTTAAAAACTGACAAAAAATTGTATGCATAGCATAGAGAATTAATTTTTGGGAAATTGAACTCTATACGAGGTATCGAAACATATACCTACTGTAATGTTATGAAATTCATGTCAACAATGCATTTGCCAATAGAATTCTATATTTTTGGACGTAGAAGTCCTTGAGAGGGTCTTATTTCGTGAAACACCGGATTGGCCAAGTATTGAGAAAATCTATCATTTATTTTTTAAAAAAAACAGGCTTATTTTTAAATGGCGTACAACTTTTCGATATCATATATTTGTCCCGACTTTTGGTGATCAACGCCCAACCCAAACAGTAAGAACTAGGAAGCAAATATTTTGAAATAAATTTCCTTGTATGGCCAAAGTAAGCACTAGAAGCGATTTGGAGAAATTCGAACTCCAAAAGGGGAAAAGTTTGTATCGGAAAATTCATATTTTTCATGCGATTGACTTCAAACTCGGTTTGTGTACCTACACTATGTATGTATACAAGAAATAAGAATATAAAATAGTTTTCCTGATTTTGGAAATTTTGCCTAGGGCCCGAGAGTGACTGGAAAAGAAGAATTCAGTCTGCATAAGGAACATTTTTGTTCATCATATCAAGCGAATATTATATTATTATTATACAGATTTCGAGGGATATTCGAATCAGACCACCATTGTCGAGTCTCATTTCGTCTCTTTACCACTATAAACCTTACCTTCTCTGGACTTTTCCAGAGTTCTTCCCTGGGTTCGATTCCTATAGTGTTAATGTTAACGCTAGCAACTGTTTATGTGAAATCTGTTTAATCCATTGGGTCTCTACCCAATGTTGTCCCAAGATCCTTATTCTTTTGTCAGCCAAATCTGTGCCGCTGTCTCAGATTCCTTCAGGCATAGCTTATAAGTATCATTCTCTCTAATTCTCATCTTCCTTAAATTATACACGAAATTACCATACCTTGTAGTTAACCACCACCCATTTCAATGTTCCTCGACTCATGCTTAGAACCCTTCCTGGAGTGGAGCAGGTCGGCCATTTTATTGCCATTTTAGCTTGTCTATTGTTTGTTCCACTGTTGACCACCTTATCACTGTTTTGCCGTGATCTACTTGTGAATCAGGTGTTCTAACATTCCTCTACCAAAGAGAATGGTTCTGGTCCCAGCAACTATCCTGTTTTGCAAGGGAGTCCGCCTTTTCGTTGCCGTCGATCCTTATGTGTCCTCATACCCAAGACAGTGTTACCTGATTTTTAGATGAACACTTATTGAGCTTGAATACACATTCCAGTGCCAATGATGATGTCACCGCCTGATTGTCTAGTGCTATAAGGATATTTCTTCCATCCACCTGACTCTCAAGCAAGTAGTCCAACGCATGCAGCAAAGCAATCATCTCAGCCTAGTATACTGAAAGGTGTTTCCCGAGGCTAATGTGACGGGCTAGTTCCAGATCTTCTGAAAAGATACCGGTCCCTGCTCCGCCATCCACCATGGATCCATCTGTGAAACTCAAGGTTTCACCATTCCTCTTTTCTGGAAGTAATCCATTCTCAATACGAGTTTTGTGCTAAAAATGTCAGCCAATAATGTTGCTTCGATGTGAAAATAGATTTAAATAAAGTTGCTAATATATACGGCTATATAAGTGAATGTCATGTCAATCAAATATTTTTTTTATAGAACTATTTACTATGTATTAGCAATGTTCATGTTTTTTGCTATGTTATTATTATTATTATTATTATTATTTTTTTTTTTTTTTTTCAATAAATACCAACTGTTTGTAAGTAGAAAAATGTTTGTCCTTTATTTTCCTTTGACAAATATGGTCACCGTACCGATATAGCGCATTTTCAATACCAACCTGACAATCATTAAAATACCTCTCACAAAATTGCATTCGCCTAAGTCGATTCGTTTAGACGGTATCGTGATTACAACAGACAGAGAGACACACGGGTCTAATAGCAGTTTTGTATGGGAGGTACCAGAACAACTTGAGCGATATAGCCCATTTTCAATACCAACCTGGCAATCATAAAAAGAAGTCCTCTCTTAAAATTTCATTCGCCTAAGTCGATTCGTTTGGACGCTATCGTGCTTTCAACAGACGGACAGGCAGACAGACGGACATGGCTAAATTGATTCAGAATGTGATCCTGATTCAGAATATATACACTTTATGGGGTCTCCGGTGATTCCTTCTTGGCGTTAGAAATATAATGGCAAAGTGAATATACCTTCCTGTGGAGGGTATAAAAATACAAAGAAAACAATGGCCCTTATTGTGATTGTCGATCAGCGATCGTCACGACAATTGTCGATTGCGTCGATTGATTTTAGCTATTCGTACGCACACATTTTTTTCACTTTCAAGAGAAAGCATCGACCAGACATTTGTAATCGACTACAAGCGACTGTCAAATCGACAAATATCAATCGCAATCGACAATCAAAGTTGTCTATCGATCGACAGTTGTCGATCAACGATCACTTATCGACAGTCACAATAGGGGCCAATATCTCAATTCTCTCAACAATATAAATGAACATCCAAATCGTTCGAAAGTCGACAGCGAATGAAAATAAAAATAAGAAGCCACAGCCGCCGCGCACAGCGCAAACCAGCCGTCCGAAAAAAATATAGACATGTATACCTACACACGACCAAACAAAGCCAACACCACATTAGACCACCCATCCGCATCCCTGTCCTCATCAGTCAGTCGTTGGCGTTGCACTGCCGCACTGGCAAACGAAAACGAATTCAAATAAGCAAATGTATTTATCTTTCGAATGCAACTCACAGTCACATCACAGCTCACAGCACAGGTCAACGTCTGTTGTTTGGAAATCGTGTTATAGGTTTGATTTTGTTCTGTTGAATTTGGTTGCAAGGTTTGACTTCAACAAATCGCTTGAAATAGGGAACGAAAAATAGTGATCATTTTTGTTTGCACTGTGATGGAACTCTATTATCTGTGGTAACATCATGTCTGAGTATTATTGACGCTAGTTTGATCAAACTGGGACGTAGCGGTACGTCCCATTGAGTTGAAAAATGGTCATTTTTTTTTTACTCTGGGTGCGATATCTATGGAACTATAGTATCTGTGGTATCAGCCTTATTATGGAAACGAAACAAGATGATTTTTTCTTTTTTCATTTTGTATGCAAAGTCATGGACCTTGCATGAAATGCAGATTACAAACTGTTTCAGTTTTTGGGTTTAGTACATCTTTTCTTCTACAGAAGAAAGAGTACCCATTGCTTAAGCACATTTTTTTCCAATCTATGAAAGCTGGTGTCCAATGTTTTTTTCTGTATTCGTGTTACACTCAAACCCAGCACAAACACCCATTTCAATAAAAATATTGATATTTAATTATTTTTTTAATATTATTTGGAGCAATTACGGCAATTGACCAATAAAATCAACCCAAACCGATCGAACTACACAAATTCTACGCTCAAATGACGTCACGTTCAAAATGGAGAACATGCGCAATGCGTAATCTATAGTAATTGAATTATGGATACAGACGAACGAAAAAAAGACTTAATGAACGCATTAACAAAATTAAATTGGGACATCATAGGACTAGCAAAAACGAGAATTTATGGACAAAAATTAAAACATTATTTTATGTTATATCGGCGAAAGAACTATATGGGTAGGATTTCTACTAAAAAAGGAACCGTCAAACTGCCTAACATTGACTGGGGGGGGGGGGGGGGGGGGGTAACTTTGATCAAAAATAAACCAACTTTTTCTATTCTATAACGGCCTCTGGTATAAGTTAGAATTATAATTATGGTTTTATAATGAGCACTATTTGTTCACAAATGGCGGAAAAAAAGATTAATACCAAATTTCACAGTGGCATCACAGTGGCAGCTTAATCCTGGGCTTAGCTAAATGTAGGATTGAACATAAACTTCGCTTAAGTATTTTTCGTTTTCACAGTCCATATTTAAACTTGGTTTAGCTAAACCACTAATTGAGTGTCATTGTGAACCATTTATCATGAATACACAAACCTGATGACTGCATGCGAATGTGTGTGCCATCTAAAACTACGAGTGTGCGTGGAAGCGAAGCATGTCGATGTTGTTGCCGTTCAATGCTAGAGAGTATTTCCACCAACAACGAAGAGACATTTGACATTTCTCTTGAACAGCATTGCCAAACATAATTATATTGTTGCTTATTTAGCTTTTCTCAGAGAACTTTGAGATAAATATTATTTTATTGCACTTGGCAATTATGTACTCTCTGGATTGATACTTAAGCCACGGAAGTCGGTGGCTTAACTTAAGGCACTATTTAAACGAAGTTTATCGTTAAACCTGCACTGTGGAAACCAAATTTTGTGTTAATCCTGAGTTTATACTTGGATCGACACTTAAGCTCGCAGTGTGAAATCGTGTATAAGAGAATAGGGGCAATTCTCTCTATGTGGCAACTAATTCAATGAATGTCGTCTCTGTTGTACTTTTTGTGTACTCCAAACTTTCATTTTTTCAGCCTTATACTCATAATGTAGTATTTTTTGTAACTGTTCGTTAGTAGATATATTAATAAAAATAAATTTATTAAAAAAATGAAGTAAAACATCAAAGAAGCTCTTTTGTTTTATAAAGAAGCTGTCTAAATTACCAGTTGTTTTCTTTTGTAAAAACAATTCCTTGACAAACTGTATATAAATTTTAGGGCAAATATCAAGTTGAATATTGTTTCATCAATTTGGAAATTATGTTAGAATTTATGAGCAAACGGCTAACTTTGACCGAGGCCTTTCAAAGTTAAACGAACATAATCGCTAACATTTACCACTTCTATTTTCGCCGTTTTTAAGCTTATAGGTAAATAAATAAATAAATCGTTGGCACAACAGGTCTGTATAGGCACCCTAGGCCTAGCTTCTCACAACCATTCGTTTGTGTAATTTTTATTTTATTTTTGGGACGAATGGAAGGCATCCACTATATACAATACAACGTCCGTCTGTTGGTTCATCCATATCTTATAATGCATAAAGACATCAAATTCAACTACGCCATACGTCATATGACAATTCTATTTTTAGAACGCAAATTAAAACTACCCTTCCTAAGCACAACGGCGATCGAGATAGCAATTGTTTTCTGTATTTGGCCAAAAAAGATCTTGTTTCAATTTATTATATCTCGCCCTCTGGATGGACCAGAATGATGAATGTTAGCTCAAAATACTCAGTGAAGTATTGTTTAACAATTGAAAGGATTTTTTGAGTTGACCTACATAGTTGACACCAATCGGTACAAAGTATTAATTAGGAATGTAATAGTTTTGACTTATCTATTGCCATATAAAGTTTCAAGTTAATACGGCTAATGGATCATGTGTTATGAAAAAGCCTCCCTTAAAGGGGCAGGGGAAGTCAAAATCCAAAACTTATTTTTAAATATTGCATTGTCTTCACAACCCTACCAGCATAGAAAATTTAAAAGCTCTAAGTTTAGAGAAAGTGGTTCAAATTTGGCTTGCAAGATTTTGACACAACAAATTTTTCACGAAGTTAAGTAGAAGCCTTTAATAATAAAACAGTCCTATTGTAATTGTAACCCAATATCGAAGTAAATAAAACGAGTTAAGACATCGAAAAAATGATTTAGCATTTCTTTTTGAACCTTAATTTTATAACTGCCTTTGGATATCGTACGACATGGCTACTGGCGGCTACAAAAAGAGTTTCATTGTAAAATAAATAGATTCTTCGAAAAGAGTAAGTTTATTTTTTTTGTTAATTAAAATGCAAATCAAATACCAACCACCCGCCCCCCCCCCCCCATCCTTTAAGTGTATGATAATTCTCTCTTCAACATGATAAAAATGAGCGAATTGTATGATAAGGATAAAACCTTTCAGAAAACTCAGAACTAAGGATTTAACTCCTACAGCCTTTAATCTTTATTACCAAAATACTGGTGGTCTAAGGACTAAATTTCGCGATGTTTTGTTCTTCTCTTCATCTGCCGAATACGATGTTATTGCATTCACTGAGACTTGGCTGACTCAGAATCATCACAATCACAACGAGGAAATGTTCAATAAGGACCAGTACGAAGTTTACCGCAAGAACCGTTGCTCCATTCTAACTGATTGCGAGAGAGGCGGCGGAGTATTGGTTTCGGTTCGGGCTTCTTTGAACTTATTGTTATTGTAAGTTATATACCACCAAGGAGCACATATAGATAATTGTTCCATTATCTTAAATCATTTAAAATATCATCAGCACGTTATCCTTCTTGGAGACTTTAACTTGCCAAACCTAATTTGGTCGTTTTATTGTGATGACTCCAGACTTTTCCCATTTAACGTTAAGTTGGACTAAGCGTGAAGTCGTTGATACCTACTCTTGCCCAGCTTGACCTTTGTCAGATAAATTCTTTTCCTAATGAATTTAATAATATTCTCGATTTGGTATTCATTGATTCCGAACTCGACATTAGTATCAACAACTCCATGATCCCACTTTTTCGTAATTCTGTTTTTCATGTAGCTCTATCCATGCAGTTTGAATTTTATGAGTTTTTTAAACCGGGTTAAGGTGACACTTATTTCAAGTATAATTATGCTAAAGTTTATCGGACGCTTCAAAAAGAATTTGATGTTTTAAATAAGTTTCTTTACAGACAGTATGTTCTTTCTGTCGAATCTAATTTGAAAACCAATAGTTAACGCTTTTGGAGCTTTATTAATAGCAAAAAACAATTTAATGGTATTCCTAAATGTATGCGTCTTAATAGTGTATCCTCATCTGATCTGTCAACCATTTGCAACATGTTCGCTAACCAGAGTGTTCAATCACTGAAGTTCAAATAGCTCTTTCTTCATTAAAACTAGAAAAAAATCCGGGTATGGATGGCATCCCGCCAATTTTATTTCAAAAGTGCTCCTCCGCGTTTTCTGTACCTTTGTGTTTAGTATTTAATTTATCTCTCCAGTCTGGAATTTTTTTGAAAGATTGGAAGAGGTCGTTTTTAACGCCCATATACAAATCTGGATCGAGGCATGATATATATTACTAACTATCGTTCAATCTGTAAAATTTCTTCTATCCCTAAGTTCTTTGAAAAACTAGTTTGTGACAAACTTACACCTCTCTTAAAAAGATGTATCTCCCCGTCTCAGCATGGATTCGTTACAGGCAGATCCACTACTACAAATGTCTCAATTTTTTGTAATACTGTCTTGAATTACCTTGAGAATGGCTTGCAATGGATGTACATAATTTATACAGACTTTGCTAAGGCATTTGATCGCGTTAACCATAGAACATTAATTTCCAAACTGACTACCTTAGGATTTCACTCCATTATCCTAAAGTGGATTCATTCCTACTTAACGGATCGTACCCAGTATGTTCGCATAAACGAAATGCTCTCGTCACCAATTTATGTTACCTCTGGAGTACCTCAAGGTAGTCATCTGGGCCCTCTGCCCTTCCTTTTGTTTATTAATGACATTTCTGACATGTTTTTGATTTCCCAGTGTCTTATGTTTGCCGACGATTTGAAGATCTTCCGACCAATACGTTCAGTTCAAGATTATATTCTTCTACAAGAAGACCTTAAACGTCTTTCTATTTGGTGTAATGACAATGACCTTCATCTCAATGTCTCTAAATGTCAAAGCCTTTCTTTTTATCGTCACCTCTCTCCAATTCCCTTTACGTACGTAATCGATAATACCCCTTTGTCCATTATTTGCTCCAAAAAAGATCTTGGAGTTATTTTTGACATACAACTTAGCTTTTGCAAGCACATTGAGTTTTTGGTTGCCAAAGATAATCAGATGCTTTGTTTTTTATTGCGGAATTCGAAAGACTTTCAAGATCCTCATACCTACTCTTAAATATCTATTTTTTGCATTTGTCAGATCACATCTTGAATACTGCAGTATAGTATGGAATCCATTTTACGAAGTACATTCTTTTAGAATTGAGAAGATCCAAAAGCGTCTTACTAGAGTAGCTGTCCGTAGACTGCGATGGAATATTGAAATGCCATCTTAACGAGACGAGGTGCAAATTATTTGGTATCTTACCTCTTTTCAGACGGAGGCAATATTTTTCCGTTATGTTTATTCGCGATTTGATAGATGGTCATATCGACTGCCCTTTTCTATTATCATTATGCTCCTGCAAGAGTTCTTAGATTGTGATGTTATTGATTTTAATATTAGTAGAGAATCATTTAGGAATAAACTAATCCTGTTATGCTTTGGTGGTCATTTTTAAGTATAATTTTTTGAATTAAGTATCTAATCTAGCGAGAACAGTAGATGTACTTATTTGATTGAAATACTACAAACAAATTAGGGAGGTATCTATTTTCCCAATATTGAAAAAATCAGCATACAACTTTTTTTTTTAATTTTTTCCTTAAATTTCAAGTTTAGTTTAGTTTTTTCAAAAACTATTAACTTGATAACTTGATTTAAAAACAAGTGAAAGTGTTATCATCGGCCTGGCCGATGCTTTGATACCCTCCACTGCATAAAAGTAATGCAAAATGTTTGCCAGTCTAATGTTGGTTTTGTATGGGAGGTACCAGAACTACCTGACCGACATAGCCCATTTTTAATACCAACCTGAGGACCGTAAAAATAAGATCTTTCACAAAATTTCAGTCGCCTAAGTCGATTCGTTTGGACGCTATTGTGATTTCAACAGACGTAGAGACACATGGGTCTAATAGTGGTTTTGTATGGGAGGTACCAGAACTACCTGACCGACATAGCCCATTTTCAATACCAACCTGAGGACCGCACGATTTGTACTAGGTTTAGAGAGGTAGAATTTTCAAAAATCTCTTCTTAGTGAACATCTCGAGTACACAACGAACCTAGCTCCCAAAATTTTAAATCTCTATATGCAAGGGTGTGAGCTGTGTGCGTGTCGTGTAGACGTTAGACTTTCTTTTATAAACTATAGTTAGATAACTTTGCGATTGAACATAGATACTTCGGTTACCGATTACCACTTTGAAAGTTAGTCTATGGGGATGGTCGGTAGAGAGTTTCAAAGGCACTCAAAATAAAGAAGGAATCCTCCTCTAATTAAGTCTCTCCCATCCTATTCTTTTTATTAATGCAAACTTCATCAGGTCCACTCAATTGGCGACTAGAAATAGACATGGTTTCCTTTCGAATTAGCAAGACTGAATGTTTACCTTCGAAATTGCCAACACAGCATATTAAGCTGAAAAAAACAGGTTATTTTTTTAAAGCCAATACAGAATGACACGAATTCATTTCATTTTGATAAAAGTATATATACAATAATTATACATAATGTAATATGTATGTAGGTAAACTTTTTTTGTATCTATAGTTTGCTGTGTTATATCAAAGCAAACGTGCATGTTATATTTTACATAGTGGAATGTGCACTGTAGGTATGCTGTATGAAAGTCATGTACTGCATATATCATTGTATCAATTACGATAAAAGTCACACGGAGGAAAAATTGTATAGATTCTGCTTAACCAAACAACGTGCGAGATGGGGCAACCCAAGGGGTAAACATTATCTCTATAATATATAAATACGTACGCTGAAGGAACTAGAACGAGCTGCATTCACCTTTCTGGAAATGAATTGCTCCTTTGCTGCCAGTGGCACATTGTCAACTTAATTTTTCTATGAATTCGTATCCCTTTGTGGGATATGTGCAAATAGAAGAAGATTTTCGATTAAGAAAATTGCACATCTCGTGAATGTTTTTGAGTTTCTCCCTTACTATGCAATATTTCGAGTTCAAGATTTATTTGAATACACCAATACGCTCAGGCAAACTTATACATTATACAAAATTGTAATTTAGCTTAGTAAAGGATGCAATAGGGGGTGGAAGTTGGTATGACTAAGATACAAGAGAATGCATACAAATCACATTTAAATTTTCCATTAGAAGAGGTAGCTGATTGCTCAGCAGCTTATTAATTCATCAAGTGGAATTACAGCAGTTCATAAAGTTCTTCCGTTTCGTTCTGAAGTAGGTACCTATACAATATACAATATACATGCCTATGTACAAGTACAGTTTAGTCTAGGATTTATTAAAATATTCTAGATAAAGTGTATCTCAATGCTTCTCTCTTGTCTCTACCTAGACGTATAAACTTCAAAATTTAACTTAAACCCAATGCAAGTTCGTTCGGTTTTCTCTACCAACAAAAGTGCTATAAAAATAAACTAAGTTCCTGCTGGTGAAAAAAACTACAAATATTCTTCTGAATATCTTACCTTAGTCACCGCACCATTACTGACTCCAGGAGCATTGCATATTGCATTCCAGTCAGTTCAGCAGCATTTTTCCACAAAATCGGAAACCTGTCTCGTTGAATCCCTTTCTTAATGCCATGATATTTACCTAAGGATATACAAAATATTTGCATAGGTATATAGAGTGACATTGTATATTATTTTTCGACAGGACCCAGCATATTGAAAATTGTCAACAACTGCACGCGGTGTCTAACAGAATGCAAGACTGCATTGTAAAGATACGTTGATAATGGAAATGCCAAATCACTCTGCAATCAAAGTAAAGAGAAGTTTTCTGAAGTTTGCTAGAGTATGACAACATAAGAATATCACCTTTAAGCTAGGTGCACATTATTATGATTTCAATCCATTTTGAGTAAATCTTGAATTATATTATTTTTTGAGACAATGGTAACAATTCGCGATTGCGTTTTGAGCCTCATTTTGACTGTGGAACATGTTTTTGGCGTTCTTCATACCTTCCACAGTCGGTACAAAAGATTGAATATTTTTTTAATAAATGGTATAGTTTTCGTGCAACCATTTGGTACATTTTTTGCATTGTAAATAAATAAATAGTTAGGCACCCTAGGCCTAGCTTCTCACAACCATTCGTTTGTATGAGTTTTTATTTTAGGGACGAATGGAAGGGACCTACAATTTTATGCCGAGTCCGAACGGTTGAATTGAGAAGATTTTTCAGGACAGTTATACACTCGGATATTTGTCAGACGTTCGCGACAGGTGACGCAGTGGAAAAAGCCTTAAGATGAGATGATCAATGATCTTCTCATGTACGGTACTGCGCGGTTGCTATATCATTACCAGTGATGTCATTCTGACCGGATTCCGGTCATATCTGACCGAAATCATTTTACTCTGACCGTAGAAAATTTTAGAATCCGGTCTAACCGATTTTGACCGCAACAAACAAATTTTTTACCGGAAAAATAATATTGTTCTGTAGATTAGACATAACTATAGAGTTCTCTAATTTAACTGAACCAAAAATGAAAATATCTTTAAAAAGTAAATGTCAGAGATAGAGATGTTCTTCAATCGCCGTAAACGCTTCTATCACGGCACGCTGGGAGCGACCAATGATGTCAATACCGTCCGCATAGCCCAGCAGTTGGGCGGATCTGTTGAAGATAGTGCCTTCCGTGTTGACACCTGCCCTGCGCAGTACGAGATTGAAGAAATCGCATGATAGCGCGTCTCCTTGCCGAAATCCGGTGTAAGTTTGAAATAGATCGGAGGAGCTGCTTCCAAACTGCACGTTGCAGCGCGTGTTTTCCAGCGTCACGCGACACAGCTGAATCAGTTTTGCCGAATTCGGCCATCGCCATATAGAGCTCCTGACGATGTATGCTGTCATACGCGGCTTTGAAGTCGATGAATAGGTGGTGAGTTTCGACTTGAAATTCGTTGGTCTTTTCCAGGATTTGTCTCAGTGTGAAAATTTGGTCTATAGTCGATCTGCCGGGCCGGAAGCCACACTGGTACGTGCCGATTAATGTGTTGCAGAACGGTTTAAGACGTTCACACAGTACGTTGGATAGGATTTTGTATGCGACATTAAGCAGGGATATGCCTCGATAGTTCTTGCAAGACATGGGATCGCCCTTTTTGTAGATGGGGCATATGGAGCTGATAGTCCAGTCATCGGGCATGTTTTCTTCCACCCATACTTGGTTGATGATTCGGTGCATGCTCCCTACCAAAACATCACCACCGTATTTAAAGAGCTCCGCTGGTAAACCATCAGAGCCTGCGGCCTTGTTGTTCTTAAGCTTTTTTATAGCTAGGCCAACTTCTTCTATACTAGGTGGTGGAACTAGTTCTTCATTGACTGGACGTGGGTTCTCTTCTTGCTCTATCACTCTCTCTACATGATGCCCATTAAGCAGCTGCTGCATGCTGCTTAAACACATCTACTATTCCCTGCGCTTCGGTGACTATAGGTTTCCTTCGCTGTCTCGAAGAGCCTGCGTCCCGGTTTTGTAGCCAGCAGCCAGTTGCTTGGCTTTTTTATAAAACCTCCGGATGTTATTACGATCGCGCGACTCTTCGTTCTCCTTGAGCTGGGAAGCTGCGTAAGCCCTCTTCTTTCTACGCAGGATCTTCTTTTCCTCCCTTCTCCTGGCTCGATATTCTTCTCTCGCTGCCCTTGTTTTGCGCTGCAGCGCTTTCTTGTGTGCATCTTCTGTCACCTTTTTCCTGTACACGCATTCATTATCATACCACGGGCTCTTTCTCTGGGGTGGCTGGTACCCTACGGTGGTTTCGGCTACCTCCTTGATGATATCGCGGTACTGGCACCACTGATTGTTGACGTTTGTGGTAGGTGAGTGCACAGAGGAGAGTTTCATGCTCAGGCGCTCGCTGTAGGCTCTGGCTACTCCAGGAATGCTAAGGCGTCCAACGTCGAATTTCTTCTTCTGGGCGGTTCGCAGCTTCTTCTCGTTGGGCAGTCGAGAATTTGTCAGAGTCGACTTTTGCCCCTCCTCCTTGATGGGATCTTCAGCCTCGTCGGTAGGGGCGTGTGCACATATAAGGCTTATGTTTTGGAAAGTAGCTTTGATGCGGATCACAGAAAGGCGATCACTTATCGGCTTAAAGTCAATAACTTTTGTCCTAAGCCGATTTCCCACGACGAATCCACATCCTAATACATGCAGTCTTTTGTTGCAGCTGTAATAAATGTCGCAATCTTTTCTTTTCAGCATGCCTGATCCTATCCATCGCATCTCCTGGATCGCGGTTATGTCTGCCTTGTACCGCGTGAGGACGGACTCAAATTTTTGAGTAGCACCTGGGGTGTAGAGCGTTCGTACATTCCAGGTACATACTCTTAGATCGTAGTCCATTCTGTCCATTGACGTTCCGGGTCTAGTTGCCATTTGAGGAGTTACATTATTCGAGGCTGGTTGCGTCTCTCTCATAACTGGAGGGCCAGGCCCTTGTTTTTACCCTAGAACAGCGGGCCGGAAAAAACCGATGTCAGTAACCCATTTTGGGATATGAGTGCTGCCGTTGACCCATTGAGGGCTCCTCCGCCACCAACTCTTTTCCAATACCCTGGCTCAGTATTCGAAGTCCCTATAGACCTGTTGTTCAAATATGTCGAAGCAGCTCATATAGGGATTACACTTACCAGTTCGACCTAACTGGAGCTGTATGCGCCACTGTTGATTCCATCTAGGGAATTCCTCCGCTGTCGCCTGAGAGTAAGTGCCTTAGTGAGAGGACGCTCCTCCCCCCCCCCCCCCCTCTCTCGTTCGCTGCCACCAACGACCTACCACAGGGGTTGGTTACCCCATCTCCGTTTTAGTAATACATTTTTTAAAATTAAGGAAAAAAATAAAAAATCACATATTCATAAATGAAAATAACGGTTTTTAGTCTTTCGACATATGGAACTATTACAAAATGAACAAAATACACAATAAAACAATAAAAAAATAATTAGCTCGGTAAAATACGCGAATAATAAACAAATATTTTACTTACATACACGATGACACACGGTCTCACGCACCGGGCTAGTAAAAAAAATACACGTGTGCTCACTAAGCAGTTTCGACGTGAACTGATGGTGGGAGATGTGCAATGCGGCAGTGGTGCCATTTTAGCATTTTTTTTTTATTTATTGTTAGGTACTACAAGAAAATTGTTGAATGAAAAATAAAGACTCGGCAAAATATCAGTACAATGACGAAGACGGGGAAGATGATGACCTTAAGCCCGTATGATGACCTTTTTTGTTTGCTTATTTCACTGAAACTAGAACAGTACGAAAAATTAGGAAGAAAATTCCCGATAGGTGTGATTGCGTACACAACAACTTTATTAATGTATATAAAAAAATGCATTGAAAATGTATTCAAATTATATTTTTCACCTGGGAGTTTTTTTTTTTTGTTTGACATTTTAACATTATTTGGCATTTCTCCTCCCGCTACTTTGAAGTCTAACTTTTTGAAAATAAATTTGTTTGAAAATTTGTGTTCCTTTGCAAACAATTGCTACACCTTTTGTCTCATTTACAAGCAGCTGATTTTTTATGATGATTTAATGTGATAAAAATTAAGAAAAATTGAGAGAAAAATGTAGAGACATATACGGACTTTAGTTTTAGTTCTGTATCTACCTAATTGACGTGTTTTTGAATAACTAAATGTACATTTCATTACAAAATACTGAATTCCCTTTTTGTTCCTTATTATAGATAGACATCATGTTGTGTTTATATTTATTTCTTTTTTTTTTTTTGTAATAAAAAAGTTGTTTTTAAACGTTAGCATATTTTGCTTAATTCCTCCATACAATTTAGCATATTTTTTTTTTTAATTTGGCATATTCTCTTAGAAAATTTCTGGCAACACTGCAATGCGGCAGCTACCTACTCGAAATGGCAACAAAAAAGAATAACGGAGAAAAAAGTTATTCGAATTTTTTAACACACCCGGTCTCACAGACCAGTAGGTCACCATTGGCGGGTTAATTCATTTTTTGTTATTATTAGTTTGTACTATTTGTTTTCTCTAATATTAATTTTTGCCAAACATAACATAATTTACCTATAGTAGTTCTCTCTAGTTAAAAGTCACTCAATCTGGTAACATACAGAACTCAAAGCTTTTGTCTTACTGCCGTTTATTTTCGAAGTTGAATTTACGCAGCACGGTAAATAAATTTGTAAGAATTTTGTTGTGTGATTTCCTCGTTTCTTTGCTCGTCCGTCGATGGTTTTTTTTTCTTCGCTCGTTCGATTTTGATTGCTGTACATAAATTTGGTTCTATATCGAGCCGGATTTTCGCTTGATTTCTTCGTCAGTTATCGTTTGCTAAAGCAATAATCCAAGTTTGCATGTGTGCATGATAATCAAATAATTAGTTATCAGATTTCAACAAAACTTTTCTGTTCGTTTTACATATACTTATATGCATGTATGTATTGTATAGTTATATGCCATCAACATCGTTTAAATTAATTTTTCGTTGGCTCAAACTGCATACAAAGGCATTGGTCTCTGATTTAAATCTAAAAATTATATCAAAATGAGTTCGACAGTTTCTCTTGCCGCAATTCGTCTCACAAGTGGTCACATTAAAGGTTCCTTTACAAAGCTTTCTACCTATACAGAATCTATTAAAGAAACTACACCGTTGGTAGATAGAACTGGAGGTTAAATTGAAAAGAGCAGAGGATTTGTGGATCGAATTTAATGATTCCCAGAAATTAATATATGAGTTCGCGAATGAGCAAGGTTATACAGATCCAATACTCGACTTCGAGGAAGTAGAATCAAAGTTTTTAATGCTAAAGTCAATTTTGATATCAGCAATTAGAGCGCGAAAAAGTGGAAAGGAGTAAAGATGCCGTTAGACGTTTAGCCGATCAGCAGAAGATTTTAATTGAATCGCTTAATAAATCCAATACGGTAAAAAGTTTAGAGTGCTTTCTTCCCTCCGTATCGAACCTTTTTCTGGCAGTTATCAAGACTGGCCCGCTTTCCGCGATATGTACGCAAGCGCGGTACATAACAAATCGTCGCTGTAGATCGAATACCTCGTAACCCAGAAAAGTTCACTTTTTAGGTAATGATGCACTTATATAGTAAAAAAATGTCCGGATCTAATGAAAAATAACTCGTAAGCCTAGAAACGATAATTTCAAAGCTATGCGAATAATTAAAATACATCGTATCCCCGCATACGTTTTCATTGCTGGAATACCTCGTATCCCAGGGCCAAATCTAGTAGACTGAAAGAAAATAATGCGTTTTCTCATGTTGCTATCTTTCATATTCCTGTCTTTGCCTTTGCCACGAACAAATAAGTATCGAGCAAAGAAATAGAAAACTAAGAATTTCTAATTTTCTCAAGCTTGGTCAACGTTTTAGCCGCACATAAAGTTAATTTTGGTAACATGATGTCTAGAGGCAAGTTAATGTTATCGCTGGTCTCTAAGCATACCATTGATATTAACTTAAACCGGGGAGTTATTAAGACTGGTTCTGTTATTAATGTTGATGACGCGATTCTGGATATTGGTATGTATACAGAATTGTTAATTTTAATTGTTGTTCTTAATATGGGAATATGCAGTTATTATTTACAATGATATCAATATAAAATTTCTTGTAGATTCTGTTCCGATTCTGATTTACGATGAGAGTATGAGGGATCAGATCTCACTTAAACGGGCCTACATGTACCTAGTGCAGCGATTCGCCAAATCCAGAAGGTAAATAGGATCTCAATAAAATTACTAGACTACCACCCAGTGTTGTTATAAACTTTTTCTTAGAATCGTACTTTTGGGATTGTGAAAATCGTAATTATCGTATTTTGTAAAAATTTGTGTAGGGACGTATTAGGGTGTTTAGAAAGATGTGCCATTCTAACAAATGTCATAAGCGGCAGCGGACACTGTGCGATTGATAGGTATACCTACCCTTCAACGACTTCTGCAGAAGGTGCAGAAGTCTAGGAGCAGACATTGTAATCACCTATCCTTTCAGTGGCAACACAATGGACCTTACTTACTTACTTAAAGTAGTGCTACAGTCCGAGGTGGACCTGGGCCTCAACCAACAAGCGTCTCCAGCCAGCACGATCTTTGGCCAGTTGTCTCCAGTTTTGCACGCTAAGTTGGTTAAGGTCCCCTTCCACATGCGTGCGCCACCTGGAGTCGCGATCTTCCTCTACTGCGCCGTCCCTCTGGTGTGGATTCGAAAATTCGAAACACAATGGACCTAATCTTGTTTAAAGTGCACCTCATCGAGGACCACTTTAACCATAGCTTTTAGTACCTAAAAACACTTAGTTTCTATTAGTTGGGTGCGAACCTCTTAAAGTATAGATAGATACCGGTGCCGTGACATGAGGCCAAGCGTCATAAGGCCAAATCTCGAAATTTGGCCATATGTGGCTTTGCGAAAGTGACATAAGGCCAAATTCTAGCATTTGGCATTATGACACTTTGATTAAGCGTCATAAGACCAATTTGGCTTTATGACACTTTCGAGTGCATATTAGATTTTGCTTAGATAAGTACCTAATACGTATACGATTCGGTCGTCATTCTGAGAGTTTTGTGTAACTCTTCTTTGACTTCTTATCCAAGAGGACAAACAAGAATGGAAAAAAATAACTGTTTTATCGGCGCGGGGGGAAGGGGGGCGGGCGGGATGCGGGGGCCGAGCGGCGCGTTCACCGCGATCTCTCTCGCCAGCGACGAACGCGCCGTCGCGTCCCGCCCGCACCGCCCGGCCCCCGCGTCCCGGCCGCGCCGCACCCCGCCCGCCCCCCTTCCCCTCGCGCCGATAAAACAGTTAATTTTAATCTATTAATATAGTAATTTATATATCCACAGGTATTTCCATTCTTGTTTGTCCTCTTGGATAAGAAGTCAAAGAAGAGTTACACAACTATGCAGTTTGAAAAACAGTATTTTAATTTTAAATACAAAATAACTTCAGAAATGTAATTTTAAGAAAAATTAAATAACTCCTAATAACATTGAGTGAAATAGCTCTTAATTAGGATTTTTTTCATTCATATGAATTTAGGATTTATTTCATGATGAAAAAATTCCTAACACTAACATGCAATAAGTGAAAATTTGGCTTTATGTCACTTTCCGGATTTGGCCTTATGACGCTTTATCAAAGTGTCATATTGCCAAATGCTAGAATTTGGCCTTATGGCACTTTCAAAAAGCGACATAAAGCCAAATTTCGAGATTTGGCCTTATGACGCTTGGCCTTATGTCACGGCACCATAGATACCTACTTATAAATTTTAACAGTATAGTGGTACTGGGGTAACCACATTTGCCCTAAATGTTCAAACTAGGTCCCAAAATTGAGAAATTGGGATTATTTTGATATTGAACTCGAAAAAGTCATCAGCATTTTTGGACGCAAATGAGCACCAATTTAAAAACTGGGTTAATCCGACTTCCCCCATTCAAGGCGGTTTTGTTCAGCTAGCATGTTTGTTTGGGATTTTGGACAACAACGGTAGGCGATTGAAAAGCTTCAGGACTGTGGGCCTTATCTAATATTAATCATTTTAAACGCTTACCTCAACTATTTAGTAATTCTCAAGATATTCAAATTCAATTTCGAAATTTCGCAATTTTGCGTTCGTAAAATGTAATATGGATATCTACTAAAAAATTATTAGTACTATGCGCCACCACCACGCTTTCGCTACTTAAAAAATACAGCCCGACTTATTTTGGTAAACAGTTTAATGGGGTCTACACGGCTGCGTTTTTTCTATGACTTGGAAGCGGCAATGAGTAGTTCTAAAATACAGGGTAACGCACTGTATCCGTAGTCCGTAAATGATAACTAGCTACTCTGTGAATAGAGTCCTCTTCAGTGATCCAAACGATAGATAGAATTAAGGCGCATATCTTCAAAGTAAGTGGCGGAATTTTCGAATGAAATTGTGTAATGTAGGTATAGCAAAAAAAGCCAAAAGAAGTATAACTTCACTTACAGCAACTTGCAACATAACGATCAATAACCTGAAGCAGTTCTTATTATGAGTAGACAAGTTCGCTACACTGACGTTTGGAGTCGGAGGGCTTGAAATGGAATGCAACGTATGTTGTGTACATTTTCATGCTGGTCTAAGTTTGGAAACAGCATCTTGTATAGCATACCCAAACCACATACAGACACAGAAAACTAAAAAAAAGGAATTTTCAAAGCTTATGACGTTTTTTTTGTTTGTAAAATGGTCAATCAACTGATCGGTGGCATAATTGCAGTCGTCAAATTTATGCCGATCGGGTCACAATCACAAGCAATGGCCTTAACTAATGCAATCCTTCTACCTTTCTACAGGTATGTCGTATGTTCTATACAATGGCATGTATTCTGAGGCACTTAGTTATTCCTCGACATGCGACACATTATGAGACATGTGACATATGAGATAACTAATGCACTTCACCTGAAATCCTGACAATCGTGAGGAAAGTACATAAAACAAGCAAACTTTGTAACTAGCTTCCTGAAAACATATTTCCAGAGGACTACAACTTAGAACAAATTAAGTGCATAACTAATAAAGATTCTGTTCGCCTTTCCTATGTGAAGTCTTAAATTTGTTCGTAAGGAAGTAGTTACGCCAAGGTTTTGAAATTTATAATTTTATATATATTTTATACGTCGTATTCGACTACTTCAAAAATCGTAAATATCGGAACAAAAAATCAGCAAATCGTAGAAATAAGGCCAAATCAAGCAAAAATCGGAGCGTCGTATTTGCTTTCCAAAATCGTCACAATTACGATATTTACGACCATATAACAACGCTGCTACCACCAATCTTTTGGCTACTCTGACGTACTTGTGCAACCTTTCTTACCTCTAGCTGTTGAGAGGGATCCTGACTAAAATTATGAAGCTTCTGTCGATGAAAGTGATGACGATGGTCTTTCTGTTACGAGTGAAAGAGGTCTACAGAATGATGAGCTTGGAGAACAAGGTAGAAAAAAGCGCATTAAGAAATCTGATCCAAAGAAATGGAGACACCAAGATAACAAACGTTTGAGGTCTGAAGGTAAGGCATACATGGGTTACAGACGAACACCGGCTGGACAAATCTATCACGACACACCTCGAGAAGCCCGAAAATTGGGTTCCCCATGTTTATCCAAGGAATGTGAAAGAAGAAAGAACCGCAAATGTTCGACTATAACGGAATCTCAACGGAAAGACTTCTTTGGTAGATTTTGGACGCAAAGTTCCTGGGATCTGAGAAAAACGTTTGTGGTGAATCACGTTCAGAAAATCAGCAAAGCAAAAACCTACACGGATAAAGAGGTCAGTAGGAGAAGCAATACCCTTGTTTATTTCTTAACTGTGGGTGGAGAAAAGTTAGAGGTATACAAAAAACTCTTTTTAAGTACCACCGGTCTTAGAGAGTTCACTGTGCACTCATGGGTGAAGGCCGACGAATCCAGTATTTCTGGTATTCCAAACAGTACTGAATACAAAAATTCGAAACGGAAGAAAACAGAACGCCCTGACGCAAATGCAAGCTCATCTTTTGCACGGGTCTTTTTTAACCGTTTTCCAAAACTTCCATCGCATTATGCACGGGCTTCATCTTCTAAGCTATATTTTGAGCCTGTTAACTTCTGTTTTGACCTTCAGTCAACCAACACATAATATATAGAGTTGGCATCACCAAAATGTTACGTTCCACAAAAACTGCATCAGCCATTTTTGTTTTTAATGTCAATTGTCATCTTGCACTCTCTCATTCCTTCTTGTACTCGAATAGCAGATGGCTGCCCGCAGAACAATTTATAATCGCGTGCGCATTACTTTTCAATAAAAGTTTAATTTAAAGAACCAAGTGGTTTTTCGTGCGTTTTTTATTATTTTGCTCGGGGTATCAGAAATTGTGCCGCGTCGCCAAATCACGGGGGCAAGAATTTTCGCCCGATCGAATAGCGAAATTACCCCATATCACCATTTTTGGTCCGATCGAGCCGGATTCCTCGCAGCGTTACGTGCAGTGTGAAACCACGCGGCCATCCCAATCTGTGCACATCAAAGCCATCAGCTCAAAAAAGCTTAAGCGACTCACATGTGCAAAAGGAAAAACCAATAGACGAACGATTCCGCGTCGTCTCCCAATAAAATTCCGCAAAAAATACACCTTTTCACGGACATTTGGACATTTCGGTCCATAACCTCAAACTGTCCCCATCGCCATCAGCTACCAGAAGTGCCTCCGAACCCTACGTGCCGAACGAAAGGCACATAGACGATCGCTACCAAATCGTCTCCCAACATCTTCTTCGTAAAATTCACGTGTTCCTTTTGGTGGATTTTTCTCGCATCATACGAGCAGTGAACAATAAGCTGCCGCCCCAAAATCACGTGTCCCCATCATCACCAACCACCAGAAGTGCCTCCCAACCACACGTGCCGAACGAAAGGCACGTAGACGATCACTATCACATCGTCTCTCAACATTTTTCTGCGGAAAATTCAAGATTTTTCTCGCGTAATACGAGCAGTGTAAAACCACGCTGCCGTCCCCACCACCTCATCACATCAGTACGCATCGCAGTTCTCATCACGTCACATCACACCACATCATCGCATCTCTACCCATCGCATCTCTTCAATCAAGTCCACTCACACCACCGCATCATCTCATCAGTACTCGTCGCATCATCATCATCATCTCATCGCCTACCACCATCAACCGCCATCTACCAAGAACCCAGCATAGCTCATCCTAAAATTTCAAAGGCATTTTGATTGGTACAGGTACTCTTTTACTCATAAATTATTGATTTTCAATATATATACGTAGTTAGAACTCTTATATCAAATTACATTTAAACAGTGTACAGGTACAGGTTGTTTTTTTTCTCCTCTATTCGCGCGTGCACAATCTTTTCGTAGTTGGTTGCATAGAATCGGTACATAGTAGTCAATCTTTTTTTCGGTAGATCCGCGAGTGATTTTGTAACGATGAGTTTGGAGGAGGTGATTTTGGCTAGCGATACGCTGGTAGAATTCCATGCTTCACTTCGCGCAAAGAAAAGCAAAATCACTTTTACGCTTTCTCTTTTAGAAGCGTATCGTTTTGAATTGAACGATTTATGGCGACAAGTTAAACTATCATATCAATCGTATGTTAACAGTGCATCTACTGATGCTAGTGTCCTCGACTCTCTTAGTGCGGTAAAGGCCAAGTATCAGTGCTCATCCGATACATACATCACGTGCCTGAGTGAAATCATTGATTGTACCAAATCGCTAGAGTCGAGCTCCTCTCAATCAGTTCCTCCTTCCAATCCCAATGCGAATGAGAACCTCTCTTCACTGATTTCGAATATGTCCAGCATCAAGCTCCCGCCATGCGATACCGAGATTTTTCACGGAGATTATTTAGACTGGCCCGCCTTTCGGGACATGTTCACGGCTGTGTACATAAACCATCCAAAAATAAGCTCCGTGCAAAAACTTTTTCATCTTCGCGCGAAGACAAAGGGCGATGCTGCGAATATTATCCAGAAGTTCTCTCTCACTGATGAGAATTTTACTTTAGCCTGGACGGCTTTAACGGACCATTTCGAAAACAAACGGGTTTTAGTCAATAACCACCTTAAGATTTTGTTAAACCAGCCTCCCATTTATAGTGAAACAGCTAAAGCAATTAAAGATTTGCAAAGTAGCATCAATGATGCCTTACTTGCCCTGAAGTCATATGACATTGCGGTCGACAAATGGGATGCTATAGTGACATATATCTGTTCGACTCGACTTCCAGATACGACACTTGCTCTCTGGGAAGATTCGCTACAGAAGCCGACTGAAATTCCTTCATGGGAAGGTATGAATACTTTCCTCTCAAATCGCTTCCGGGTTTTAGAAAGTGTATCCGAGATGCATACGGGAAGCAAACCCAGCCGTCCAAGCACAGCACCCAAACACCAAAACACCCCTGTCTCACGTGTTCGTTCTCATCACACTAAAGTTACACCGGGGTGTAAACTTTGTAAAGGGCAACATCCACTGCGGCTTTGCCCAGATTTTCTCAAAATGGATGTAGAAACCAAGCGAGATACCGTGCGCAAGCTGAAGTACTGCTACAACTGTCTAGCAGTAACTCACTCCGTGGCCACTTGCAAAAGCACTAACACTTGTTTTCAATGCCAAGGCAAGCATCATACGCTTCTGCATCCTATTGCATCCACCCCTGCTCAACCAAGTTCATCTTCATGTATACAGTCCACCCCACACATTTCTTCCAATTCTTATTTTACTACGACGCGTTCCCAAGCTCTATTAGCAACCGCGATAGTTAGAATCCGCCATCATAATTGCGACTTTGATCTGCGGGCTCTACTCGACCCTGGCTCTGAAGTATCTTTCATTGCGGAAGATATTCAGGCTCGTTTGAAGCTGCCAACTCAACCCGTCCGAGCTCAAGTCTCCGGGATGAGTTCAACCCTAACGGCCTCATCTTCTAAGCTGTGCTCATTCACTCTCTGCTCAAGATATGACACAGAATTTACACTCAATGTACAGGCATTAGTGCTTCCGAAGTTGACCGGAAATCTACCCTCTATCTCTCTTGAAGTGGGTGATCGGCAACACACTATCGGCCTTCAACTGGCCGATCCCTTCTTTCACAAAAGCTCTAAAATCGATATACTAATTGGCGCTGACTTGTATCCGTTCATTATCCGTGACGGCATAAGAAACAACGTGCTCAACTCTCTAATGGCTCAGAACACCGTCTTTGGGTGGGTTCTACTTGGCCCCCTTGACACGACACCTTCACGTGAAGTCTCAACTTGTTCCCCTGTGGTATCGTTCTTCAACGAAGTGACTCTGGAACAGGATCTGCAAAAGTTCTGGAAGCTGGAGGAACTTCCCCAGACACCCATACTTTCGTCAGCAGAACAATTTTGCGAGGATTTGTTCGCAGAGTCTACTTATCGAGACTCATGTGGACGTTATGTGGTTCGGATGCCTTTTAAGGAGGAATTCTCCGATCAAGCCATGCTTGGATCTTCACGGGCTATTGCCATGAGTCAATTTGTACGCAACGAATCAAGACTTCTCAACAAGCCAAGTTTGAAGAAAGAATATGATTCTGTTCTGACCGAATACCAGTCCCTTGGCCATATGCAACCGACGACGGTTCCTTCTGAGAAGGTTTCGGATGCAAGGATCAGTTCTTATTATCTGCCGCACCACGCAGTGATCAAGCCTGACAGCCTCACCACGAAGGTAAGAGTTGTTTTTAACGCCTCGCAGCCATCATCTAATGGAAAGAGCCTCAACGATCTGTTATACCCCGGACCCATTTTGCAATCTGATATTACGTTATTAATGCTGAATTGGCGCTCCTATAAATACGTTTTTAATAGCGACATCGCGAAGATGTACAGACAGATTCTGATACATCCCGATCAGACTTCTTATCAACGCATTCTGTTCCGAGAATCCCCAGACGAAGTCATCGCTGACTACGAACTCAAAACGGTCACCTTCGGCATTAATTGCGCTCCGTATTTGGCCATCCGTACGCTACTACAATTGGCCGACGAAGTCAAAGTGTCTCACCCCCTCGCTGCCCAGATTCTCAACCACGAAATTTATGTCGATGATGTCCTGTCCGGGGCTCATGACATACCCACTGCGCAACGATCTCAACTCGAGCTGATTGCTGCCTTGAAATCAGCAGGCTTCCATTTACGAAAATGGACCTCAAATTCCCTCGAATTGTTGGAACATCTCCCGAAAGAGTTCCTCCTTAATCAGGATTTTCTTAAATTCGAGGATAAGAGTTCGCTGAAAATGCTCGGAATCAAGTGGAATGCTGCCTCTGACCAGTTTTCTTTCTCGATTCAACCCCCACCCGATACCAAAGCGTTCACCAAACGATCTGTGCTGTCTGTCATTGCTAAATTGTTCGACCCCGCCGGTTGGCTTGCACCTGTCGTTGTCACGGCAAAAATACTCATGCAACAGATATGGAAAGATCAAACTGATTGGGATGGAAGTCTTTTACCTTCTACGGAACGGAGGTGGGAAGCCTTTCTATCCACTCTCCCAGATATCGAAACTATCCGAATCCCCCGATGGGTGGAGTATGCTCCTTGGACGCCCTTGCAGTTGCACGGGTTTTGCGACGCTTCGGAGATGGCCTACGCAGCTTGTATATATCTCCGCATACAACATAGTCCGACGTCTTTTACGTCGCACTTACTCTGGGCCAAATCCAAGGTCGCACCCGTCAACTCAATATCATTGCCCCGGTTGGAGCTCCAAGGAGCCGTCTTACTTTCCCGGATGATACGATTGATTTTAGAAAACCTTCCCTTCCTTAAAGATTCGGAAATCCTATTATGGACCGATTCCACCATCGTCCTGGCATGGCTCAACAAGCATCCTAGTTCTTGGAAGATTTTTATTGCCAACCGGACCTCTGAGATCTTAAGTAACACCTCTGTTCTTAACTGGTCTCACGTGGCTTCTTATGACAACCCTGCTGATTTGGCTACCCGAGGATTAACTCCAGTCGAATTACAGACTCGTCGGTTATGGTGGGAAGGACCTCACTGGCTTAAAAAGCCGCAGCCCGATTGGCCGTCATCCATACCTAGCCCTCCGGATGAGTCGCTTATGGAGCAAAAACCGATACGAGCCCTTGTCAATCAAGTACCTCTCGATTTTGAAGCGATCCTCGGTAAATATTCGTCTTGGCATAAAGCCATTCGTATCCTAGCCTACGTTTTTAGATTTATCAACTCTCTAAGCAGTGCTACCTTCCGCTCTAACAATGACAAGCACACCCTCTCCCATGCAGAAATTCTCCAAACGAGAGATACACTCATTCGTTTAACTCAACAAAAATATTTCTCGACTGACTATCAATCCTTGTTGCGTGGACAACAGTTGTCGTCCAAAAGTTGGTTGGCGAGTTTCAACGTTTTTATTGACGAACACGGCATCGTCCGGTCGCATGGAAGATTATCGTCGTCTACCCTGTCTTTCCGCGAACGATTTCCCATCCTTCTTCCGTATGATTGTCTTTTCACACGGCTTTATATCTCGTATGTTCATAAACTGTCCCTTCATGGCGAAATCCAGCTCATGACTCGTATGATACGGTCTGAGTTTTGGATCCCGCGGCTTAAAAATTTAGTCAAGAAGAGTATTCGTGAATGTCAGGTGTGCACCCGATACAAAAAGAGGCTGATGACTCAATTAATGGGTACGTTGCCCAAGGAACGTACCACCCTAAATCGCCCATTCACGAACACAGGCATTGACTTCGCTGGTCCATTTCTGCTGAAAACCTACTTTGGAAGAAAATGCCGCCTGGACAAAAGCTATGTCTGCCTATTTGTCTGCTTTTCGACCCGTGCCATTCACTTGGAGGCTGTCAGTGATCTGACCGCCCAAGCATTCCTTGCTGCTTTTACTCGCTTTGTTGCACGTCGTGGCACTCCAGCGCAAGTTTTCTCGGATCATGGCACAAATTTTGTCGGATCTGAAAAACTACTTTTACAAGATTGCCAAAAGGCTCTTATCCACTACTCCGGTGAAAATTCGCATCTTTTCACCCAAATTAAATGGAATTTTATCCCTCCCGGTTCCCCCCATATGGGAGGCCTTTGGGAAGCGGGCGTGAAAAGTTTCAAACTTCACTTCCGAAAGGTTGCTGGAAATGAAAAATTTACGTTTGAGGAATTTACGACCCTCCTCGCCCGTATCGAGTCGAGTCTGAATTCCCGACCGCTGTCTCCAATGTCAGACAATGTGATGGATACTGTTCCACTGACCCCGGGACACTTTCTCACGGGCGGCTTGCTACTGAGCCCCCCTGAGCCCCCTTACTCCGACCATTCAGTGAGCATCATGAATCGATGGCGTAAGCTGAAAATCCTTCACCATCAATTTTGCGCCCGTTGGAAGGAGGAATATTTAAAAGAGCTGCATAAACGTAATAAGTGGAAATTCCCACAAAGAGATCTCCAGGTTGATGACTTGGTCATTGTGCGCAATGAAAACTTGCCACCCAATGAATGGAGACTTGGACGTGTTCTCAAAGTATACGTCGGCTCTAACCAAAAGGTTCGAGTTGCGGATATCAAGACTCAACGAGGAATTATCACTCGCTCAATAGCTAAACTCTGCTTACTGCCACCTCAATAGTTACAACGTCATCGCTGTCGTAATTTTCTTAACGTTCTAATAAAAAAAAAAAAACCTATTCCTTGAAAAATAATAGGGAGAATAATTATAACTACCAGATGATTGTGCCCGTAAAACGCTTAACACATATATTTTACAATGGGGATCTTCTCTTTTTTTTTCTTAGAATAAGTAACATGTAAAATGAAAAAAAAAAAACATCCTGTACCGAATTTTGTATCTACTTTTTAATTTTTGAATTTCAAATGCCTAAATTTTTACATCTCGTGAATATTTATCTTTACATTCTCTTGTATTTACTTAAATAAATCTCGATGTAATTCACTCTTTGTTTTTAAGACATAATTATTATTGTAAAATGCATTTTTTGCAGCCAGCGCTGCAAGGCGGGCGGTAATGTTAACTTCTGTTTTGACCTTCAGTCAACCAACACATAATATATAGAGTTGGCATCACCAAAATGTTACGTTCCACAAAAACTGCATCAGCCATTTTTGTTTTTAATGTCAATTGTCATCTTGCACTCTCTCATTCCTTCTTGTACTCGAATAGCAGATGGCTGCCCGCAGAACAATTTATAATCGCGTGCGCATTACTTTTCAATAAAAGTTTAATTTAAAGAACCAAGTGGTTTTTCGTGCGTTTTTTATTATTTTGCTCGGGGTATCAGAAATTGTGCCGCGTCGCCAAATCACGGGGGCAAGAATTTTCGCCCGATCGAATAGCGAAATTACCCCATATCACCAGAGCCCTTTATTCGAAGCATGAGTCAGTTGTATAACTTATACTTAGAAGCCTGCCGGGAAGAAGGCCAAAAACCGCTATCTAGATGGTATAAGTATTAGCAATCTTTTTCATGAAATGAACTTGTCTATACATCCGATAAAAAAAGACAAGTGCGACACGTGTGTGAAACACGAGGTAGGCCAACTTTCCGACGAAGATTGGCAACTACATAGGGCACAGAAAGACCGTGCCCGGCTGGAGAAAGCGCAAGACAAAGAACTTGCTCAGCAGAAAAAGTGCGTAGTCCTTACAATGGACTTACAGGCAGTGAAAGTGAGTCCATGGGTTCAAGCGAGTGCCATTTTTTATAAGACGAAGCTTTGCTGCCACAACTTTACCATGTACAATCTTGCTACTCGTGCAGTTTGTTGTTACTGGTTCGATGAAACCGCTGCTGATATGACAGCATCCACTTTTACCAGTTGTATTTTGGAATATCTAGAGCGGTTTTTAAAAGATGTTGAGGTCCCTATTATATTCTTTAGTGATGGGTGCACCTATCAAAACAGAAATGCGATCCTATCCAACGCAGTTTTATCTTTTGCGGTTGACAACAATAAGGAGATAATACAAAAATTTCTCGTTGTTGGGCACACACAAATGGAGCGTGATAGTGTCCATTCGCGAATAGAGAACGAAATAAAAGGACGCGGCATTTACATTCCGCATGACTATATTAGGTTTTCAAAGGACGCCCGAAAGGATCCATTTCCATATGAAGTGAAAAAAATGGTTTTCTCTGACTTTAAAGATTACACCGTTAAGAAATATCAGAGATACTGCTCCATAAGGTCCGGCAAGGTGAGTGAAGGCTACAACAATAAAGATGGATAACAGCAATCTTATTCTATCTATTTTGTTACAGGTTGTCAATGATCCTATGGTAACCGACTTACGTGCCTTAAGGTATTTGCCGACCGGCGAAATGCAATTTAAGCTAGATTTCGATCATGATTGGTCACCTCTACCCCAAAGATCCAAGGAAGAAAGGAAAATTAAAAAGGAAAAATACATGCATTTACAGGAACTAAAAAAAGTTAAATATCATGCCTTCTATGATAAACTGAAATATTAGTTCGCATTTATTTATGGATTATGCATTCATTTTTAAATATGCTGTATAATGTTAACCTTACCTTTTTAATAAAATACCTACGTTATTTTGTTTTTAATCACATTACTTGTAAATATAAACCCGTACAGGAGAAATACCACACAGGACAGAAAATTGTAATACCTCGTAAGCCAAAGCAAAAATGCAAGCTAATGTACCTCGTAACCAACGACATTAACATAAAAAATTAATTTTGATAACAAGTTGTCGCGAAATATAAATCCGCATCAATTCAAATATCTGATATCAAAACCAAATCAATTCTATTGGCCCTCATTACTTATATACGAAGTTTTTTGTTCCTCCTGAAAAAGTGATATTTCTGGGTTGCGAGGTATTCGATCTACAGCGACGAAATCCAATTTAACCCCCACTCAAAAGTTTCACTTTTTGAAATCTTGTCTCCGGAATGGAGCTCTAAGTCTTCTTAATGACATTACTATTTGTGATGCAACGTATGACCAGGCTTGGGAGAGATTGGAAAAACGATTCGATAGGCCCCGTTACGTAATTAATGATTACATTAAAACATTTTTGGAACTTCCATCAGCACCTAATTCAAATGTCATTCATCTCCGCAAAATATCAGACGGCGCCGATGAAGTCGTAAGAGGATTGACTTTATTCAAATCGCTAAATAGGGATCCATGGCTGATTTATATCCTACTTAGGAAGGTGGATCCTGACACTCGCCAGGCGTGGTCCGAAGAAACTGTACAATTCGACAATCGACAATTTTATACATTTCTTAGAAAATCGTTGTGAGGCCTTGGAAAGTTGTAAGGTTACCATTCGTGAAACCAAACCTAGGACCCAGTCAGCCAGAAGTATGCATGTCTCGTCGTCTGTTTCTTGTCCCAAATGTAGTGCCTCACATAGTCTGTCTCAATGTTCGGATTTCTTGGCAATGGCTGTGCAATCCACAAGAGACTTCGTGAAATCCAACAGGCTTTGTTTCAACTGCTTGCATATTGGTCATTCGTCTGCTCGTTGCAAGTCTAAATTTCGCTGCCGGACCTGCAACACTCGTCACCATACTTTGGTACACGAGTGCTTTCTTCCATAAACAGTAATCTAAACCCTTCGGCAAATGCATATGTAAACAACTCGATTTCTCCAACCAACGAAACTGAAACTCAAACCCATTCGATCAACCCTAACATCGCTTCGACTTCGGGAGCAACAAACTTCGTCCTTAACAATCATTCGGTCAATCTCGCGCATCACATACCACAAACATTACTTCCTACAGCTATCGGAAAAGTGCTAGACAACAAAGGCAATTACCAACAAGTTCGCATACCTATAGATTCAGGCTCGCAGGTTTCATTCGTGACTGAGTCCTGTGTCCAAAGGCTTCGACTCAAGCGAAGAAATGCTCGCATACCGATCAGCGGTATTGGATCGACCAGCGCCGGTAGATCCAGAGGCCTCATTTCGCTTACGATATCGTCACGCTGTGATAAATTTAGTATCCTGGTCGATACATATATTTTATCAAACGTTACTTCGAACTTGCCAACGTTCTCATTTAGCGTCAAAGACTGGGATCAATTAACTCATTTGGAACTAGCTGATCCGTCGTTTAATGCTTCGAAACCGGTTGACATCTTGTTAGGAGCTGATAAGGCATGGGAGGTCTTACAGGGAAGTGTGGTTCATAGTCAACATCAGGGACATCCGGTTGCGCAAAAAACTGTATTCGGTTGGGTATTAGCCGGTAGCCTATCTTCATAATCGGAGTCCAGTATCATCTCTCACCACTCTTGTTTAGACATCGATGCAATCTTACAATCATTTTGGACGATTGAAGAAGTCCCCCAAACAAACTTGTCTATCGAAAACAAACAAATTGAGGAGCACTTCCTTAAAACCCACAACCGTGATTTAAACATTGCTGCATTGTTTTCACTGCAGACATAATTAAAATGTTTAGGCAAATTCTTGCCTCAGAAAAGGACTGCGATTTTCAAAGGATAGTTTGGCGCCATTCTCCATCGGAACCCTTACAACACATTCGACTTCGGACTGTTACATACGGAATGTCATGTGCACCCTTTTTGTCGGTAAGGGCGTTAGAACAACTCGCGACAGACTATAAGGAAGAATTTCCTATCGCTTCCGAAATTGTGTTAAATGATTTTTATATGGATGACGTTGTCTCAGGTGGTGACACGTTATCGGACGCTATTTTTAAAAAACAATCGCTAATAAAACTACTATCTAAGTGCGGTATGAAATTAAGTAAATGGCAAAGTAACTGTACCCAACTTCTTGAAAACTCCGATAACTTGTCTACTGAACCCATATCCTTAGATACTAGCGCTGACTCGTGGACTAAAGTGCTTGGCCTTCACTGGAATTCTCAGCGGGATATTTTCAGTTTTCGCATAAAGATCATAAGATCTTACCCGACGCAAAAAACTCACAGGGCGACGAATTTAGACCAATTGCGATCTTACCTTTCCTATCAAAAGTCTTTCAACGAATCCTTTTAAAAACAAATGACATGTTATCTCGCTTCTTCAAATTCATTAACATCTACGCAATCTGGTTTTCGAAAAGGCCATAGCTGTACAACAGCTTTATTAAAAGTCACTGAAGATATATGCGACAAGCAATGGACAATGATAGCATAAATTTTCGAGTCATTTTAGATTTCTCCAATGCATTCGATATGGTCGACCACTCTATTTTTTGTAGAAAACTTCATCGAAACTTCAATTTCTCATCTTGCGCCGTGAAGCTTCTATCATCTTATCTAATAGACCGATATCAGGCTGTCCAGCTTAACAATAATCTGTCAGATTTCCTTCCAACTCCAAGAGGAGTTCCACAAGGTTCAATTTTGGGGCCTATTTTGTTCTCCCTTTATGTTAATGAACTACCGTCTATAGCTAAACACTCTTCTATTCACATGTATTGAACACGGTGTAAGCTGTGTTAACGAAGACCTCGATGACATCGCTTGTTGGTCGCAGCAAAATGGTTTGCGATATCAAAGAAAAAAGTCGACCTCTCATACTTTCCTCCTATTATCCTGCAGAACACGTATGTCGAAACCGGAAATACGTTGGTTATACCCACCCTGATTTATGGTTGCGAAATATATTCACATTGTGACTCTGTAACGAAATTTGCTATCATCGGGGAAATACAAAAAGTGGAAGCCAACACCAAATACCATCATCGGTATGGTGACTTTCATCGAAGGACTCGGGAGGCTCTTAAGTGTACGACACTTCTTATATTCCCATATTTTTCCCTTCCACTTCCCACGCTACCGTTATGACCCCATGCTTACAGGGACATGAAGTCAGTCCGGGCAGCAAAAGTGGAAGGGTGTCCAGGCCACGACCGCTTGGCATGCTAGCTTTAGCACGTTCTAGCTCGTCGGTTTGGGGGGGTCCTTGCTGTCGGAAGCACTGGACGGCTCGTTACGCATTTACATGCCAATAAAAAAAAAGCTTCAAATCAAAAAAAGCGAGGCCTAAAATGTCCCTATAGGCTATATGATTCTTGTAGTGGGGAGAGCGATTGCTGGAGGTGCTCTCTGAGGGATACCCACCCCATGTAACACAGCGACATCCACTTGATATGGATCCGTCGTGGTACTCCATGGCTACCAAGTCCTCAACTATTTATGGTAGCCCCTACTAGAACTAACTTTGACTTACGTCAACTCAAAACATAAACTTCATCATACTTGAATTTAAAACAAACCAACTAAAAATCTGCATGTTGTGTCGTCTTCATCGTCGTCGTTGATGTCCTGGAAATGCTCACATCTTCCGTTGAAATCTTACCACTTCATATCAGTTTAACCTATAAACAAAATTAACTGAATTTAAACTTCCCATATCTTGAGCGGAAACGGATGCTAAAATCAATGAATCAGCAATACCAAATAAATACGAAATAATTTCATTTTCAGAATCCACAATCCACACATTTTATTTAAATTCAAAAAAATATGTATGTTTAACGAATAATAAACGAAAAATATTGTCAATCCCTAAAATATGCAAACGAAAAAAAATAATATATCTTAACTAAATGTACACTAATTATCAAAATATATTCAATTCGCCAAATGACACGTTGGATTAAGAATTAATTATTTTAGGTCCGATGTCCATAGGGGACCGAACTTATATATAAAAAAAATCAATCTTATCTCATTCACAAAATCCTTTCCAACTTGGCTTTAGGTTTATATTTGCAAATTATATTAATCAAGGTTAATCTAATCCGCAAGCGCAGTACCGCATTAATTACAAAATAAAACCAGTCGAAGGCAAGTATGCTACAAAAAATATGTAGTTTGCTTTTAGGCTCAATGACCCTGGCAGTTATTTATTTATTCTCAGCTTTTAACGTTGAATATCTCCAATAGGAAATTAATCAAAAACTCAACAAACAAAACAATCCACAAATGTGAATTGCAATAATTCAATTTAATAATTTAATTTAAACTTTACTTTAGTGGTAATTAATGTCAAAGAAATAAATTCAAAGGTATAATCAATCAAAGAAAATATGTCTACTCAGTCCGTTCAAAAATAATAAAATTTCAAACTCACCCCGGTTTTAAGCTTTGCTAAAGAAAAAATTACTTAAATGGTCGACATCCAGATGGTGTGCACAGCATCCTGGGAATCCGAAGAATTTGTTGCTAATGAATTTTGTAGTGTGTTTTGATTTAGCTTTTAAAATTGTTCCTGTATAAAAATTGTCGTAGAAAAATGATTTTGAACGAACTTTCACAAATCACTAGGTCCATAAACTTAATTACTTAGCCTTTCATTACAAAATAATTAGATAACAAATCTGGTTTGCATTCGATTTACGGTGTGGATGATGTGGATGGTGTGGATGATAGATGATAACAATTATTAAAGATGAACAGGGGTGCATGTGGTGCGGGTGGAAATTGGTTCTGGTACAGATGAGAACTATGCAATGATGAATGAATGATGAGCGACGAAATTATGATTTCAACGAATCGATTTATTCCAGGTGAATTTTGCGATTGATTGGCCGGTACAATTGGATGTTGAGTGGATTGCTGAGATCGCTGGTACAGGGTGCCCGATAAGTTTTCTTTTATTTTGCGAAAACGTTGGCAAATGTGGTTTTGGTGAAATTACCTCTTTTTTACCGATTGGCGCATGGATGCCAAGAGCGCTGGGGCGGCTTGCGATTTCAGGTACCGTTTAATCGATCGTTGCCAATACGTGGAGGGATTTCGGATGGTGTGTTTTTTTTGTTTTTTTGACGAAATACCGCTTGTGAAGATGGAGTTTCGATAGCGGGCGTACTTCTTCTTTTTGGTGTGTGTGGGTATGATTTTCCCCTTTATCCTCAGGTGACGTATGGAGGACGAAAATGGAGTCTTCGGTGGGTGCTTTGGGATTCGTGGCACTGGCTTAGGTGACTGATGGTGGTGGTGGGCTCGTGCGAGGATGGCGGCAGCGTTTTGTCGTGTTTAGGGCGTTTAGGTTGTGCTGTTGATAATTTTATATCCGTGTGCTGGTGTGTAATTGTTGGTGGAGACTCTAAATTTAGAGGTTAAAAACAGTGGCACAGTGTTCACTAAATTTTAATTGTTTTTTCACTACGCGCACTGGATATGTCTTTGTCTAGGATTTTTCTTTCGTTTTATGCCGGAAAAACATCTAATTTTTACGCGTTACTTTGGCACTTCGCCACACGAACAAAAAAATACAAAATTAGCCTGACGCGACGGGCCAATAAGGCCAACGAGCAAAGTCACGAACACCGAGAATACTGTCCAAAGAAGAGCGAGCTCAGTGCTCGACACCACCTTTTATAGGCCCTATCTGAGGACGCTTCATACTAACACACTCGCACGTTCAGCGCATGATGGTAGAATAATCACTTCCGCGTCATCCTCTAAAAAGTTTGTTTTAACATTGAAAATTATAATTTTGGTCTTAAAATTCAAGTTAGAATTTTTCGAAAATACATGTGATAAAACTGTAATTTTCTGAATTAAATCTTTATTAGAATTTTGATACCGGAAATCGTTCGTGCTTGAGAGCTTGTTTGTGTGCGAAACACGCTTTTTTTACGTTTTTCATCATACCAATAAGCATTGCCAATGTGTGACTCTCCGAAGGAGATTTTACTTAGACAACAGCCAACCAAAACAAAGCTTAGCTCCGTCGTTAAATACGTCGGTACCTCTCCTTTTTCCAACACAACCAGGGTTCAAGCCTAGTCCACGACTTATCTTTTTTTTTTTTTATTATTATTTAGTATTATTACGTATAGGTATTATGATGTCATATATTACTATTATTATATTTTGTTATTATCATTATTACATATTATTATTATTTACGCCTTCCCGCAGAGCACCAATCACATTTCGACTTTTTTGTTTGCCGTAGTGTCCATTTATTAATGCTAGTACTGTGGAGAGATTTTTTTTTTTGTTTTGCAAATAAAATCTCCAATAACAAAAGCTTACTACGGACACAACCCATTCACGATCTCAGCCTTCCACCCAATAGCATCCACAATTCATCAGGAAATCATACCTACATATTTCGCTCACCACATACACCAACCCTATATCTATACAATCATTTTCTATTGAAAGACCATCGTCTTTTAAACTGTATTAGTTTTATTAATCAAGACGTTTCCCACAAAACTTTTTCATTTTGTAAGAACCTTCGAATAAAATGAAAATGGAAAGAAGCGTTACTCCTGATTCCTAACAATCGACCCACGCCTGAGAAAAGCATCTCATGCTCAGACTGTATAGCCGGATTAATTTCGAAATGGCTTACTTTTTCAAATCCTTCGAATGAAATACTCCTAACCTTCGTCCTTTGTCATCTTCAAGTTCATATAAATGGTTACCTATTATACTCTTAACTATTGCTTTTGTAAACTTTGGACAGAATTTCGCATTTAAGTGCTTGGATGCATCGCTAAGGATGAAATTTCTTTTAAAAACTACATCACCTACTGTGTACCTCAAATTTCTGCTTCGAGTATTATACCGGTGTTCGTATACTGAGTGAGCGTTCTCGAGAGAATTCCTCAAGCAGGTGTGTAAAATATTCATTTTTGAAGCTTTAGGTATAATATTAAGCTCGGAGTTATTGACACAGTCTAATTTCTTTAAAAGCTTAAAATCTGAACCATGTTCGATCATTCTCTGACCAAATAATGCCTCATATGGCGACATACCTATGGTGGAATGGATAGATGTTCGTAAAGCACAACCAATGGTTGGAAGATGGAGATCCCAATCCTTTTGATCCTTATCGACATAAGACCTAATAGCTGTAAGAATCGATCGGTTTACCCGTTCGCTGGCATTTGCTTGCGGTGCGTAGGACGCTGTTTTTAGGTGGTTTACCCCATAACTGGCTAAAAACTTTGCAAAAGCATTACTCGTGAATTGCCTACCATTATCTGAAAGAATGGATTCAGGTACACCAAACATACAGAATAACTGCTCGTGGAGAAACTTAATAGCAGTATCCGATGTCGCTTTCCTAAGGGCTTCGATAACCACGAATTTCGTAAGCTGATCGAGTACGATAATGATATGCGTGTGACCTCTCCTGGATCGGGGGTATGGGCCAAGGAAGTCGATATACAAGTGCTGAAATGGGCGTTCAACTGAAAAGGGCTTTCCCATAGGCTCACGTAATATCTGATTGGCTGCTTTCGACGTTTTGCATGTCTCACAGCTGCTAATAAATGACTTAACCTGCGCCGCCATGTTGGGCCAGAAAAATTGTTGACGCAGTCTGTACAATGTTTTTGCTATTCCTCCATGCGAAGCTCTAGGTGGCTGATGGGCTAAAGTAATCAAACGTTCGGTCAAGGCGGATGGAATCCATAACTTCCAAACTAAATCGTCCTGAAGGGGATTCCCGGTACAATGAGTGACCTTTTTGTACACGAAATGATCAGTGATCTGTAAGTCGGGTAGCTGGTGTTTATGCTTGATGATGTTATCGATGATATTTTCATACTCATCCGACTTAAAACTGGGATCTGTTAGATCAACATGTAGAACATCGGGTATATCTTCAGTCGATAGAGCATCTAAGTTCAGCGAATCCGTTGCATAAACCCTGGAAAGAGCGTCTGGGACGATATGCTGGGAACCTTTTCGATGCTCAATATCGAAATCATAACCCTGAAGTTTCAGACTCCACCGAGCCAACCGTCCGCTGAGGTCCTTTTGACCCATCAGCCATTTCAAGCTCGCATGGTCTGTAACAACTTTAAAATTTTGGCCTTCCACGTAAGCACGGAATTTTGCTATTCCTAAAACCGCTGCTAAGCATTCGCGCTCTGTCACACTGTAATTGCGTTGAGCCGCGTTCAACTTGTGTGAATAAAAGTAAATGGGACGTTCAACTCCCTCCTCGTCCTTTTGACATAATACGCATCCAATTCCTGAAGCAGATGCATCACATAAAATTATGAACTGTTTCTGGAAATCGGGATTGACGAGAATAGGTGCTGTCGTCAGCATCTCCTTAATCTGTTCGAAAGCAGTTAGAGCCTCAGAATTGAAATCAAATTTCACTCCCTTTTTTAAGGTGTTCGTAATAGGGGTAGCAAGAGAAGAATAATCGCGAACAAATCTCCTATACCAGCCTGACATGCCAAGGAATCTTCGTACCTGACGTTGATTTTTGGGGATTGGAAAGTCTCGAATTGCAACTATTTTATCAGGATCTGTTTTCAGACAACCCTCGCTAACAATAAAACCAAGATATTTTAGCTGCTTGAAGCAGAATTTAGATTTTTGCACATTTATCGTTAAACCCGAAGTTTTCAGTCTATCCGCTACGGTGGATAGCATTCGCAAATGGTCTTCAAAAGTACGTGAGATTATCAGCAGATCATCCAGGTAAACAAAAACGTTTTCTCTTAATTCATGTGGTACCACTTTGTCCATTAATCTGCACATACGCTGCGGCGCATTGCAGAGGCCAAAGGGCATTACACTAAATTGGTAAAGAGGTCTGCCAGGAACCGTAAACGCCGTCTTTTCCCTTGATGTTTCTTCCAGCGGGATCTGCCAAAAGGCGTCTTTCAGATCTACACTAGAAATATAATGCGTATCTGAAAGTCGTCCTAGCAATCCTTCTATATGGGGAAGTGGATACGCATCTTTTTTTGTTACGTGATTTACTTTCCGATAGTCTAGGCACAGCCGGTTTTTGCCGGGCTTTCGTACCAAAACTACCGGAGAGCTCCACGCACTATGGCTCTCTTCGATTATACCCATTTCGAGCATACGATCCAATTCCTCATATAGAAGTTTCTGCACCGCTGGAGAAACAGGATAGTGTCGTTGTTTAATAGGTTCCGCATCCCCCGTGTCGATGACATGTTCCAGTAGCATGGTTTTTCCCAAGCCAACAGTGGCAAAGGACGGAAACATGCTTATGACAGTCTTTAGTTTGCTGGATTCTTCCGCTGACAATTCACGCTCTTCTGAACCAGTGTCAGATGGTTTGACAATTTCTGAGATCAACTGTGGTGCAATATCGAAAGCTCTCCAAAAATTGATTCCTAAATATAGTTTTTGCTGTAGAGATGGTACTAGGAACATATCTATTTCTTTCGTTTCACCTTTATACGTGATTTTTGCTACAAACTTGCCCTTGATAGATTGCTTTTGACCATCCGCAGTCTTGACGTTTGTAGATAAATTTCTGAAGGGGATACCATTTATTTGAAGAAACTCTAACCCACCTGATCCCATGCAACTAATGCTGGCACCGCTGTCGAGCAGTCCGAACATATTTTTCCCGAAAATGGCTACCTTGGCATAGGGACGAGGATCGCCTGCAGTTTCCAAGGTGGTTGCTGCAATGGCTATACGATCTGTCTTTTTGTTCTTTATGCGTTGTCTAATTCTAAGGATTCTTTTTGAAACTGGGCGTCGGTTAGTACCAAAAATTTGTTTTCTAGTGGAATAGTAAGCAACAAGTCGTTCATGTAATGAAGGGATTGGTTTATTAATTTTAATAGAAGGCCTAGGCAAGTTATTGTTATTAGCGGCATCTAAAGATGGTCTTTTCAAGATGGATTTCGGTTCAAAGTTATTAGAATTTAAAGAAGGAGAAGTAGTTGGGTTTGGGTCTATTGCGATTGATGGTCCGGCTTTCTTATCTGAGAGCAAATTCCCCCGGATGGCGAGTTGCTCCTCTGGTGGTTTCCCTTACATCTGGAACAATTTGGGGATGTTGTGTCCTCCTTTCCACATCTATAACAAAACAGTGATCTTTGAGGATTAGGACACTCAACAAAACTATGACCCGTTTCTTTACAGTTCCAACATTTGAAGGATCTAGTATCTCGCTTCATTTGTATTGCCTCTAAAGAATCTTTGACAGTTGTTGACTGTTCGTCCTCCTCATACTCCACTTCGTTGACAAATCTGCGGAAATGAAGCGCAGCAGAACCCTTTCCTCTCTGGTTTTCTGAATCATTGATATACTTCTCAATTTTACGGCAAACGTATACCATTTCAGGGAGACTTGATGTCTGAAAAGTGAGTAACAGTTCGCCCATTCGGCGACGAACGTTTTGTTTTAGCAAACTTATAAGTTCGCTGGTGGACTTAGGTACGTGCAATCTTGTATTCATCTGTTGGATTGCCATGTAGAAATCATCAAATGATTCATGCTGGCCTTGACGTCTATCATACATTTTTCGGGACAATTCTGGATCAGATTCGAGGGTACCAAATTGCTCCACTAAGGCTAATCGAAGTCTTTGCCAATTGAGTAGAGGGTTCGCTTTGAGAAATACCCAAAACCAATTTTCAGCTGGTCCAGTGACAAACTGGTGAAAATTTAGCACAATCTCGTCCCAGCTCGCACCATAGCAATTTTTGAGGCGTTCAAGACGGAATATAAAGTCGTCAACCGAAATACTACGGCTGTCGAACTTAATACCCCACTTGTGAAAACTGTGCCCTCTCAAATTCGATTGCAAAGAAGGGCTAACTTCATGAGGTAGGTTACCAGAAGGTCTAGATGAGGGGTCACTAAAATGCATGTTATTTAATTGCGCTAAAAACTCATCAGCGGAAGGATTATTGTTTGCAGGGGTCGTTCGCGTAGTTGGCTCATAATTGTTTGCCTGCTGCTGAGGTTGAACCGGTCTTCTGTTAGGTTCTTCGCGTCTTCGAACCTCGTATTCATCCGGATATATAGGAGTTAGAGCCGAGAGATTTTCCCGAACCACGCTTGCGATCTCATTTCGAAGCAAAGCACGGTTCTTCTCCAACTCTGCATGCATCCACCTAAGATCTTCTGACCTACTAACACCAACCGAAGCAGCTACCATATGCTGAATATACTGAGCTAAGTTTTCTTCCTCCATTTGGGAAGATCTAGGATTGTTTTGCGGTAATGGTGGAGAGTTTTGATGACGATTGCCAGAAGCTATATCAATGCAAGCCGCACCTTGTAGTGACAAATTCGGAAAGTCCTGCAGTATATTATGTAGACTAGGTCTACCGATGCCTTGCTGAGATGATCTCGCTGGTATTTGATCGGGTACAGATTGATTACCAGAGCCTGTAGCTACTGAAATGCTGGCCCTTGATACAGGCGACCTCGGCCTATCCTCAGAGACATTAGGGATATGGGGCATAACCGACCCCGAAGCAAAGGAAACGTTAGCTGCTATATTAGACCTGAAATCTTCGTCACGATTGTGGCTTGCAATCTCCACTGAATGACTATCTTTATTAGTAGGATAACTTTCTTTCCTGTTTCGCGCTGAACTACGTGTGCCTTGAGGCATACGATTGTAATCTTTCTTCAATGGCATGACGAACTAAGGTAGTACACTCGAAGCAGAAAAAGGTAAAATACTAACCTAATGATCGAAATTCTATATTAAAATAATAACTCCAAATATCATTCAAACAAAAAGAAAAATTGAATTTCAAAAATTAACAAAACTGTTATCTAAATCTCAAAACTAAAATCGAAAACTCAATCTAAACTGAACTATAACTATCTCAAAGAAAAAAAAATATAAATACATGTTAGGAAGATGTGAAACATTTATGCAGACATACGTAAAAGATCGACGACGACGAATATTCAACTAATAACCCACTAGAATCTTTTTTTTTATAACCATTAAGTCAAAACATTCAACTGAAGCGATTTATATGCTTGATACGTTTCCTAACCTAAACTAGAATGAAAACCATACCTTCGCAACGAACATAGCAGACTCCGAACATCTCTAGCTATCGGTCGAAGGGTAAGTTTCCATGATGAAAGTAATGTTATATAACTTAACTAAATTCCCAAGCAAGTGTCGTTAGGCAGACGCAACAGACTAAATAGGAGAATATTCTATCCCATTTACTGGCCGTAAGATTCTAACTCCACTTCACTTAGTAAAAAAAAAAAATTAAGATAAAACTAAACTAATTACTAACTATATCGAGGGATAGACGCAACAGACTAAATGAGGACTTTGATCACCCACTTACTGGACATCAGATTCAAACGATTCTTCTTACAGCTATTCTATACTACCTAATATCTATCCTAGATACCTACTTAATGTATCTATACCCTAATCTAAAATAAATTCCGTGCTAGACCTACGCTGCAGACTAAATAAGGGAAAAACTGCACCCCCATTTACTGGACGTGAGATACTAACAAGAATCTATGTAATGTTAAGTAATTATTAATAATAAAAAGATCGTTCGGACGGACGCAACGAGGTAAATAGGAGATAAACTCATCTTTTACTGGACATCCAATTTCCTACTATTTTAATAACTAAACGTATCAAGCTTATATAGACATAAGCATATTATGTATGCAGGTGTAATTCTATCTATCTATCTATCTGCTTCACCGAAGAAAATCGACTTAAGTATTTCCTGCCTAAGGATTCTTGAGTCCACATTTGGTTATTCCTGTAACAAAAGTCACTGGTTGGAAAATCCAAAAGTAGTATTGCAAAAAAAAAATTGTAAGGACATTCTCGGCCCCACGTTGGGCGCCACCTGTAACGAAATTTGCTATCATCGGGGAAATACAAAAAGTGGAAGCCAACACCAAATACCATCATCGGTATGGTGACTTTCATCGAAGGACTCGGGAGGCTCTTAAGTGTACGACACTTCTTATATTCCCATATTTTTCCCTTCCACTTCCCACGCTACCGTTATGACCCCATGCTTACAGGGACATGAAGTCAGTCCGGGCAGCAAAAGTGGAAGGGTGTCCAGGCCACGACCGCTTGGCATGCTAGCTTTAGCACGTTCTAGCTCGTCGGTTTGGGGGGGTCCTTGCTGTCGGAAGCACTGGACGGCTCGTTACGCATTTACATGCCAATAAAAAAAAAGCTTCAAATCAAAAAAAGCGAGGCCTAAAATGTCCCTATAGGCTATATGATTCTTGTAGTGGGGAGAGCGATTGCTGGAGGTGCTCTCTGAGGGATACCCACCCCATGTAACACAGCGACATCCACTTGATATGGATCCGTCGTGGTACTCCATGGCTACCAAGTCCTCAACTATTTATGGTAGCCCCTACTAGAACTAACTTTGACTTACGTCAACTCAAAACATAAACTTCATCATACTTGAATTTAAAACAAACCAACTAAAAATCTGCATGTTGTGTCGTCTTCATCGTCGTCGTTGATGTCCTGGAAATGCTCACATCTTCCGTTGAAATCTTACCACTTCATATCAGTTTAACCTATAAACAAAATTAACTGAATTTAAACTTCCCATATCTTGAGCGGAAACGGATGCTAAAATCAATGAATCAGCAATACCAAATAAATACGAAATAATTTCATTTTCAGAATCCACAATCCACACATTTTATTTAAATTCAAAAAAATATGTATGTTTAACGAATAATAAACGAAAAATATTGTCAATCCCTAAAATATGCAAACGAAAAAAAATAATATATCTTAACTAAATGTACACTAATTATCAAAATATATTCAATTCGCCAAATGACACGTTGGATTAAGAATTAATTATTTTAGGTCCGATGTCCATAGGGGACCGAACTTATATATAAAAAAAATCAATCTTATCTCATTCACAAAATCCTTTCCAACTTGGCTTTAGGTTTATATTTGCAAATTATATTAATCAAGGTTAATCTAATCCGCAAGCGCAGTACCGCATTAATTACAAAATAAAACCAGTCGAAGGCAAGTATGCTACAAAAAATATGTAGTTTGCTCTTAGGCTCAATGACCCTGGCAGTTATTTATTTATTCTCAGCTTTTAACGTTGAATATCTCCAATAGGAAATTAATCAAAAACTCAACAAACAAAACAATCCACAAATGTGAATTGCAATAATTCAATTTAATAATTTAATTTAAACTTTACTTTAGTGGTAATTAATGTCAAAGAAATAAATTCAAAGGTATAATCAATCAAAGAAAATATGTCTAATCAGTCCGTTCAAAAATAATAAAATTTCAAACTCACCCCGGTTTTAAGCTTTGCTAAAGATGAAATTACTTAAATGGTCGACATCCAGATGGTGTGCACAGCATCCTGGGAATCCGAAGAATTTGTTGCTAATGAATTTTGTAGTGTGTTTTGATTTAGCTTTTAAAATTGTTCCTGTATAAAAATTGTCGTAGAAAAATGATTTTGAACGAACTTTCACAAATCACTAGGTCCATAAACTTAATTACTTATTATACTAATCATTACAAAATAATTAGATAACAAATCTGGTTTGCATTCGATTTACGGTGTGGATGATGTGGATGGTGTGGATGATAGATGATAACAATTATTAAAGATGAACAGGGGTGCATGTGGTGCGGGTGGAAATTGGTTCTGGTACAGATGAGAACTATGCAATGATGAATGAATGATGAGCGACGAAATTATGATTTCAACGAATCGATTTATTCCAGGTGAATTTTGCGATTGATTGGCCGGTACAATTGGATGTTGAGTGGATTGCTGAGATCGCTGGTACAGGGTGCCCGATAGTGTTCACAGTGTTCACTAAATTTTAATTGTTTTTTCACTACGCGCACTGGATATGTCTTTGTCTAGGATTTTTCTTTCGTTTTATGCCGGAAAAACATCTAATTTTTACGCGTTACTTTGGCACTTCGCCACACGAACAAAAAAATACAAAATTAGCCTGACGCGACGGGCCAATAAGGCCAACGAGCAAAGTCACGAACACCGAGAATACTGTCCAAAGAAGAGCGAGCTCAGTGCTCGACACCACCTTTTATAGGCCCTATCTGAGGACGCTTCATACTAACACACTCGCACGTTCAGCGCATGATGGTAGAATAATCACTTCCGCGTCATCCTCTAAAAAGTTTGTTTTAACATTGAAAATTATAATTTTGGTCTTAAAATTCAAGTTAGAATTTTTCGAAAATACATGTGATAAAACTGTAATTTTCTGAATTAAATCTTTATTAGAATTTTGATACCGGAAATCGTTCGTGCTTGAGAGCTTGTTTGTGTGCGAAACACGCTTTTTTTACGTTTTTCATCATACCAATAAGCATTGCCAATGTGTGACTCTCCGAAGGAGATTTTACTTAGACAACAGCCAACCAAAACAAAGCTTAGCTCCGTCGTTAAATACGTCGGTACCTCTCCTTTTTCCAACACAACCAGGGTTCAAGCCTAGTCCACGACTTATCTTTTTTTTTTTTTATTATTATTTAGTATTATTACGTATAGGTATTATGATGTCATATATTACTATTATTATATTTTGTTATTATCATTATTACATATTATTATTATTTACGCCTTCCCGCAGAGCACCAATCACATTTCGACTTTTTTGTTTGCCGTAGTGTCCATTTATTAATGCTAGTACTGTGGAGAGATTTTTTTTTTTGTTTTGCAAATAAAATCTCCAATAACAAAAGCTTACTACGGACACAACCCATTCACGATCTCAGCCTTCCACCCAATAGCATCCACAATTCATCAGGAAATCATACCTACATATTTCGCTCACCACATACACCAACCCTATATCTATACAATCATTTTCTATTGAAAGACCATCGTCTTTTAAACTGTATTAGTTTTATTAATCAAGACGTTTCCCACAAAACTTTTTCATTTTGTAAGAACCTTCGAATAAAATGAAAATGGAAAGAAGCGTTACTCCTGATTCCTAACAATCGACCCACGCCTGAGAAAAGCATCTCATGCTCAGACTGTATAGCCGGATTAATTTCGAAATGGCTTACTTTTTCAAATCCTTCGAATGAAATACTCCTAACCTTCGTCCTTTGTCATCTTCAAGTTCATATAAATGGTTACCTATTATACTCTTAACTATTGCTTTTGTAAACTTTGGACAGAATTTCGCATTTAAGTGCTTGGATGCATCGCTAAGGATGAAATTTCTTTTAAAAACTACATCACCTACTGTGTACCTCAAATTTCTGCTTCGAGTATTATACCGGTGTTCGTATACTGAGTGAGCGTTCTCGAGAGAATTCCTCAAGCAGGTGTGTAAAATATTCATTTTTGAAGCTTTAGGTATAATATTAAGCTCGGAGTTATTGACACAGTCTAATTTCTTTAAAAGCTTAAAATCTGAACCATGTTCGATCATTCTCTGACCAAATAATGCCTCATATGGCGACATACCTATGGTGGAATGGATAGATGTTCGTAAAGCACAACCAATGGTTGGAAGATGGAGATCCCAATCCTTTTGATCCTTATCGACATAAGACCTAATAGCTGTAAGAATCGATCGGTTTACCCGTTCGCTGGCATTTGCTTGCGGTGCGTAGGACGCTGTTTTTAGGTGGTTTACCCCATAACTGGCTAAAAACTTTGCAAAAGCATTACTCGTGAATTGCCTACCATTATCTGAAAGAATGGATTCAGGTACACCAAACATACAGAATAACTGCTCGTGGAGAAACTTAATAGCAGTATCCGATGTCGCTTTCCTAAGGGCTTCGATAACCACGAATTTCGTAAGCTGATCGAGTACGATAATGATATGCGTGTGACCTCTCCTGGATCGGGGGTATGGGCCAAGGAAGTCGATATACAAGTGCTGAAATGGGCGTTCAACTGAAAAGGGCTTTCCCATAGGCTCACGTAATATCTGATTGGCTGCTTTCGACGTTTTGCATGTCTCACAGCTGCTAATAAATGACTTAACCTGCGCCGCCATGTTGGGCCAGAAAAATTGTTGACGCAGTCTGTACAATGTTTTTGCTATTCCTCCATGCGAAGCTCTAGGTGGCTGATGGGCTAAAGTAATCAAACGTTCGGTCAAGGCGGATGGAATCCATAACTTCCAAACTAAATCGTCCTGAAGGGGATTCCCGGTACAATGAGTGACCTTTTTGTACACGAAATGATCAGTGATCTGTAAGTCGGGTAGCTGGTGTTTATGCTTGATGATGTTATCGATGATATTTTCATACTCATCCGACTTAAAACTGGGATCTGTTAGATCAACATGTAGAACATCGGGTATATCTTCAGTCGATAGAGCATCTAAGTTCAGCGAATCCGTTGCATAAACCCTGGAAAGAGCGTCTGGGACGATATGCTGGGAACCTTTTCGATGCTCAATATCGAAATCATAACCCTGAAGTTTCAGACTCCACCGAGCCAACCGTCCGCTGAGGTCCTTTTGACCCATCAGCCATTTCAAGCTCGCATGGTCTGTAACAACTTTAAAATTTTGGCCTTCCACGTAAGCACGGAATTTTGCTATTCCTAAAACCGCTGCTAAGCATTCGCGCTCTGTCACACTGTAATTGCGTTGAGCCGCGTTCAACTTGTGTGAATAAAAGTAAATGGGACGTTCAACTCCCTCCTCGTCCTTTTGACATAATACGCATCCAATTCCTGAAGCAGATGCATCACATAAAATTATGAACTGTTTCTGGAAATCGGGATTGACGAGAATAGGTGCTGTCGTCAGCATCTCCTTAATCTGTTCGAAAGCAGTTAGAGCCTCAGAATTGAAATCAAATTTCACTCCCTTTTTTAAGGTGTTCGTAATAGGGGTAGCAAGAGAAGAATAATCGCGAACAAATCTCCTATACCAGCCTGACATGCCAAGGAATCTTCGTACCTGACGTTGATTTTTGGGGATTGGAAAGTCTCGAATTGCAACTATTTTATCAGGATCTGTTTTCAGACAACCCTCGCTAACAATAAAACCAAGATATTTTAGCTGCTTGAAGCAGAATTTAGATTTTTGCACATTTATCGTTAAACCCGAAGTTTTCAGTCTATCCGCTACGGTGGATAGCATTCGCAAATGGTCTTCAAAAGTACGTGAGATTATCAGCAGATCATCCAGGTAAACAAAAACGTTTTCTCTTAATTCATGTGGTACCACTTTGTCCATTAATCTGCACATACGCTGCGGCGCATTGCAGAGGCCAAAGGGCATTACACTAAATTGGTAAAGAGGTCTGCCAGGAACCGTAAACGCCGTCTTTTCCCTTGATGTTTCTTCCAGCGGGATCTGCCAAAAGGCGTCTTTCAGATCTACACTAGAAATATAATGCGTATCTGAAAGTCGTCCTAGCAATCCTTCTATATGGGGAAGTGGATACGCATCTTTTTTTGTTACGTGATTTACTTTCCGATAGTCTAGGCACAGCCGGTTTTTGCCGGGCTTTCGTACCAAAACTACCGGAGAGCTCCACGCACTATGGCTCTCTTCGATTATACCCATTTCGAGCATACGATCCAATTCCTCATATAGAAGTTTCTGCACCGCTGGAGAAACAGGATAGTGTCGTTGTTTAATAGGTTCCGCATCCCCCGTGTCGATGACATGTTCCAGTAGCATGGTTTTTCCCAAGCCAACAGTGGCAAAGGACGGAAACATGCTTATGACAGTCTTTAGTTTGCTGGATTCTTCCGCTGACAATTCACGCTCTTCTGAACCAGTGTCAGATGGTTTGACAATTTCTGAGATCAACTGTGGTGCAATATCGAAAGCTCTCCAAAAATTGATTCCTAAATATAGTTTTTGCTGTAGAGATGGTACTAGGAACATATCTATTTCTTTCGTTTCACCTTTATACGTGATTTTTGCTACAAACTTGCCCTTGATAGATTGCTTTTGACCATCCGCAGTCTTGACGTTTGTAGATAAATTTCTGAAGGGGATACCATTTATTTGAAGAAACTCTAACCCACCTGATCCCATGCAACTAATGCTGGCACCGCTGTCGAGCAGTCCGAACATATTTTTCCCGAAAATGGCTACCTTGGCATAGGGACGAGGATCGCCTGCAGTTTCCAAGGTGGTTGCTGCAATGGCTATACGATCTGTCTTTTTGTTCTTTATGCGTTGTCTAATTCTAAGGATTCTTTTTGAAACTGGGCGTCGGTTAGTACCAAAAATTTGTTTTCTAGTGGAATAGTAAGCAACAAGTCGTTCATGTAATGAAGGGATTGGTTTATTAATTTTAATAGAAGGCCTAGGCAAGTTATTGTTATTAGCGGCATCTAAAGATGGTCTTTTCAAGATGGATTTCGGTTCAAAGTTATTAGAATTTAAAGAAGGAGAAGTAGTTGGGTTTGGGTCTATTGCGATTGATGGTCCGGCTTTCTTATCTGAGAGCAAATTCCCCCGGATGGCGAGTTGCTCCTCTGGTGGTTTCCCTTACATCTGGAACAATTTGGGGATGTTGTGTCCTCCTTTCCACATCTATAACAAAACAGTGATCTTTGAGGATTAGGACACTCAACAAAACTATGACCCGTTTCTTTACAGTTCCAACATTTGAAGGATCTAGTATCTCGCTTCATTTGTATTGCCTCTAAAGAATCTTTGACAGTTGTTGACTGTTCGTCCTCCTCATACTCCACTTCGTTGACAAATCTGCGGAAATGAAGCGCAGCAGAACCCTTTCCTCTCTGGTTTTCTGAATCATTGATATACTTCTCAATTTTACGGCAAACGTATACCATTTCAGGGAGACTTGATGTCTGAAAAGTGAGTAACAGTTCGCCCATTCGGCGACGAACGTTTTGTTTTAGCAAACTTATAAGTTCGCTGGTGGACTTAGGTACGTGCAATCTTGTATTCATCTGTTGGATTGCCATGTAGAAATCATCAAATGATTCATGCTGGCCTTGACGTCTATCATACATTTTTCGGGACAATTCTGGATCAGATTCGAGGGTACCAAATTGCTCCACTAAGGCTAATCGAAGTCTTTGCCAATTGAGTAGAGGGTTCGCTTTGAGAAATACCCAAAACCAATTTTCAGCTGGTCCAGTGACAAACTGGTGAAAATTTAGCACAATCTCGTCCCAGCTCGCACCATAGCAATTTTTGAGGCGTTCAAGACGGAATATAAAGTCGTCAACCGAAATACTACGGCTGTCGAACTTAATACCCCACTTGTGAAAACTGTGCCCTCTCAAATTCGATTGCAAAGAAGGGCTAACTTCATGAGGTAGGTTACCAGAAGGTCTAGATGAGGGGTCACTAAAATGCATGTTATTTAATTGCGCTAAAAACTCATCAGCGGAAGGATTATTGTTTGCAGGGGTCGTTCGCGTAGTTGGCTCATAATTGTTTGCCTGCTGCTGAGGTTGAACCGGTCTTCTGTTAGGTTCTTCGCGTCTTCGAACCTCGTATTCATCCGGATATATAGGAGTTAGAGCCGAGAGATTTTCCCGAACCACGCTTGCGATCTCATTTCGAAGCAAAGCACGGTTCTTCTCCAACTCTGCATGCATCCACCTAAGATCTTCTGACCTACTAACACCAACCGAAGCAGCTACCATATGCTGAATATACTGAGCTAAGTTTTCTTCCTCCATTTGGGAAGATCTAGGATTGTTTTGCGGTAATGGTGGAGAGTTTTGATGACGATTGCCAGAAGCTATATCAATGCAAGCCGCACCTTGTAGTGACAAATTCGGAAAGTCCTGCAGTATATTATGTAGACTAGGTCTACCGATGCCTTGCTGAGATGATCTCGCTGGTATTTGATCGGGTACAGATTGATTACCAGAGCCTGTAGCTACTGAAATGCTGGCCCTTGATACAGGCGACCTCGGCCTATCCTCAGAGACATTAGGGATATGGGGCATAACCGACCCCGAAGCAAAGGAAACGTTAGCTGCTATATTAGACCTGAAATCTTCGTCACGATTGTGGCTTGCAATCTCCACTGAATGACTATCTTTATTAGTAGGATAACTTTCTTTCCTGTTTCGCGCTGAACTACGTGTGCCTTGAGGCATACGATTGTAATCTTTCTTCAATGGCATGACGAACTAAGGTAGTACACTCGAAGCAGAAAAAGGTAAAATACTAACCTAATGATCGAAATTCTATATTAAAATAATAACTCCAAATATCATTCAAACAAAAAGAAAAATTGAATTTCAAAAATTAACAAAACTGTTATCTAAATCTCAAAACTAAAATCGAAAACTCAATCTAAACTGAACTATAACTATCTCAAAGAAAAAAAAATATAAATACATGTTAGGAAGATGTGAAACATTTATGCAGACATACGTAAAAGATCGACGACGACGAATATTCAACTAATAACCCACTAGAATCTTTTTTTTTATAACCATTAAGTCAAAACATTCAACTGAAGCGATTTATATGCTTGATACGTTTCCTAACCTAAACTAGAATGAAAACCATACCTTCGCAACGAACATAGCAGACTCCGAACATCTCTAGCTATCGGTCGAAGGGTAAGTTTCCATGATGAAAGTAATGTTATATAACTTAACTAAATTCCCAAGCAAGTGTCGTTAGGCAGACGCAACAGACTAAATAGGAGAATATTCTATCCCATTTACTGGCCGTAAGATTCTAACTCCACTTCACTTAGTAAAAAAAAAAAATTAAGATAAAACTAAACTAATTACTAACTATATCGAGGGATAGACGCAACAGACTAAATGAGGACTTTGATCACCCACTTACTGGACATCAGATTCAAACGATTCTTCTTACAGCTATTCTATACTACCTAATATCTATCCTAGATACCTACTTAATGTATCTATACCCTAATCTAAAATAAATTCCGTGCTAGACCTACGCTGCAGACTAAATAAGGGAAAAACTGCACCCCCATTTACTGGACGTGAGATACTAACAAGAATCTATGTAATGTTAAGTAATTATTAATAATAAAAAGATCGTTCGGACGGACGCAACGAGGTAAATAGGAGATAAACTCATCTTTTACTGGACATCCAATTTCCTACTATTTTAATAACTAAACGTATCAAGCTTATATAGACATAAGCATATTATGTATGCAGGTGTAATTCTATCTATCTATCTATCTGCTTCACCGAAGAAAATCGACTTAAGTATTTCCTGCCTAAGGATTCTTGAGTCCACATTTGGTTATTCCTGTAACAAAAGTCACTGGTTGGAAAATCCAAAAGTAGTATTGCAAAAAAAAAATTGTAAGGACATTCTCGGCCCCACGTTGGGCGCCACCTGTAACGAAATTTGCTATCATCGGGGAAATACAAAAAGTGGAAGCCAACACCAAATACCATCATCGGTATGGTGACTTTCATCGAAGGACTCGGGAGGCTCTTAAGTGTACGACACTTCTTATATTCCCATATTTTTCCCTTCCACTTCCCACGCTACCGTTATGACCCCATGCTTACAGGGACATGAAGTCAGTCCGGGCAGCAAAAGTGGAAGGGTGTCCAGGCCACGACCGCTTGGCATGCTAGCTTTAGCACGTTCTAGCTCGTCGGTTTGGGGGGGTCCTTGCTGTCGGAAGCACTGGACGGCTCGTTACGCATTTACATGCCAATAAAAAAAAAGCTTCAAATCAAAAAAAGCGAGGCCTAAAATGTCCCTATAGGCTATATGATTCTTGTAGTGGGGAGAGCGATTGCTGGAGGTGCTCTCTGAGGGATACCCACCCCATGTAACACAGCGACATCCACTTGATATGGATCCGTCGTGGTACTCCATGGCTACCAAGTCCTCAACTATTTATGGTAGCCCCTACTAGAACTAACTTTGACTTACGTCAACTCAAAACATAAACTTCATCATACTTGAATTTAAAACAAACCAACTAAAAATCTGCATGTTGTGTCGTCTTCATCGTCGTCGTTGATGTCCTGGAAATGCTCACATCTTCCGTTGAAATCTTACCACTTCATATCAGTTTAACCTATAAACAAAATTAACTGAATTTAAACTTCCCATATCTTGAGCGGAAACGGATGCTAAAATCAATGAATCAGCAATACCAAATAAATACGAAATAATTTCATTTTCAGAATCCACAATCCACACATTTTATTTAAATTCAAAAAAATATGTATGTTTAACGAATAATAAACGAAAAATATTGTCAATCCCTAAAATATGCAAACGAAAAAAAATAATATATCTTAACTAAATGTACACTAATTATCAAAATATATTCAATTCGCCAAATGACACGTTGGATTAAGAATTAATTATTTTAGGTCCGATGTCCATAGGGGACCGAACTTATATATAAAAAAAATCAATCTTATCTCATTCACAAAATCCTTTCCAACTTGGCTTTAGGTTTATATTTGCAAATTATATTAATCAAGGTTAATCTAATCCGCAAGCGCAGTACCGCATTAATTACAAAATAAAACCAGTCGAAGGCAAGTATGCTACAAAAAATATGTAGTTTGCTCTTAGGCTCAATGACCCTGGCAGTTATTTATTTATTCTCAGCTTTTAACGTTGAATATCTCCAATAGGAAATTAATCAAAAACTCAACAAACAAAACAATCCACAAATGTGAATTGCAATAATTCAATTTAATAATTTAATTTAAACTTTACTTTAGTGGTAATTAATGTCAAAGAAATAAATTCAAAGGTATAATCAATCAAAGAAAATATGTCTAATCAGTCCGTTCAAAAATAATAAAATTTCAAACTCACCCCGGTTTTAAGCTTTGCTAAAGATGAAATTACTTAAATGGTCGACATCCAGATGGTGTGCACAGCATCCTGGGAATCCGAAGAATTTGTTGCTAATGAATTTTGTAGTGTGTTTTGATTTAGCTTTTAAAATTGTTCCTGTATAAAAATTGTCGTAGAAAAATGATTTTGAACGAACTTTCACAAATCACTAGGTCCATAAACTTAATTACTTATTATACTAATCATTACAAAATAATTAGATAACAAATCTGGTTTGCATTCGATTTACGGTGTGGATGATGTGGATGGTGTGGATGATAGATGATAACAATTATTAAAGATGAACAGGGGTGCATGTGGTGCGGGTGGAAATTGGTTCTGGTACAGATGAGAACTATGCAATGATGAATGAATGATGAGCGACGAAATTATGATTTCAACGAATCGATTTATTCCAGGTGAATTTTGCGATTGATTGGCCGGTACAATTGGATGTTGAGTGGATTGCTGAGATCGCTGGTACAGGGTGCCCGATAGTGTTCACAGTGTTCACTAAATTTTAATTGTTTTTTCACTACGCGCACTGGATATGTCTTTGTCTAGGATTTTTCTTTCGTTTTATGCCGGAAAAACATCTAATTTTTACGCGTTACTTTGGCACTTCGCCACACGAACAAAAAAATACAAAATTAGCCTGACGCGACGGGCCAATAAGGCCAACGAGCAAAGTCACGAACACCGAGAATACTGTCCAAAGAAGAGCGAGCTCAGTGCTCGACACCACCTTTTATAGGCCCTATCTGAGGACGCTTCATACTAACACACTCGCACGTTCAGCGCATGATGGTAGAATAATCACTTCCGCGTCATCCTCTAAAAAGTTTGTTTTAACATTGAAAATTATAATTTTGGTCTTAAAATTCAAGTTAGAATTTTTCGAAAATACATGTGATAAAACTGTAATTTTCTGAATTAAATCTTTATTAGAATTTTGATACCGGAAATCGTTCGTGCTGGAGAGCTTGTTTGTGTGCGAAACACGCTTGTTTACGTTTTTCATCATACCAATAAGCATTGCCAATGTGTGACTCTCCGAAGGAGATTTTACTTAGACAACAGCCAACCAAAACAAAGCTTAGCTCCGTCGTTAAATACGTCGGTACCTCTCCTTTTTCCAACACAACCAGGGTTCAAGCCTAGTCCACGACTTATCTTTTTTTTTTATTATTATTTAGTATTATTACGTATAGGTATTATGATGTCATATATTACTATTATTATATTTTGTTATTATCATTATTACATATTATTATTATTTACGCCTTCCCGCAGAGCACCAATCACATTTCGACTTTTTTGTTTGCCGTAGTGTCCATTTATTAATGCTAGTACTGTGGAGAGATTTTTTTTTTTTGTTTTGCAAATAAAATCTCCAATAACAAAAGCTTACTACGGACACAACCCATTCACGATCTCAGCCTTCCACCCAATAGCATCCACAATTCATCAGGAAATCATACCTACGTATTTCGCTCACCACATACACCAACCCTATATCTATACAATCATTTTCTATTGAAAGACCATCGTCTTTTAAACTGTATTAGTTTTATTAATCAAGACGTTTCCCACAACTCTGTAAACAAAAGAAGGCTGAATGTAGCATTTAACAGCATAATACGGTATATTTTTGGACTACGTAGATATGACAGGGTATCCAATTTTACTAAAAGTCTTAACATAACCTTTGAAAACTTTCTTAAGTATCGGGCCCTAATCTTGCTTTCAAACATCCTCTTAAACCATCAACCGCAATATTTATATGAAATGGTCACCATGGCATCTTCGCAAAGATCGCGGATACTAACTCACCCGCGACATGCCTCCCTTACATCTGAACGTACATTTTTGTCTACTTAATCCGCCCTTGGAATCCTCTTCCGCGTTTTATAAGAGAAGTGGTCGACTTCTCGAGATTGAAGAATAAAATTAAACTTTTCTTTTCCCAGTAATGTAAAGATACCTGCTACTTATAAAGTTTATGGACTTTTTCTAATTGTTTTTCGGTTTTTTTTTATTATTTTTTAGTTTATATAATGTAATATCAATTACTGACATTTTTGTTCAATGCACTTGAAATTCATTTTTTTTTCTTTTGTTTTTTCTTATAATAAATCTGTGAAACCCTAGCTCTCATAATGTTAAATTTTAGCTCTCACTAAATCACTAAATTATAAGACAACATGTCTTAATGTGATTTTGCATTTCTTGAATAAATAAATAAATAAATAAATAAATTCGACATAATTTCCCAACAGAAATCCCAAACAAGCGAGAATCGTTACTACTCCTCGCTTCCCCACTTGTAACGAAATTTGCTATTTTCCCTTCCACCTTTCTTGCTACCGTTATGGCCCCATGTTTACAGGTACATGGAGTCAGTCCGGGCAGCAAAAGTGGAAGTGTGTCCAGGGGGTTGCCAGTTCGAAATCATTATATATCTGGACATTGTGTCGAAATTCCGGGACTTGTCTAGACATTTCAAAGTTGGACTTTTTTATTTTTTTTTATTAATAAAAAAAGGGAAATAATTTGTTTTGTTAATGTGCAAATAAGCGTATTTATTTCCATAAAAAAACAAAAAAGAATTACAAAAACAAAATCAAACTAAGTTTTCAATCACATTTCTCTTGAGCTACACATTTATTTATTTAGATATTATGTTATAGTCAAACATCCAAGTTCATTCGCTCCTAAGGGTCTAAAAATACATCAGTCAAAGGCCGAAATAAAACCCTCCAATTTCGGCCTTCGACTACAACATATACAATAAATTACAAGCGTGTTTAGTGCCTTAAGGCGTATTTAAAAATGACTTAAGACTTAGACAGCTTTCGTCAAAATTCAACCGAATTAATAACTCGGCCTTTATTCAGTCAAATGCCATTCTGTTTCTTTCTTTAGTATAAAGGCCGTTCAATAAACTGTTAATGTTTGGAAGATTTTTCTGTCGGCTTTTTTGGTCATAAATAGGTGAATGAAAATCGATTAGTTCATTTGATTTCCCGACGTTTCGGCAGGGGTTGCTGCCTTCTTCAGGGGTTCTTTATTGGGAAACATTGGTTATTAACAATATAAATATGGAAAAAACATTAAACTTACAAAAATTAATTAACGAGCAAATAAAAACAAGTTTATGAACTTAGACTGTGACAATAAATATTGAAAAAGTAACCACGAAACAAAACTGATTACTATAGGGTATAGGATGAAACACTTCAATTGAAGTTAGTCTAACTTATTTTTTGGACCAACAAGCGAGCTATTACCCATGCAGTCAATCTTGTATATAACATCAGTACGTTTTTGGTGGTCAATTTTGGGTTTCAGTTTGGAGAACGATGATACCAGTGTTTTGTGGGATTTAAAAGCTATGCTAACATCCTTGGGGCTCCTGTTGATGATGTGTTTGAAGCTGTCAGCTAGTTTCGGAACGTAGACAACACTTCTATAAATTCTTCTTCTGATCCTTCTTCCGGGGGAATCTTGTGTTTTTGACGATGTATGATGTTACGTATGAAGCGATCAGGGTAGTTATTATCTTTAAGAATTTTTGTAATCTTCCGTTCATTGGCAGGGTGGAATTTTTCATCACTTAGTGTAAGCACCTTGTGGACCAGGTTGGAAGCCGTGTTGGTGATGATGTGCCTGGCTTGGTTTGAACGGAAGTTGATCAGTCTTCCAGATGCCGTATCTTTCTGGTACCAGTTGAATGAGAGCCGGTGTTAATCGCGATGAACCATGACGTCCAAAAACGCTATCGCCCTATTTCGTTCCCTCTCCAATGTGAATTGGACTTTTTTGTGCAATTTGTTGAGGCATCCCAACATGTCGTCAATTCTTCGATGGTCGATGACAACGAATATGTCATCAGCATATTTGGCAATAAATTTCGGCTTTGGAATGGTTTTAAAACTCTCATCCAGTAAATGATCCATCACCATATCTGTAATGGTGGGCGAGAGTGGGTTGCCCATTGGATTGGCATACCAAAGATTTGTTTGTATGTGTCATCTTTGGACCGTAAAAAGTTGTTTTCTTTTACGCAGAAATCAAGGATTTCAAGGAACTTCGTTTTTGTCAGACAAAAATGGTAAAAAAGACTAGATCTGAGCTAACAACCATGGATTTTTTGTTCTGGGGTACTTGCTATCAAAGAAAAAGAGAAATATCAAGTCTTTTTTACCATTTTTGTCTGACAAAAAGTGGCTTTTACTATAACTTCTGTTGATCGTACGTAAAAAAGTTGCTTAACATAATTTTTAGGAAATTTCTCAAGGATAAAAATTTCATAAAAAAAATGAAAATTTATAAAGTCAAAATTTTGAGAAAAAGGCATTTTAAGTAAAAAATTGTAACAAAAATTTTAAAAATTTTGAGTTTAAGGAGCCAGAACTTTTTTGTAGCTGCCCAGATGTAGCCGAAGTGCTTAAGACTTGTATGCGCTACTAAATTGTCTTTTTAAAATGTACAAAACTATTTTTGTACCTATAATAGTTTAGAAGTTATAGCGATTTTAGTCGTAACACCTCCAAATTAGAGGTCACCTACTTTGATGGGCTATAACGGGAAATACGATGAAAATAGACCCCCCCCCTGCCATACAATTTTTTGTTCGGCAGAGCTCCAGGAATCACCCCTTAAAGGATTTTACTTCTTAACTGGGACACCCTGTATATTGCGCATTCTGCAATGGCGGACTATGTGACCCTAACAATAAACGTATAGAAATAATATGCGCGCGCATGAGTTTTAATGGCTGACAATGTGACCCCATTCGTATCTCTATGGAAAAGCATGCCTTTTTGACAGATGCGCAGAACGAAACCAAAATGAGTGCTCGGAATATAATACCTTTAATTACTGTGGGTGAATAGGTTTACGAAGCTCTTAACTTACGAGTGGTCGGTGAATACCACCCTAAATGTTGGTGTCCCTGTAAATTATGGCCACACAGTAATGTTGTCAGACCAAAATATGAAACACAATTAACAACACAAAATATCAATTAGCATTTTTTCAAATTCGAATAAGTTACAACTCCGTCTTTCGAGATGTTTTGTTTCGCTATATAATATAGCACACAAATATAAATGGAAATATTAGCAGTACAATACATTTGAACATAGTTTCCCAAAAAAAAATATTGAATGCTAAATGGGTCGTATGAATAAAAACTAGCATTTGCTTTGAGTAAAAGGTGGTAGCAAAGTAAAAGCACTTAGCAATTGCTTTGAATCGGTATGAATAAAAACTTACTTTGCTAAAGTAAGTTCGAAAATTCGAACAAAGCATTTACTTCACTGCATGTGTCCTTCCCTTGCAGTTTCTGTCAAAATTTGAATTTGAATTTGAATTTTAGAATAAAAAAAACAATTTTTGAGGAAAAATAAACAAATGATAAACTAATTTAATAAAAAAAATTCACATAAATACGAACAAAAAAAAGTTAAATCTATGATGAAGAAGAGTATTTGGAAGAGCTTACTGGTACGCATAAGTGCATAACCTATATTCGATTACAAATTAATTGCTCTGCAGCTGACGATGAGGAATTTCCATCTACTTCTATCTCCAATAGTGATCAAATAATGGTATTCGTGCAAACGTCAGAAGCAGTAGGAAAGATTTAATTTTCTGGATATTTGAAGGAGCACCACCCCGCGTCTCCAGATTTTCTTCTAAAAGTAATCTACATTTCGACGCGTGAAACGATACAGTTGCTTAAAGTTGTTATCGTAACCAATTCTTCTTAACTTATACTGTTTTTTTTCACGAACGTTAACAACAGTAGGTAAAACAGGTATAATGTGCCAACTTATTACATCCATTTTTTTGTTTTTTTCACAAACAAAAATTAATTTAACTATTTATAAAAAAATAACACCGAAAACTCACAAGGCTAGACTGTTTTTGTAGAAAACTGTGCGCGCAAAATATTTAGCAAATGCTCTGAGTCAACAAAATAGCAGACTCAGAATTTTCGTAGCAATTGCTTTGTCTTCCATGTTTTATTCATACCAATCTGAGTAAAAGGTCGGTGGCGCCGCTTTTCGAAGATGTCAAAAGTTGGAGTTAACTCAAATCAGTTTTTATTCATACGAATCTTAGCAATTGCTTCGATTTTGACATTTAGTCTGAGTAAAAGCAATTGCTACGTTTTATTCATACGACCCAATGTATGCAGATTTGTATTCATATGGTAACAACCCCCTAACAAACAAGCGAAATGTCAAACTTAAATATGAGAAAGTGCAATGGAGAAATCATCGCATAGTGACGTCACATTGTACCGTGTGGCTGCGATGGCTGGTGGCAACACGATATTTGTCATAATTGGTATTGGATTTTATATGTGAAAAACAACTGTTGCCACAACTTAATCAATGATCCAGTTTGTTTTATTTTCATGATCTGATACGGATCAGATCACGCTGATAATAAAATACGACTATTGGCAGAACACAGCGATCTGTCACTGGTGCGTTTGCAAGTATTAGCACAGAAGCGGCAAAAATGGGTTTAGTGGTGAATGAGGGCAAAACAAAATATGTATATGCTGTCAACAAGAAGGAACACAAAACATCAACGAATCGGGCAGGACGTCACGATAGACAGCTATAACTTTGAGGTAGTTCGGGACTTTGTCTACCTCGGCTCCGCTATTAACTCTGAAAATGACATCACATCAGAAATCAAGCGAAGAATTACACTTGCCAACCGCTGTTACTTTGGCCTAAGAGGGCAATTGATTAGTAAGGTCTTGTCGAGAAACACCAAGGAGACTCTATATAAGACCCTCATCATCCCAGTCCTGCTTTATGGCGCAGAATCATGGACGTTATCAAAGACGGAAGATCTCCTTGGTCGCTTCGAACGCAAAATTCTTCGAGTGATTTTCGGTCCCGTTTGCGTTGACGGCTTTGGAGGAGGAGATTTAACAGCGAAATCTACGAGTTGGAGTTGTACAGCGACATCGACCAGAAGTAAAAGAAAAGTACGTATCAGTCGACTAAGATGGCTTGGAAATGTAGAGCGAATGTACACCAACGCTCCGGCCCGAAGAGTCGGGCGCAAGTGGAAGGGGACCTCAACCAACTTGGAGTGCGCAACTGGAGGCGGTTAGCCAAAGATCGTGCTAACTGGAGAGGCGTGTTGGTTGAGGCCCAGGTCCACCCCGGACTGTAGCGCCATCTAAGTAAGTAAGTAATTAAATTCTTCATTGGAGCTGTGGTGGAACTTCATAAGCGATATCATCACCGATATTTTCACTAAAACATTACTGAATAAAGGTATACATGCAGGTAAATAGCTATACTAATTTGCCCTATCTCTATTCTCCGACGACTTTAGTTTTTGTCGCCATAGTATTAAATGAAGTTCTAGCAATAGTAGGTATTTTGTTGGTCTTAAGCCAATTTTTCCCATCATTCTTTACTCGTTTCTAAATGAACATAACTCCGCTCTAATTATATAGTCATCTTACTATCACAACTGTAGATATGGTGTTTTATAACCGAAGTAACGGCAAAATGGAGCGAAATCTTTTTATAATTCAAATAAATAAAATCCTTTTAATTGAATAAATTGAAATCTGTCTCCCAGCAGAAATTTGTAATCAGATTTTAATTAAAACGACCATGGGACCATTTTTCACATTAAATTCGTGGGATTCTCATTCCTGACGTTCACAAAATCCACCAAACCACTTAATCATTAAGACTTCTGTTATTTTATGCTGGGGATTTGCTTTGTTTCGGCATTCTAAAAGAATTAATCTCTAAAAATCACTCACAATGTTAGAGAAGAGAAGATGACAATTTTTTGTTTAATCCGATTACGATGGCGATAATCGAGAAAAATTTTGCGGCCATCATTAGTTACTGTGAGCATTTCACAGAGTTGAAACAGCTGAATAATATTTATTTTATTATTTATTATTTTCAATTGGAGCTAGGCGGTACTGTACTTAAGCTTAGTATTGTTTTTAAAAGTGTAGGATGGGAAAGCAAAAATTAATGAAACTAGACTACAGAGTGCTTTAATTTCCATTTTTTCCATTGCCTTAACAGGGACTGTCTGCCATATCTGGAGAGATCAAAAGGGCTGATATGATACAGAATGGTGTGAGCTATGTATAAAACGGTGAACAAGGACAAACTGTAATTCTCTTGTATTGATGATGGATGTTCTGAGCCTCAGTAGGCCAGGGCAGAAACGCGACGGCCTGTCTGGTGAAGCACATCATCAGACCTGAAACGTCATGAAATGTCTCCTTCAAATAAATCTAACCGGGACTACTTAAACCCACTAACCAGGACACTGGTTTGAATCTAACCATGACATGACACTGTCTTCTGAGGCAACCCAAGACTTAGACTGACAGAAACGGATATAAGCGTAGAAAATGTATCCTTGAGCATTTAGAAGAAAAGGCTAGATACTTATACTATTAGCCTCCATACTAAAATTCAGCTGATGAATTAATTGCTTCTCGAGGGTGTAACGATTAACTTATTTCTGTTCTTTCCGTCCGTCCGAATATTCATAAGCACTTCTGAAATTATACTGTTGCTAAAATAATTTCAGTTATTTTTTGTTTTTGAGAGAAAAAATAAATAAAATTATTTGTCATTCAAAATAAAATGATTCATACGCAAACGTTCATCGTTAAAAATAAATAAAAAATTATAACAATAATATAAAAGAAATAACAAACATCCTCCACGATTGAGCTTTAACTGTTGGCTTGAATAATATCCATAGAAAGTCATTATTTGACTCTTCGATTGTGAAGCATTAAACCCCTTTATGTTGTCTTTTAAAAGCTTAATTATAAGACACAATTAAAAAGTTTTTAAGAAGCAAATTAAAGAAAAAGAAAACTGATCAAAACTTTCTGGGGATCAAAAATCAAACTCAAATTGAGAAAAATAAAAATAAAAGAACGTTAAACCGTGCATATACATCTAATTGCTGCAAAGCAAAGCAAGGATTAATAACCTAAATTTTAATAGTTGTAGGGAATCGTCCAAACATTGTTGTTGCAGTTTAGTTTTGTGTTCAAATTTAACCGGCATCAGAAAGAGGAAAAGGAAATCACTATTTTGACTTCGCTATTTCTTGGCCTTGTGAACTGCGCGAAAAAATCAACTTCCTGGGAAATGAGCGAAGCTATGCTGGTGAGTGCGTAATTTTTCGCTCAGATTATGGCAACATTTTTATTCTCATTTAGCTCCATCAATTTTATCTTGATTTCAAATATAATAATTGAAATCCACGCCTAAAATCGGGACTTAAATTTAGAGATCAAATTGTAAATTTTATAAATAAAATCAAAAGAGCTAGATGAGATTGAAGGTTGGGTCATACACTGAGCATGCATGAGTGAGCGAGATAGACATAGAAGATTTGTCGATGGTCTAGGCTGATATTGGTCTAGCGGCTGATTGTGATCGAGAGATCGGTTTTACACATGGTAGTGATCGGACGTGGCGGTGGATGATTTTTTTTATATTTTTTTTTAATTCCGTGGTTTACACTGGTGGCGGTAGAAACGGGACACAACGAATCCAGCTAGTTGATGTACCCTAAAATAAATTTTAAACTACAAAATTTTATCGAAAAGTGCCTGCTGAAAAGTGTATACAGCGCTTCTACGTTCGAAAATTTGTGGCGTGTAAAACTACGCACATATGCAAACAAATTCGTCCCGCCAACCCGTGCAAAAAAGTAACCACGCGATTCGCCATTCCCACCTAACCACGCGGTCCACGCAAAATCAATTCATCCTACCCATCGTAAAACCTTCAAAAAAACCGACAGAACAATCATCACACAACTGGCCGCAAAATCAAAATCATCGCGTGCGAAATTCCAACCTGCCGAGACGCATCCAAAAGGTCTCATCGACAGTATTGGTTCGCTTTGTGTCATCTCAGCGACCCTTATTCGCAGATCGCTGTCCAATCGACACCAGCTCGTTCGTCAATCCCCAGCTCACAGTCAGGCCTCAGGTGCATAAGTTGCATAAGCCAAAGTTCGCCTGAAAAGATAATTTTCGCCAGCAGAGTCACCATCCACAACAGTCGCAGGAAGTTCATCAGCAGAAACACCAACCAACCAACATACATTTTTGTTTTTCTATTTGGCCCTAGAGGGCTCTGTTTGCAGTACTAAAGAGAAAAAAAAGCTAAGTTCTGGTCAATTTTTAGTGATTTGTAAATCATTTACGTTCAAATGCAATTTTTATTTATTTAGTTTAGTGCGTCGATCTTTCTGCTAAAATTGGAGCAGCGTACAGAACATCAAGGAAGGAAAGTGGTGCACCTCAGTCCAACCCCTTGGAGTCCGGTTTAATGGTAACCCAGAAAATAGATTGGGGTAAGTTTTTATAAGAATTTCATTTGAACAAGTGATATAGTAGTTTGATTGAACCAGTAACCAGAAGAGATAAGAAGTTAGAAAACAAAAGCAAGTAGGGAGCGCGACAATTTTGTATCTATTCCTGAGTGATTTCGTGTTTTATCGCTTAGAATAAAATTAATTCTGTTCGGTTGGTGTAGAGATTGATACTCGTACGAATAAAAGTATATCTGTACCGAAATATTTAAGTGGTGCATACCTAAAACCAATTTACTGTTGTAAATCTACGCAATAATATGTACATAACAGATATCTACCAAAAAGCAATCAAAATTTAAAAGTAATACTGCATATGAATTGTTTTGAAGTAAACTTAAATGGATTTTTTTTGTTAATTGACCTACGTGGTATATGAATACTAGCTGCAATCCTTGTTAATTTAATTTTAGTTAATCTTAGGTTGAGTTGTTGAATAAATGGATTTATTGTTAAATTTTGAGAATTTAAAAGAAACCTCTTTTTCTTTCGGCGCTGTACATGGTTTTCGATCATCGGAATTTTGTTAGTGTTGTCATTTTAGTGATTTTCTTTTGCCGTGTTAGCAATTTTAAGATAATGTGTTCGATAAGGTTCACGAATATGTGTGGTTGTTAAATTAGTGAGAGGATGTGTGGGATGGATTATTAAGATATACGTTAGGACCTAAAAGGGTTATGAAGGGGTATCCTAGACTCCAGTAGAGGCTAGATACTCACTTCTCGGTTTAGGGGTCATCGTACATGGAGCGTATCGATGGCCATGGATGCTGAACTCCGGTTTAGTTAGGGGTGGGCCAGCTCTTGGAGAGTATTAACATCTACCTCTCTCCCTCTCTCTCCCGCTTAGGAAGATCATGGTGAATTAGACAAAACTCGGGCCTCGCAATCAATATTGTTAGGGATGTACGGTTACGCGTCGTTTTTTAGATCTTTTTCTCTCAGGCATGTAAAATCTCAATGTAACCCCAGTCTAGGGCCTGTGGCAAGATCCCCACCCGCCGATGAGCTAGCGCGTGGAGAAAGCGTTCATGTCTGAGCCACAGGAGGCCTGGACACCCCTCCTATTGGTCCGCCTGGACTGACTCAAGGGTCCTGTGACCTTGGGTCATAAGGGTGGATAAGGGTAGTGGGAGGGTTCGGCTGCTTACAGTTATGCTAGACTACATTATACCACCTAGGACTAGGCTTTCACCGATATGGGTTATATATTGGAGAGGCCAAGTTTTGCCCAACCGAAGGCCTTTTCGGTCATGGGTGCATTTCTGTTTGCGTGTGTGTGCTTACGTCAATCTACTTCGGTAAAAGCATAGGCATTTGCCCAGCCGTTCGTTACAGGTGGCGCCCAACGTGGGGCCCGAAGTTTTGTCAATATAATTCACATATTAAAAAAATATATATATTTGTTTCCCAAATTTTAGTTTGCGGCTTCAACGTATCCAGTAAATGGGTGAAACTGAGTCCCTATTCATATCTGTTGTACGGTTGATAGTCCTTTTAGAGTTTGTTAAAGTGCCTTATAGATTGTTCAATTTGCTAGTTTCCGAACTGAAAGTCCTTATGTCCGGTAGATGGGTAGACGTTTGTCCTTATTTACGTCCGTTGCGTAGGCCTAAATAGTTTAGGTTAACTTTGTCTAAACACTTCAAGTCGACGAATGTATGTCCTGTATATGAATGAAATCTGTTCTTCATTTACGAAAGTTGCGTAAATTCAAGATTTGGAGAGTAGTTTTGCCTTAGTGTTGCAGTCATGTTAAGTCCGGTAAATGGGTTGAACTTTTTCCCCATTTATGTCTGTCGCTTCATGTTGCTTACACTATTCTTACTGCAAAACAAAGACAGCATAACAAAAACGAAAATGTATTTCACACTTCCAGCAGTAAATACAAACATTGAACAATTTATATACATTGAAACATTTACATATTATCCATAGCGAGATTTTGAGCTTTAGTTACTTTCTTTTGTCCTCGTATTTGTCCAGATTAAGTCCTACACATCCTCAATTATTATGATAAAGTTTTTGATATAGTATTTAAGATTTTGAATTATTTAGTTGGCTGCAAGGCAACTATTTTCGAATTTGATTTAATTTTGATCCTTTTACATTTAATATTTTTACCCTTCTGATAAGATAGTTTTGAATTTTTTGAATTCATAGCTTCCAATAGATATTTGATATTAGTTAAGATTATTCGGCATGTCAAATCCTGGCCCAAGTCGGCGTATTGACGTGCAAAGTAGCTATACGTTACGAAGTGGACGCAAACAAGTTCCAATAGTACCAGAAGAGTCAAGGAAGGCGGATAGACAATATGTCCGAAAGTAGGGAAAACGATGATATTCAGGCAAGTTTGGCCAATCAGCAAGAGAATCGACCGCAACCACTCTCGTCAGGAACTCGTGCTCCTGAAGGAATGCCTGACGCCAATGATAGCGCACAATTTGAGTAGTACGTCCAAGATGTCGTTTCCGCTACAGTCGGCATTAACCGTACTGATGAACTTCGATTCATCAGAGAAGAACTCGACAAGAACCGTTTAGAACTCCAACGGGAAATAGCGTCCCTAGTGCAAGCAGCATTATCAGCTCCGTTGCCACCTCAAGATTCTAACAATCGGAATAACATCCCCGATCCTAACTTGCGTGTTCCTCAAACCGAATATGACGTCAATAGACGGGCAGAATTTATCCCTCCTTATTCGATTCCATCACCAAACGTTCCACCAAGAAATAATCCTGTCGTATATCCCGTGAATATGCCGCGGAGTAGCAATGTCGAAAATTTCTTAGAACAATTCAGCAGAATTAACCTGAATGGTCCAACTCCTTGCCATGACATTCCCGCTCCGACTTCTTCGCCCTCGAATTCATTTAACCGATTTCCCAATTATCACAAATGGGGAATTAAGTTCGATAACGTTAAGATGACTGTGGATGATTTCCTCTTCCGTCTTGGAAGATTAAAAGAATCATATAACGTGACGTGGTGTGACATCGTCAGTAACTTCCACCATTTTGTTTCAGGACAAGTTGAAACTTGGTTCTGGACCTACCTTAAGAGTAATCCTGGTGTAAATTGGCCCACTCTTCGTCTGGCGTTAATAGAGCAATATCGTAGCTTAGAATCTGACTTCGAATTGTCGCGAAGGATGTCTGATCGTAGGCAAGGACAGTATGAGCCGTTCGATACGTTTTTCGCAGACCTTCTGCAGCTCAATTCTCGATTGCGTGTCCCGAAGTCGAACCGGGAGATAATTGAAACAATAAAGCAGAATGTGAATCGCAAGATAGGGGAACATCTTATAACGTTTAGCACCCATAATATCCCCGAAATGGTGCATGTGTGTCGCACAATTGAAAAGTTCATTAACGAACATGACACCCAGCGACCTAGGATGCAACAACCTTTCATGTCACGTCGGAATATCAACGAGCTTGAACAGACAGATATTCATTCCATCCCCTGTTCATCAGGTGAAGTCGAAGCCGTTGCTTTTCGTCAAAGAAATACGAACGCGCTGAAATGTTGGAATTGTAAGGAGCTTGGGCATACATTCTTTGATTGTGCTATTCCACAGAGAGCTCTTTTCTGCTACAAATGTGGCAGAGAGAATACGACTACACCACAGTGTCCAACTTGCGCGGGAAACTCTCAAAGGAGCAATCATCCAACCGGGGAGAATTGCTCACGGAATTCCAACCCGGCAAACTACCAAATGTAATCCAAAACTCTCCTGACTCAATACTTAAGCGTCCTGAAGAGCCTAGTACAAAAATATCAGCGATTGTTACTACACCCGCAAAAGAAATCAGCCCTCAGAAACCGTCTTTTCACGAGCGACTTACGAAATACTACCAAACGAGAGATAGAATCTTCGGAACACCAACTCGGTCAGCAAAGATAATAAAGGTAAGGAAACGCTTCTTAGACAAGAAGCGGCGATATCAAGCTATAGCCGCGACGACTTTGCAATGTTCCACGACTGATCCGAGGCCGTATGTCACTGTAAAGGTTTTTGAGCGAGATTGGTTAGGGTTATTAGATAGTGGCGCTTGTATTAGTTGCTTAGGTGCAGGAGGTGTAGAATTTTTACTAAACAATAAAATTCCTTTTAAGAAATTTTCATCCGCTGTCACAACAGCTGATGGCAAAGAGCAAAATATTGTCGGTGTTATTAACGCCAAAATGCAGTTCAGAAATCGAAACGGAGACATAACTCTATATGTCGTTCCATCTCTGACTAAAGATTTATACCTCGGTGTAGATTTCTGGCGCATGTTTGAAATAGCCCCAAGTGTTATCTCTGAGATTTCTGTAAAAACCTTTAATTTAGAAAATGTTTCTAGTTTGGATATATCAGGCGACGTGCCTCTAAGAAGCGAAGTTCTCACATTAGCCCATGATTTGTCGGACAATGAGTCTAGGAAGTTGGAGGAAGTTATTAGTATGTTCCCGTCCTTTGCGAAAGTTGGTTTAGGAAGGACGCTGGTAGAGGAACACACAATTGATACTGGGGACGCGGAGCCAATAAAACAGCGTCATTATCCCGTATCTCCAGCGGTACAAACCCTCCTGTATGCGCAGTTGGACCGTATGCTTTCTTTGGACGTGATCGAAGAAAGTTCAAGTTCATGGAGCTCCCCAGTTGTTCTAGTAAGAAAAACTGGGAAGAACCGTATGTGCTTGGACGTTCGAAAGCTTAACCGGGTCACTAAAAAGGATGCATACCCACTGCCGCATATAGAAGGGTTGCTAGGACGTCTTTCGGATACATATTTCATTTCGAGTGTGGATCTGAAAGACGCCTTTTGGCAGATACCGTTGGAGCAAAGTTCAAGGGAGAAGACTGCGTTTACCGTCCCTGGTAGGCCGCTGTACCAATTCAAAGTGATGCCCTTTGGCCTTTGTAATGCGCCTCAGCGTCTTTGCAGGCTCATGGATAAGGTCATCCCTCATGAATTGAGACAGCGGGTGTTCGTCTACCTGGACGACTTGCTAATTTTCTCAAGGACGTTTGAGGAGCATATTGAGCTTCTGTCCATTGTCGCAAACAAACTTAAAGCGGCAGGGTTATCGATTAATGTAGAAAAATCCAAGTTTTGTTATAGGGAGTTGAAATATCTCGGATTTGTCGTAGGAGATGGCATTTTAAAAGTAGATCCTGCTAAGGTAGCTGCCATAAGTGAATTTCCTATACCTAAAACTGCTCGCCAAGTAAGACGATTTTTAGGAATGTCCGGGTGGTATAGGCGATTCGTAAATAATTTTTCTTCCTTAGCTTCTCACCTATCGGATACCTTAAAAAAAGGAGTTGCATTCAGTTTCGGCGAAAATGCAATCAAGGGATTTAATTCTATAAAACAAATGTTGACGTCAGCGCCTGTTCTAGTTAATCCTGACTATAATAAACAATTCGTCATCCTTTGTGATGCCTCGTCAACTGGCATTGGAGCGGTATTATGTCAGGAGGACGAAAACGGCGATGAACGTCCCATATGCTTCTATTCGCATAAACTGAATGATGCGCAAAAAAATTACTCGGTCACAGAGCGAGAATGCTTAGCGGCAGTGATGGGTATACATAAATTCCGGCCTTACATTGAGGGGTATAAGTTCAAAGTCATCACAGACCATGCCAGTCTGAAGTGGCTGATGGGCTTAAAAGACTTGAAAGGCAGGTTAGCTCGTTGGAGCTTAGATTTGCAAGGCTATACCTTTGAAATCGAGCACCGGAAAGGCAGTCTGAATGTTGTGCCTGATGCGCTTTCACGTGCGTATGAAATTGAGGCATTGCAATCCGGTCTTTCGAATTCAAAGGGAATGCATGACGTTTTGCATATAGATTTAACGGACCCTGCGTTTCAGTCGGAAGATTATCTCCAAGTTATCAACAACGTTCAAGCTAACAACGATCAGTTACCTGACCTCCGGGTCTCAGATGGCTACGTGTACAAAAAAATGAAACACAGCACTGGCAATCCACTCCAAGATGATCTGTCATGGAAGCTATGGGTTCCGGCAGCGCTTACTAACAACCTAATCTCTTTAGCCCATTGTCCTCCGAAGGCCTCTCATGGGGGCATCGCTAAGACCCTATTTAGACTGCGAGACCAGTATTACTGGCCTAATATGCCAGCTCAGGTGAAGCGGTATATCTCCCTTTGTGAAGTGTGCAAAACCACGAAAGCTCCAAACACCATCCTCAGAGCACCTATGGGTAAAGCTTTTACCGTAGACCGTCCCTTTCAGCATGTATATGTAGATTTCTTAGGCCCGTATCCGCGTTCCAAATTGGGAAATACGCATATTATTGTAGCATTGGATCAGCTTACGAAATTTGTACTAATCAAAGCCCTACGAAGAGCGACCGCTGAAACTGCAATAAAATTTCTGCGAGATGAGATTTTTCTTATTTTTGGTGTCCCTGAAACTATTTTCTCAGACAATGGGAAACAGTTTTTGAGCCTTGAGTTTGGTAATTTAATGAAATCTTTCGGAATAAATCATTTGAAAACCGCATCGTATTCCCCGCAGGCCAATGCTAGCGAGCGCGTAAATAGATCCATACTTTCCGCCATTAGGTCATATCTCGATACATATCAATCAAACTGGGATCTACATCTGCCACACATTGGAAGTGCCCTAAGGACAGCGGTTCATTCGGCCATAGAAATGTCCCCGTATGAAGCAGTCTTTGGTCAACGTATGATCGAGCACGGCAGTGACTACAAATTATTAAGGAAGCTTAAAGGGTTAAATGGATCCGAGATTGATCTTATTCCGAAGGCAGCTAAAATTAATATTTTGCATTCGCACATTAAAGACACTCTAGAAAAAACACATCAAGTATACGCCCGAGTGTACAATACTCGCAGTGCCAAGATTAAGTATCAAGTAGGAGACCTAGTGTATAAGAGAAACTTTGTTCTAAGTGATGCAAAGAAAGGACTAAATGCAAAGCTTTGTCCAAAGTTCATCAAAGCCAGAATTCAGAAAATTATTGGTAACAATCTTTACGAATTGGTAGACATATCTGGCAAAAGACTAGGGGTTTCTCATTCGAAAGATATCAGGCGCTAGCACTTACTCTTGTCTCATTATCTTCATTGCGCATATAGACACATTTGTTTTCATTTAACAAGCCGGCTGGCTCAGTCTGAACATGAGACTCTTAAGTTAGTTCAGGGGTGGGTCGAGGGTATCTGTCGATTCTTTTTCTTGATACTTTCATTCGCAAAATGCTGGTGAAACTATCAAGTTTTGTAGGGAATCGTCCAAACATTGTTGTTGCAGTTTAGTTTTGTGTTCAAATTTAACCGGCATCAGAAAGAGGAAAAGGAAATCACTATTTTGACTTCGCTATTTCTTGGCCTTGTGAACTGCGCGAAAAAATCAACTTCCTGGGAAATGAGCGAAGCTATGCTGGTGAGTGCGTAATTTTTCGCTCAGATTATGGCAACATTTTTATTCTCATTTAGCTCCATCAATTTTATCTTGATTTCAAATATAATAATTGAAATCCACGCCTAAAATCGGGACTTAAATTTAGAGATCAAATTGTAAATTTTATAAATAAAATCAAAAGAGCTAGATGAGATTGAAGGTTGGGTCATACACTGAGCATGCATGAGTGAGCGAGATAGACATAGAAGATTTGTCGATGGTCTAGGCTGATATTGGTCTAGCGGCTGATTGTGATCGAGAGATCGGTTTTACACATGGTAGTGATCGGACGTGGCGGTGGATGATTTTTTTTATATTTTTTTTTAATTCCGTGGTTTACACTGGTGGCGGTAGAAACGGGACACAACGAATCCAGCTAGTTGATGTACCCTAAAATAAATTTTAAACTACAAAATTTTATCGAAAAGTGCCTGCTGAAAAGTGTATACAGCGCTTCTACGTTCGAAAATTTGTGGCGTGTAAAACTACGCACATATGCAAACAAATTCGTCCCGCCAACCCGTGCAAAAAAGTAACCACGCGATTCGCCATTCCCACCTAACCACGCGGTCCACGCAAAATCAATTCATCCTACCCATCGTAAAACCTGCAAAAAAACCGACAGAACAATCAACAACAGTAGTTGTTGTTGGAATCCATGTTTGATTTAAAAAAAAAATTAATACGTGAATCCATGACAGTTGCTTTGTTAGTATGAGTGAAATGAACCACACTTTTGCCTCTTGTTAATTTAGTTAACTTCCCCTCCTTCGAACTGTCACAGCTTGTCAACGCTGTAGTTAAAATAGTTAACTACTGCCGAATTTGGAATGCACTCCAGCTCGTTCGTCAATCCCCAGCTCACAGTCAGGCCTCAGGTGCATAAGTTGCATAAGCCAAACAGCCCTATTATGGCTATCAAATATCAATTAGTTGATACTTGATAAGATCTATCAATTCATTGATAGTTTGGTATTATGAGTATCAATTGATACATTTTACCTCATTGTGAATACTTATCGAAATTTCATTGAGAATGGGTTCTGTTTTGACGTTTGACGTTTCTGATTTGTAGTTGGTTTTTGTTGTATGGCTGACTACTAGTGTTGGTTAAATAATATTGTTGTTTTATATAAACAAAAGTTGTTTTTTTCGCAAATCAAAAGAACGAACAACACTGTTGATTGTGCAATGCAAATGTAAAAGTTATTCCCAACGTTCAGTTGATAGTTTCCTTATTGAGTAAATAATTTTAAAATCGCTGCTACTCGTGGTTTGAGTACATTTGGGATGTCTACCGAAGACATTTCGCTCTAAAGTCGTTATTTAACAATAAAAACGAGGATATACATTTTTTTAATTTGATGCACCGAATATTTGATATGTATCAACGAGAAATTTGTGGTTGATAGAAAATTTGATGAATATCAAATTTTTTGATAACCGTAATACCAAGTTTATCGATAAAACTATTCACAATAGATCTTAAATCTAATACAATTCACAATTCATCAAAAATGTTGATAGGTTGATAACCATAATACAGATTCATTCATTTTGTTGATACGTATCAATTATTATCAAATATCGTGTTGATATTTGATAGCCATAATAGGGCTGAAAGTTCGCCTGAAAAGATAATTTTCGCCAGCAGAGTCACCATCCACAACAGTCGCAGGAAGTTCATCAGCAGAAACACCAACCAACCAACATACATTTTTGTTTTTCTATTTGGCCCTAGAGGGCTCTGTTTGCAGTACTAAAGAGAAAAAAAAGCTAAGTTCTGGTCAATTTTTAGTGATTTGTAAATCATTTACGTTCAAATGCAATTTTTATTTATTTAGTTTAGTGCGTCGATCTTTCTGCTAAAATTGGAGCAGCGTACAGAACATCAAGGAAGGAAAGTGGTGCACCTCAGTCCAACCCCTTGGAGTCCGGTTTAATGGTAACCCAGAAAATAGATTGGGGTAAGTTTTTATAAGAATTTCATTTGAACAAGTGATATAGTAGTTTGATTGAACCAGTAACCAGAAGAGATAAGAAGTTAGAAAACAAAAGCAAGTAGGGAGCGCGACAATTTTGTATCTATTCCTGAGTGATTTCGTGTTTTATCGCTTAGAATAAAATTAATTCTGTTCGGTTGGTGTAGAGATTGATACTCGTACGAATAAAAGTATATCTGTACCGAAATATTTAAGTGGTGCATACCTAAAACCAATTTACTGTTGTAAATCTACGCAATAATATGTACATAACAGATATCTACCAAAAAGCAATCAAAATTTAAAAGTAATACTGCATATGAATTGTTTTGAAGTAAACTTAAATGGATTTTTTTTGTTAATTGACCTACGTGGTATATGAATACTAGCTGCAATCCTTGTTAATTTAATTTTAGTTAATCTTAGGTTGAGTTGTTGAATAAATGGATTTATTGTTAAATTTTGAGAATTTAAAAGAAACCTCTTTTTCTTTCGGCGCTGTACATGGTTTTCGATCATCGGAATTTTGTTAGTGTTGTCATTTTAGTGATTTTCTTTTGCCGTGTTAGCAATTTTAAGATAATGTGTTCGATAAGGTTCACGAATATGTGTGGTTGTTAAATTAGTGAGAGGATGTGTGGGATGGATTATTAAGATATACGTTAGGACCTAAAAGGGTTATGAAGGGGTATCCTAGACTCCAGTAGAGGCTAGATACTCACTTCTCGGTTTAGGGGTCATCGTACATGGAGCGTATCGATGGCCATGGATGCTGAACTCCGGTTTAGTTAGGGGTGGGCCAGCTCTTGGAGAGTATTAACATCTACCTCTCTCCCTCTCTCTCCCGCTTAGGAAGATCATGGTGAATTAGACAAAACTCGGGCCTCGCAATCAATATTGTTAGGGATGTACGGTTACGCGTCGTTTTTTAGATCTTTTTCTCTCAGGCATGTAAAATCTCAATGTAACCCCAGTCTAGGACCTGTGGCAAGATCCCCACCCGCCAATGAGCTAGCGCGTGGAGAAAGCGTTCATGTCTGAGCCACAGGAGGCCTGGACACCCCTCCTATTGGTCCGCCTGGACTGACTCAAGGGTCCTGTGACCTTGGGTCATAAGGGTGGATAAGGGTAGTGGGAGGGTTCGGCTGCTTACAGTTATGCTAGACTACATTATACCACCTAGGACTAGGCTTTCACCGATATGGGTTATATATTGGAGAGGCCAAGTTTTGCCCAACCGAAGGCCTTTTCGGTCATGGGTGCATTTCTGTTTGCGTGTGTGTGCTTACGTCAATCTACTTCGGTAAAAGCATAGGCATTTGCCCAGCCGTTCGTTATAGTGTTAGAGTTTAAGTTCTCTTTTATTATTATTGTTATTTTCATTTAAGTATGAGTTGTTGTTAAGTTTAATTTTGTGTTGTGTGTTTATTATTTAATTATTTTTAAGACTTTTAAACATTTTAAAACATCAAGATTTCCTGCGCACGGACATCAACAAATTTCAAGGTACATTTTTGATTTATTTCTTTTTATTTCATAACACAAAATTTAAGTTAAACAACAACATTTATATAATTCTCAATTTCCTAGTTTTAGTTTTTATTTTGTTTATTAAATCAATAATTAGTTTATTTTTTTTGTTTAATGTTTAGACATTAAGCCATGTTTATTTTTATAATTAAAATTTGAAATTTAAGTGTTTGACAAATGATGGCTTAATTTTTCTTTAACAACCCATAGATGGCGTAGGTCGCGGAGGAGATGCGCACATTAAATTAGGGTAGATACTAAACTATCGGCCATAGTAGTTACATGGATGGGGTGGGTGGCCAAGGAGTCCTAACGCTAACATTTTGGGACTCCACATCCAGATAATTTCCCATCCGCCTAAGACCGGGATTTTATCTAAATTTAATGTTGAAATGATTTGTTCGGATTTATAAATTTGTACTGTGCTGTCGCCATGAACCAGCCCTTAGCCGGGATTGCTAGACCAGCAAGATTTGCGACTCTCTCTCAAAAGCATAGTTACAAGGGTTAGTTTTAGGTCGGACATAATAATTCATTTTTATTAGCTATAATATAGCTAATAAAAACTACCAAAGATAAATACCTCCAATCAGCAAAATAAGAAATGTTGAGGAGATACAAAAAACTGTAGGTATATTTATTAAAGTTTAATAAATATTTAAACAAGTTTTTTAACCCAATGCTTCTTTTTGCCACAGATTCCTTTTTAAAACAGTGCATTTCATTTTGTTTATGTAGTTTAATAATTACAAGGGGCCAGTTTCACAGATCATACATCAACATCACATACACTTCATACAACATACATTCCCATCATACATAATACAACACATACAACTTTCTGTTTCATAGATTTCATTGGAAATGTTTGTATGATCGTTTTTTTTTTTGTTTTTAGTTGTATGAAATGCATGATTTTGACATTTTCGTTGTTATTCAATGTGAGGTTACTATTACTTTCAGTAAAAAGCTATCAAAAATAAAAACACAAATTGTCGGAAATAAAAGTGAAATAAAGTAATTTTAGATAAATATTTCTAAAAGTAAATATATAATAAACAATGGAGTTACTTTATGATCGTTTAGGTACTTGATTTACTTGAAATTAATATAAACGTCAGAACACAGCCTAGAAGAATTTTAGGGCGAGTGAATTTTAATATGGAAGATCCATATTTTGTGGAAAAATTTAGAATGCCCAGAATTTGTTTTGAATTTTTATTAGGGAGTTTAGGCGCATCAATTGTACATTCGACAAATTGCAATGACGCTTTATCACCATTACAAAAAATATTGACAACGCTTCATTGGCTTGGCAATGGAAGTCAGTACCATGGTGTTTGTGTCGGAACAATGCAAGGAGTATCAAAGGCCACAATATGTCGTTGTGTCACTAAAATTTGTACAGTTATTTCCCAAAGTATATTATGGAAGTTGTAACGCAGAAGTGAAATGGCCTGACAATGCAGTCACTGTAGCCGAGGAGTTTTTCCGCAAAGCCGAAATGCCATGTATTGCTGGGGCTATTGATGATACACTTATTCGAATTGATGCGCAATGAATGAGCAAGCATTTGTCGATCGCAAAGGGCATCACTCTTTAAACGTTATGCTAGTTGCTGGTGTAGATTATCGCTTCTATGCCATTAATAGCAGCTTCCCAGGATCTGTACATGACAGTCGCGTAATGCAGTGCAGTCGATTTTATAACAAATGGAATAATTAAGGGTGGCGTCCGTTTCCAAGAGCTATTGTTATTGGTGACTCCGCCTGTCCATTGAGAACGTGGTTATTGACTGGCAACGTTCCTAATAGTATTCCAGAAAGCCGAGCTAAAAATCGTTTTCTATCTAAACTGAAGAATACACGACAAGTTGTTGAATGTAGCATTGGACAGTTAAAGGAAATTTGTCATTGCTTAAATGGGCTTCGTTTAAAGACGGCTGTTAGATGTGCGAATGTTGTTAATGCTTGTCACACTGTATAACATTCGGAAAAGGGTGGTAAAAGAAGACGAAATTGTTTTATAGGATGTGGATTTTAATAATAATAAACGTCTGCGTCCTTTGATTTTTTATCAGGTGTTTTTGGTGCGGCCTTTTCCCTCTGAGCATGAGCACTCATCGATGGCTGACATGAACTGGGCTCTGGGACCTCATTGTTTCTTCCATCGCTTTCGGAAACATCCAGACCATATACTACTATCTATTAAACGAAAGAAACTCAATTAATCATAATTGTTTAAAATTGGACTGAAATACTATACCTACCTCATCGCCCACAATCGCAAGCACAGGTTTGTCGCAATCGTCCAGGAGATCCTTACTCGAAGCACAAGCGACTCCCGTCCGTTTTATTCTGTCAAATTTATTCTGTAAATATTCTATACTTAGTAAAATTAACTAAAGTAAAGAAACAACTTGTCTCACCATAACATTTCGGCGCCAATTTTGCCAGGTTACTCGCCTGAACTTTTCTTCGTCGCTATCGTTTTCAAGCCCATAAGCCAATGCCTGCGACACGACTTTTTTCCATGCATCGGAAATCTCTAGTTTTGTAGCGGTACAGCCGGCGAATTTCTCAAAAAGTAAGTCTTTTTTTTTTTTCATACATTTCCTGTAGCACTATTACTTGTTGTTCCTTTGTTGTCTTCAAAAAACAAAACAAAATTGTATTAAGATTTATAAATATTAGGTACCCTTAATAGTAGATAAAAAAAAACCGGCCAAGTGCAAGTGTCACTCGCGCACCGAAGTTTCCGTACGTTAGTTCATAATAATATGCATGCATAGTAGTAGTAGTTGTAGAGTAAAATTGTTTATAGAAATAAAACGTAAATTTGCTATAAAGCATTATTAAAGAAAAATGATTTTAAAAATTATTTGATAAGCTAAATTATAATGTATTTAAATTTTTTATCTAAAGTAGCTTATAATTGTTTTAATACTGAAGCTTGTATTAGCTATAAGATATTGTATCTTAAAATGCAAGCCTACAAAGAAATAAATAAAAAAAAAAAAAAAAAAAAAAAAAAAAAAATTTAAGGTATTGTTGTCAGTCGTCAGTTTCGACCGCCTACTTGGGTCTTCGAAAACTAACTATGTAGTACATACCTTTACTGACCTACACCCTAAAAATGCGAGCAAGATATTTCATTGCAATATCATCGGCCCCACCCAACTCGTAATAATAGCCGTTTTTTATTATCAGCGTGATCTGATCCGGATCAGATCATGAAAATAAAACAAACTGGATCATTGATTGAGTTGTGGCAACACACATATAAAATCCAATACCAATTATGACAAATTTCGTATTGCTACCAGCCATCTTGCAGCCACACGGTACAATGTGACGTCACAATGCGATGATTTTTCCATTGCACTTACTCATATTTGAGTTTGACATTTCGCTTGTTGTGTAGGAGTGTTACCATATGGATACAAATCTGCATACATTTAGCATTGAATATTTTTTTTGGGGAAACTATGTTCAAATGTTATGTTCAAATATGCATCATAATTAACCGTATTGTACTGCTAATATTTCCATTTATATTTCTGTGCTATATAGCGAAACAAAACATCTCGAAAGTCGGAGTAGTAACTTATTCGAATTTGAAAAAATGCTAATTGATTTTTTGTGTTGTTAATTGTGGTTCACATTTTGGTCTGGCAACATTACTGTGTTGCTATAATTTACAGGGACACCAACCTTTAGTGAATGAAATAAACAACGCCACGAAACAACAACGAGAAATAGTTGAATTAATTTTCAGATCATATTTCGTGATCTCGGTGAAAAGCAGAATCACATGTTGTTGTTGTAAGTGCATGCAAATCGATGATCTATATGGATCATAGCTGATAATAAAAAACGGCTAATACAAATACAAAACAGAGAGAGCACACGTGCAACAAAAATGCATTCACGAACACGATACAACGAATATGAAACAATGCAATGATCGCGGGGAGAGGCCAGGGGCCAGATTATGTAAGACGAAAACGATCGAACGTTTTCGTTTCGACAATAGCAGTCTCTGTCTATTGCCACAGGTATGATAGAGACAGGTTTAGTAAAAACGAAAGCGTTTTTCGTTTCGTTTTTTACAGAATCCCACCCCAGAGCACAACCCAAACCCTCCATCCTCCATGACATCGACCGAGATGCACTAGCAACAACCAACAACATAAAATATTCATATTCACGACATTCCAGATTCCACTCATATCCAACACGAAATCTCCCCATGCAATCCAACTATGCATAAGCATAATGCATCGAGAGCGATAAACACACAAGCCACACCCTTTTCGGAGTAATTCTCTCGGTTTTCTTGCGCATATATAATATATATAGTGTTATGCGTATGGCCGTGTGGCCGTGTGGGTGTGGTGACATTGACAATGGTGTATGAGATGGGTATGCATTGGGATTGGAATGGAAGTTCCAATTGTGGCGATTGATTGAGTTTTTTTGTAAATATCTTCTAAAACATTAACTTTTCGACATAACAGTCTTCAGCACATATATAGCTACGAAGATGATCTACACGAAAGGATTACATGTATTTTTTGTAAATCTAAAAATAAACAGTTTTTTGTGCGAATGAACATATTTTTTCCACGAAATTAAGAATAACTCCAAAACCAGCCGATGTATTGTTAATATTGGTATTTGCCGATTAACTAGAGGTTATACCTGGGGCCTGTACCACAAAACAACAAGTCTAGTTAAACAGGCAAATTTTAACAATTAACAATATTTTCTGTACCACCAAAACATAAGTTAACTATCGTCTTAACACTTGTTAACACAATTTCTAACAAGTGGGAAATTTGATGAATTTTAACAACAATTGTTAAAATTGTCTGTTAAATTGTTGCAAAATTCTAACTGATGAATAGAAAATTGTTAGCTCGTAACAAGTTATATTTCTTGATTTGGTTTTCTAGATTTTTAAGTGTTTTTTTATTTTCTATTAAATTCGAATCATGATTATAAACTGTTTATTGTTTGTTTTGCTTTTATAAGACAAAAATTCCAAAGCCAAAGTTTCCAAACTGTAATTTCCAGCAGCAAAATCTCCAAGGCTGATCAAGTAGTGAAACAGGCGACTATAGTAATTCTCTGCTGAAAAGGTAAACTATCTTAAGTCAATTTTCATAGTTTTTCAGGAGAGCAAAAAAACGTCAAAAAACGTAATTTGAAAAAAGCCTCCAACTTTTAACTCTAATGAAAGGGCTTTTTAGAAGGGAAATTTTATCCTCTTTTTTCCTAGCCACGTTTTAAAACAATATTTTTTAAAAATCAGCGAGATATAACATAAAATGCAATTTAAGATGATTTACCTTTCGCGTGTTTGCCCATTAAGAAATCTTAAGTTGAGATAAGATACTTTAGCTAATTTTGTAGAGCATCGATTTCAGTTCTTAAATCGACTTAAGATGAAGTGCGCATTACAGTGCTTTGTTTAATGAAATATAAACACAACATACCTAAGATGTTTTGTACTTCTTTTACTTAAACTTTAGGTCATAAAATAAAATGTTTTCGTTTAAAAACTTACGAAAGAAAATAAATAAATGGTATCTAATTCATTACAATACACTTTTCTAATGAATACGTATGTAGATTATGACCCTTAAATGTTTATTACTTGACACCCTAGTACCACAAACACTCTTTTCGGAACTATGTATAAAAACTACTTTTATTTTGTATTATTTATGATAATTTACTAACAAAAATTACCGTTATAAATACTTGCTAAATTCGATGCTCTGTTATTACAATTACTTCTTTTTATAGACACTTCTATAGACCACTATAAACCACTCTGACTGCTATCTGCAATGCACTGAAATAACATCTTAAGTTGACTGTCATTTTTGGTAACGGTACATCTGGTAGCACCTGGCAAAATATCTTATGTCGACATAAATCTGAGAAATATCTTTTTTTTTTTAATTAAATATCATCTTAAGTAGACTTAAGATAGTTTACTTTTTCACACATTTGATTATATTCACATGCATTTTATCTTATGTCGAGTTAGATACACAATTTTTAGTAACTTACACGGAGCAAACAATCTTATATCGACATAAGATGTTTTAGCTTTTCAGGAAATGCCAATTATATTTTGACCAAAACATCTTAAATGAAATAAGAGGTTTTTTTTACAAGTAGTATATCATCTTATGTGGATTTAAGATAATTTATTAAATGTTAATACGCATTTTGATCGACTTAAGATGATTTTGAATTTCTATAACTCGGGATACAATTCAGATACAACGACGAGGGTTTGGTACAACTACGCGTATTGAATAGGGGAATCTTTTGCACTAACTGTTCAAAATTCACTTAAATCGACTTAAGATAGTTTACCTTTTCAGCAGAGAATTATTTTATTAAACAGTAGGTACCTAAGAGGCCCGCTTTATGTGATTAAGGGATTTAAACTCTCTTATCGCATGTCGCAGGCCCTGCTCATACAACTTCGTTGCTCCCCTCGGGTTATCTATGTGCTTTTCGTCCGGCAGGCGTATTTGACAAGAGTTTTTTTTTTAGATTTTCTGTCTTTAGGTTGTCGTTTGCTTTAATTTTCAGACTACCTATCTACTATTTATGAATATTTCACTATTCTAGAGAATTCCTCATTCTAATCGTGCATATAATCTATATTCGGCTTTGAACTATATGTACATATATTAGTCCAAACTAAACTACTCTCCCAACGCGCACACTCTTTGAATCACCATTTAGTTTTGCAAAATTCTACAACAAGTGTTAAGGCTGAAACACACCACCGCGATTGCGATTGCGATAGCGATAGCGATGGCGATCTATCGCAACACGTGTATTCAAGTCTGTTCATGCACACCGAGTGCGATGTATAGCGGCGATTGTCGCGATAGATTGCGATCGATCGCGTCTCTCGCTGCATGTAGCATTTTATCGCTCTATCGCGCAATGATGATAGTGGAAAAGTTAATTTTGTGTGTGAAAAATCATCCAATATGGTATGATTTGGCACGAGTACGAAAACTTAGGCGCCGAAAATGGGAGGGTGGTCTATCTCGCTTCGTTTAGGCGGGATGCGTGAGTGGTAATTAAAATCAAGTAGATAAAATTGATCGACTTCTGTACGATAATAAAAAATAAGCTGAAATTAATTAGAGGCATAGTAAAAAACTTTCTTTTATCTTCTTCGTCCGCTAAAGCTGCAGACATAGATAAAATCAAAACTAACAAAAAACTGAGAAGAAGACTTCCATCGCTATCTATCGCTATCGCGCTGGTGTGTTTAGTTGTTTATCGCAATCGTTATCGCTATCGCTATCGCAATCGCAATCGCGGCGGTGTGTTTCAGCCTTTAAGGGAAATTTTCCTTGTTAACTATCATACCGAATAATTTGGTGGTACAGAAACTAACTTCGCCTGTTAAATTTATATGTTAAGAAGTTACTTGTTGAAAAGTTAAATTGTTGTTTTGTGGTACAGGCCCCTGATACTGTGTGCAAACTCCAGCCTTCTACGTCAATTAGTTCTTGAGATAGACCTAGGTACAACATTTTTTATTTTATTCGGACAGACATCGTAGCGAAAGCAATAAGGTTCCTCCATATGGAAACGGAACCTTAAAAGTATACTTACTTTTGTATATTATCTTTTTTTTTAAATCATTGCCAAGCAGCTACAACAAATTATTCTGCTGTATGAAATGTATGATTTATTTGAGGTTAAACTGCTGTATGAAATGTAGGTATGATCAATTTCTGTGAAACAAAATCATACAGCATTCCAATACCTACTTCCAGTCAATTCTCCGTTCATAAATTGTTGTATGACAGCAAATCATACATCAATTCTGTGAAACAGAAATCATATACCAGAATTTTCAAAATCATACATTGTATAGGTATGTGTTGTATGATCTGTGAAACAGGCCCCAGGTATTTCTTTTTTTAGGGGGTTGCTGATAGGAGGTAGTGGTAGGCATTACTGTTGAAAATTATTTAAACAAGATAGATAGATAATTTATTTTCGTATTGAAATTTACATTTGGTGGGCCACCGCGCAGTTTACATACAGAGATTTGATATTTATATTATATCTTTCTACCGAACAATTAATTTTAAATCATGACTAAAACCAAAAATTATATTATGGAATGATATACTTTGAAGGAAAAATACGTTAAAAACCTTCAATACAAATAGAATTAAAAAGGAAAAAGGAAAACCTTAAAAAATAATCAGGTACATTGTAGTGAATAAATTATAAATAACAAATTTAAGCTAAGCAGGTACATTGAAATGGGTAAATAATAATCAATGAATAATAAATAATAGATAAATAAATGTAAATAAATAAATAAATAAACAAACAAACAAACAAACAAAGAAATAAATAAATATATAAATAAATAAATAAATAAATAAATAAATAAATAAATAAATAAATAAATAAATAAATAAATAAATAAATAAATAAATAAATAAATAAATAATAAGTATTAAATAATAAATAACAAATAGTAGACAACAAGTAACAAATAATAAATAATATAACAATAATAAATAATAAATAACAAAATAATAAATAATATATAACAAATAATAAGTATAATAAATAACAAATAAAACTTCCTGATACAAGAAGAATTTAGAACAAAAAAAAAAAAAACATGGTTAAACATTTAGTTGGTTGATAAGTGGGTTTTCAGAGATCTCACAGCTGCGGATAAATTTGGTGGTTAACTTTGTAATTCGATCTTGAATCAAGTCAACATTTGCTCTGGTATGAAGATCAGCGGTTGAATGATGCGGGGAAAGATTAAGCATCATTTTAAGAATTTTGTTTTGCGAAACTTGTAGTTTTTTAATATGACATTTTGCTGAATTACCCCATACTTGGCAACCATATAAGAGGATTGACTGAAAAATTACCTTACAAATTATGATCTTGTTGGCTTTGTTCAGTAAAGACTTTCTGTTAATAAATGGGTATAACATGTTTATTGCTAAATTCACTTTTTGTATTGTTTTAGCGGTATGTTCTTTAAATGTGAGTTTTGTATCCAGATATATGCCTAAATATCTCACGGATGGGACCCAGTCAATTCTTGTGTTATTTACAATTAGCGGATTGCTTGGAAGAAAACAAGACTTTCGTTTTCTGCTGAAAAAGATAGCTTGCAGCTTCTCGGCATTTAATTTAATTTTCCAGCAATTGTAATAACCTAGCAATATTTGAATCGCATTTGTCAGGTTTGTCTCCACGTTGAGACTAAACTCATGCGAAAAATATATTGCCTTGTCATCCGCAAAAATAGCTAATTCACAATAAGGGAGTCTTGGAATATCAGACATAAAAATATTATACAAAATTGGACCCAAAACTGATCCTTGAGGCACACCAGCAACAACACTATGACAAACAGAATAACAATAGTTCACGAAAACTTTGAAAAAACGATCGGAAAGGAAGCTCAGGACAAGTTTTATGAGGTATGGGGGAAAACGAAATATCAACAACTTATAGACGAGACCCAAATGCCATACACAATCAAAAGCTTTCTCAATGTCCAGCAACACCAGGCCAGTTGATTTTCCCAAGGAACGATTTTGCTTAATATGCTGGCAGACTCTAAGTACTTGGTGGGATGTACTATGATTTCTTCTGAAACCAAATTGCTCATTTGGAAGTATATTATTATCTTCGATCTAACTATCGTAAGTTTTTCTTTTAGTACCTTCTCAAACACTTTGCTAAGACTACTCAGCAGACTAACTGGTCTGTAGCTGTTTGGTTTATCAGGTGGCTTTCCTGGTTTTGGAATAGGTATCACCTTAGCTATTTTCCAAGCCCTTGGAAAGTATTGGATTTTAATACATACATTTAAAATAAATGTTAAGTATCCAATGGCCGATTTGGGAAGTTGTTTTAGACACATATTTTTAATACCATCCATACCATCAGCTTTTCTTGCTGGCAAGCAACACAAAATATCTTCAACGCTCTGTTGAGATATAAGCTCTTCACGAGGCGTATCAGTAGTTGTTTGTTCAATAAAATTTGTAGTAGCCTCACTAACTAATTGGTTGGTAACGGCGTCACCTAGATGTTGGGACACAGAATGATTTTTCAAAAACGTAGTGGCGAATACATTCGCCTTATCCTCATCTGAATACATTATATTTCCCGAATCTTGGAGAGTTGGGATTCTTCTGTTCTTGTTTTTAACAACTTTAACAATATTCCAAAAAGGCTTGGAATTTTTGTCTAGAGAAGATAGCTTTGTGTTCCAATCAATATTTCGTTGCTTTTCTATTTCCTTGGAGATAAGATTATTGTAATATTTTAGGTATATTCTAAATACTGGTAGCCTATACCTCTGCCAATGTCTCTTAATAGAATTACGTATTCTGATATATTCTAAAATGTAATCAGGCATTTTAAAAAAGTGATGTTGCTTTCTTTTTTTAGGAGTACATGAATTCATTACCTCCAGTACTTTGTCTGTAAATCCTTTGAACATTACATCGATTTCTTCTTTTGAGCTAACATCATCAATAACTGTCGGAAGGTTTCTGTATATTGGGTTTAATTCCGATCGGAATCTAGCCCAATTGGTTTTTTTAAAATCTGGTACCAATTGTTCATAGGTTTGAGCAGATTTAGACATTTTACAAAGAACAGGGTAATGATCTGAGCTCAACTCTTGCAACGCTATCGGCTGCGAACAAGTTTGGGGCACGTTTGAAAGGAAGAAATCAATAACAGATGGGCGTCCTCTCGAACCTGATGGTACATATGACGGACTAAGGGGATACAGAACAGAAAACGGAAATAAATTGGAAAAGTTCGAAAGAATGTTACCCCACGCGTTAGCCCGACTACAGCCCCAATCGCGATGCCTACAATTTAGGTCACCTCCAATTATGAAATCATCGTTCCTAACTAGAATGTTTCGTAAATCTCTTTTAAAGTTTTTTCGTTTAATTTCAGAAGCAGCTTTACCTGGAAAGTAAACGCACACTATGCTTATATCCCTCCCATCACTCAGCATAATCTTTATACCCACATTCTCCACGCAGCGTGTTCTAATAACCGGGAGCAATGTATGGCGAATGGATCTTTTAATAAATATCGCCACACCTCCACCTCTTATATTTGGTCTATCTACGCGATAGCATTTAAAATTCGAGGAAGACAATCTAGTTTTAGAATTTAACCATGTTTCTGTTACAAGAGCTACATCTATATTTTTAGAGTTTAAGAAGTTATTGAATTCTATGTATTTATTTTTTATGCCTCTGGCATTCCACGTTACTAAATTCAGATTGTTAGTTATTATATTACTTAACATTACCATATAAAAATTTAGTGGCTAACTGCGCGATGGCATTAAATTGATCTATCTTAGTTTTACAATTGTTTAATTTTGAAATCATTTCCATTACCAGAGAATTTAGCTCCTCCATAGAAAATAACTCACGAGCACCACTATCAGTGGTTGTTGTGAAGTTATTGTTGTCGCTGTTGTTGTAGTTGTTGTTAACATACGGCTGGTTTTGAGCATCATCATGTACTCGTACTGCTCGTACACTTCCCCATGCCATTGTATATAGACACTATAGTACTATCACTTCGCATTTATGCACTAGCGCCACCAACCACTTCCAAGACCAACTACTCACATCGAACATGGTAGTTGTCTTTGATTATTTGAAACGAAATTATTCTTTTCTTATTCGTCTCATTGACAACATGCAGATGAAAGAGAAAGAACCATTATTATTTCTATTGTCTTTTATTCTCCACCGATTGCATAATGGTTGTGGTGGAAGTGGAATATACAAAGGAAAATAAAGTGAATGATCGGGCCATCGGGTACTTTTCGCATATTACCTATACTCGTATGTAGTTAGTAGTGGTGGTGTGTAGGTTAGGCGAAGTGTACTTTTAGCGTGACGAGTGTGATGAATGAGTGATGAGATGACGATAGGAATTGTTGTTTTGTAGGAAAATATGAAATCGCAGATTATTTACAATATTTTGTATTTCTTCGATTTATGGGCAGCAGTGATGGTGTCATGGTGTGGCTTTTGGACTTAGGTGTCAAGGGTAGGTTATGATGATTTGAAAGTTATGGGGTGGGTGAGCATGTGAAGTGCATGGTAAGAATAGTAGGTGTACTAGTGGGGAAGTTTGGTTGAATCTTAGGAAATAAAATCGCGTACCTAGAACGATCCCATTTTTCAATTTTCTCATAATGTAGGTATGTAGTATGACAAAGATATTGTTTAAAGTCCAAATTTGTATCTATTAATTATGAAATATATTAAGATGATAGTTAGTTAATTAGTTAGAGTGGCTCTCGGTGAGAGAAACACTTAGGCCGTTAGTCGGCCGCTTGTGCATATCACTGCGATTTAGGGAGCCTTTCCTTTACTGGCTACTCATGTAAACCATTTGATAGTTTGCTACCGGTTATAAAACTAAGAATAATAGCGGCGCACCTCAAGATCACTGAGATAATTGAGAAAATAGTTTCTTAAGTGGTCCTTTTTCAGATTGGCCAGTGCAGGGCAACTGCAAAGAAAGTGAGTGACGGACTCGTCATCCTCTTCATCTCTGCAGCTTCTGCATCAGAAATTCAGAAGTCGTTGTATGGCAGACCGAGCCTTTGCGGCGTATCTGCCTAATATACAGTGTCCGGAGAAGACATTAACGACTTTCGAGATCCTGGATCTTTTAAGTCGAAGAAGAAGTTCTTTTGATCTTTTTGTTTCCAGAGCTGGCCAGGTGAGCCTAGCAGTATCGCAGTATCCTAAATGTTTCCACCTGAACCCTGCTCTGCTTGCTGCGTCCGTGAATTATTTGTTTAGCGTAGGAAAGTGATACATACACGTTGTGCAGACTTATACTATCCACGCCAGAGGAGCCTAGCCTTGCTACGTAGCGCTGTGCAGCTATCTAGTTAAGAGATACGCCGCAGTCATCTGCCGCCTTAGATCTTATTTCGGTGGATTTGATAGCAGCTTGGCTATCAATATTTATCTCTTTGAGATATCGAATTAATCACTAGCCACGCTGTAGCTTGACGAATAGCAGTTTTGCACTGCAGTTTTTCGGAAGACAGAAGGAGAGGCCCAGTTTCAGGTCTTCTGAAAAGACAGCGGCGCCAACTCCCGCTAGTGTCTTGGAACCGTTTGTAAATATTGATAGTGATTTGTTGTGTAGGACATTTTGTGAATTCCATTGATTCCTGTCCGGTATTTCATGGGTGAAGCCTTTTTCGAAGTTGATTTTCGTAGGCAGTTAATCGGTAGTACCTAATAGGCAAGGGGATCGTCTGTAGAAAGATGTTGGCGTACCCTTCCTTAATCTAATTGCCACGTTTGTGGAATATTCTTTACTGAAGTATGTTGTGCATGGTTTGTGGAGCGGCGGTTGGAGATGTCCTTAGTGCGCCTGTGGTGCACAAGCATGCCAAGCGCTTAGCCTTCTGTAAGACCTTTAGATTGGAACTTTTGTTCCCACCACACAACGATGCCGTATTGAATAATCAGTCTTATAACCGCAGTATAAAGCCGATGCATTATATTGGGTTGAAGGACCCCATCTAGTGCCGATAGCCCTTTTACAGGAGTATTGAGCCACTAGGGATTTCCTAGCTCGTTCGGCAATATTTTCTCTCCATAAAAGCTTTCTGTCCAGTGTCCAGCTTCAGCCCCATATATTTAGCGCTGCTAACGAACTCGAGTGGAGTGCCATTGAGCTTTGGCAAAAAATTGTATAGAGAGTAAATAAGATAACTTTAAAGGTAAGGGGTCTCACAGACGTAATGTTTTTTAACGATGTAACAATGAATATAGTTTATGAATTTGGGGTTAAGAACTATGTTGCATAACAATGGAGATATCACTCAACCTTGGGAATGCCCCGGTGCACAACTTTTTCGACAGCGCAGCTGGCAAATGCAGCCCTTACCATCCTCTTTGTAAGAATGTGGGTGTTTACGCGGCAGATTGATTCTCCGATTACAAGCTTGTCTAAGGCTTGATTAATCGATCGAGTCTCAATATTGTTAAAGGGCCCCTGTATATCAAGAAAGACATCCATTCCTTGAGTGAAAGGGATCTCTCGATCGTTCCAACAATCGTGTGAAAAGCAGTTTCGATTGACTTTCCCTTTTGGTAGGCATGTTGAAGGCTTGAAATCAATGATCGGTCAACAGTGTATTTAATGTGAAGGTCGATGATCCTCTCGAGAGTTTCCAGAAGAAAGAGGACAGACTAATTGGTCTGAAGTCCTTGGGGAGTCTCTGGGAGGTCATTCCTACTTTTGGGATGAAAACCACCATAACCATATTAAGATGATAGTCGAGGAGCTATACGCAGTTCGCTGTGCTACGCTGAATGCTATTGCACCAATAAACCTGCTCATCCCTATAAATTTGAAATATGGATTATAAATAGTATGTAGGAAATTAACGAATATTTAGAAACTTGTTTGTTTTAAATAACTAAGTCATCAACGCACAGCCCATAACGGATAATCTAAGCCCGTTTTTTAACAACTGATCAACGATCACACGAAAGTGAGGGAAAATAAAAATCAAAGGGAATAAGATATGTAAGAGAATTTGTTAATGACTTTAACATAGCTGATGCACTAAACCAATCATTTGGTAATTCCTATAAGGTAGAATAGATAATTATGTCAAACATTATGTATACTAAATAGCTGGTTCGGGATTTCTTACATTTATACCCTATACGTCCTTATATAGGGTTATTGAGCGAACTCAAGGAAATTTGCTCAGATTTATCTCCAGACCAGAGATGGCAGCATTAGGCGGGTAACCTCAAATAACGCAAGCAAGGCTGCTAGTAATACTATATGAAAATCAAACTTAGAACTTCTTCTAAATACATACATGAAATACATACTTTTATTTTTATGCGGAATAAATCCCGTGAATATGTAGGTATGCATTTATCTACTCTTCAGATTGAATTCGCTAGGTGTTTTATCGAAATGATTATATTTTTGTCTTCAGCAAAATGCATGTCAATACCTAGCAAATACCTAGCTTTGGGCCAACTTCAAAGACTGCCTAGAAATTTGAGCTCAATCGGTTCGGTGGCTTTCGAGTTGTGTGGTGTATATTCCCATACACAATGGAAATTCAGTTTTTTTTTTCGATTTTTCGGCTTTTCATTTGGGGTTTTCCCAATTTTCTTTTATGCCAAACCCTGAATCAAGACTAACAAAAGAAAAAAATAACTATCCAAATGTCTAGCCTCAGGACTTTTTTCGACTTTTACGAGACTAGCGCACACAAATTGATTTTTATATAGAGATAAATGTGGTAGATATAATAGTTAGCAGCTCGTTGTACAGACATAAAATGTTTCTACATTATATACCTACTCCATAAAGTAGACACATATAATATTTTTGAATCAATTAAAAAAATAATCACTTAAATCGATGCATATTTGACAAAAATATAGGCATAATAGTGAGAGTCTACATTATTTTATGCCCAATCCTCAAATCTTCTGCAATGACAGAAAGAAAGCCAAATTCAGTTTTTATTCAATTTGTCTCTCCCAACTGATCACCCCTTGCATCGTCCCCCTCTCAAAACACACAAATCCTACACCATCGCACCATCGTATTCTACATCTACACCATGCTATTGATTTATCTTGCTCATAATATTGCATCTCCTTTCCTTCGTTCCTCTCTTCTATAAGAAAACAAACCAAATGCAGTTTCCCTACCCTGTTACATCACATCAGAAATAATTGTGTACTGCGGAATGGGAAAGGCGATATGAATGAAGAAAGAGAAGATGCAGACCAGTTTGACTTTGTTTTGTTTCTTTTGGTTTTCTCTATACAGATTTTCCCAATGCTCGGAGTTGGCAGTGTACAAACTAAATCAACTGACGCGCCACCTGGATCGTCGAAGACGCGTAATTCAATGCGACGGGATGATAGTACTATAGTGTCTATATACAATGATAGTACTATAGTGTCTATATACAATGCCCATGCACTTGGCTGTTGGGCAATGTTGCTGGTAATTTGTTTTGTTGCCTTATTACGATGCGTATGGAGAGGAGGAAAATCCTCCATTGGCAACAAATATGATGCTGATGTTGATTGTGTTGTTGCATTGTTAGTGTTGGTGATGTTGGTGATCAACTTGGTGTTCGAATGCAGGCGATGCGGCTGCTGAGACTGAGAGTATGAGCGATTCGACCTGTTTGCCATTTTTTCCCTCAATTGCATGTAATTACTTCGTACTGCGCATGCGCTATCTGTAGATTTGTGATGCAATTTGCGCATTTAAATGTGTTTGAATTGTCACAATCCTCTGTTTTGTGAGAGGCTGCACAGATTGAACAATACGTTTTAACGTGGCAGTGTCTCTCTCCATGACCAAACATCTGACAATTTCTGCATTGTGTCAGATGATTCTTTTGTTTACGCTGGAAGTTCCACTTCACTTGCGTATGAAAAATCGAACGTATATTTTTTTTTTAAATCCACTAATCTTATCGATCCACTAACAAGGGATACTATATAGAATGTATCTGTAAAATGATCAAATTTTTTGGTGATCATTTTAACTTCTTTGCACTGGAGTCCAAGATTTATAAGTTCGTTTTTCAATTTAGTTGTGTCTACTTCGCACAAACCGTACAAAACAACTTTGAGAGCTTTTTCACTTTTAAGTTCGTGTGAAAAAAATTGGCTATTGTCATCACGTAATTTACTAAGTACTAGCTTGTAAGAGTTTAGAGATTCACAATTAATTTTGATTCCGATTGACATTATTTTAATTGAGTAATCGTCCACCTTAATGGATGTCATTAACTTGTGCACATAATCAGACGATTTCTGCAACAGTTTTATGGGAGGAATATGTATTTTTTTAGTGACATTTGGCGATATTAATTCGTCCATGATTTCACTATCGTTGTCGCTATCGGGTAAACATTATAAGGGACTCCAGTAATTATTTCTGGAGTTTACCTTGCGTTTATTCATTTCGCAAAAAATTCGCGACTTTTTATCCAAGGACAGAGCACTGTCCTCGGTAATAGGTGATCGCGCGCGCTTGGAAATGATTGCAAGAAGAAGACAAAGAATACAGATTAGTTAGAGATTGGTTTATCACGTCGTTCGCTGTCGAAAGCTCTGATTAAACTGATTATTTAAACAAGTTTCAGGAATTTTTCATAGTTTTATTAAGATTTAAGAAAACACACTTGAATCTAAAGAATTTAAAATAATAGTTTTAAAAAATAGGAAAAACATTGTTGCAACGCAACATGAAACAAACTTCAACCAAAATCATTATTACACCTGCAATGCAATCTCCAAGCGAAAAACACATTTTATGCACTCGAGCACAAAATCCGACGGCAAAACGCATCTTATGAACTTACCAATTTCCCAAATCATTGCCAAAATTGGGGGATCATAAAATAGACCATTACCCAACGCACTTGAGGAAATCCATCGTGGGGGAGGTCTTGCAGCGAAAGTGCATAGAAAAAAAAAAGAGTTGTTTTGGCAGTTTGGATCCGCCAACTCATCTGCGCTCCCAGCACTTGCAATCGATGCGTGTATGCATGTGTATTGGTGCCGATCTCTCGAACTGGCAAAGGCAAAACACATTTCGCGGTGTAAGAGGCGGTGACAATTGACAAAGCTGTGCATTGGGCTTAATAAACAAAAAAATCTGCAATCCTAATGGGTCAACGATCTGAGGAAATCGGAAACGGCAAAATCAGCTGGATGCATAGGTTTCTTGTGACCGAAGAAGAAGCAATAGATGTTAAGCGATAAGATCAAGTTGGAAAAATAAAATTTCAATCAAAGCAAAAACGTTGTCTGAGTTTGTTTCTCATCTGCCTGTACCAGGTATTACATACTGCGCGCAGTAATTTCGGTTGTTCGGCAACACAATTTTCGTTGTGCGACGGCAAATTAGAATCCTTGTTTTCGTCACTTTTTTGCGTGTCCTGTTGACACAAAGATAAAAATTTAACATAATTAATTCAGTCAAAATTGTATGGCAGGGGGGGGTCTATTTTCATCCTATTTCCCGTTATAGCCCATCAAAGTAGGTGACCTCTAATTTGGAGGTGTTACGACTAAAAACGCTATAACTTCTAAACTATTATACCTAGCTACAAAAATAGTTTTGTACATTTTGAAAAGACAATTTAGTAGCGCATACAAGTCTTAATCTTAAGCACTTCGGCTACATCTGGGTAGCTACAAAAAAGTTCTGGCTCCTGAAACTCAAAATTTTGAAAATTTTTGTTACAATTTTTTACTTAAAATGCCTTTTTTTCAAAATTTTGACTTTATAAATTTTCAGTTTTTTTATGAATATTTTATCCTTGAGAAATTTCCTAAAAATTATGTTAAGCAACTTTTTTACGTACGATCAACAGAAGTTATAGTAAAAGCCACTTTTTGTCAGACAAAAATGGTAAAAAAGACTAGATCTGACCTAAAAACGATGGATTTTTTCTTCTGGGGTACTTGCTATCAAAGAAAAAGAGAAATATCGAGTCTTTTTTACCATTTTTGTTTGACAAAAAGTGGCTTTTACTAAAATGTACAAAACTATTTTTGTAGCTATAATAGTTTAGAAGTTATAGCGTTTTTAGTCGTAACACCTCCAAATTAGAGGTCACCTACTTTGACGGGCTATAACGGGAAATAGGATGAAAATAGACCCCCCCCCCCCCCCGCCTTACAAATTTTTGTTCGGCATAACTTTAGGAATCTTCCCTTAAAGGATTGTCCTTCTTAACTGGGACACCCTGTATACATATCTACCTTTACTGACCTACCCCCTAAAAATGGCCCACCCAATTCGTAATAATACAAATGAACAGACAGAGCACACGTGCAACAAAAATGCATACACGAAGACGAACCCGATACAACGAATATGAAACAATGCGATGATCGTGCGGATAGAGGCCAGAGCACAACCCTCCAACGCTCCAACGCTCCAACCCCCATGACATTGACCGACATCCGAATCCGAGATGCACTACAAAAAATATTCACCATGCTCTCCCATCAAACCTCACAAAAGGTATTTCTCCTCAAGCACATCTCATATGCAAAAATCCTATATGAATTAGGTATTTTTCTCACTTAAGATCCGCCTCCTATGTCCTATTCAAATCCAACAAAAATTATATTCTCCCACAGCAACCCCCACCACACCACCACCACTGCCAGGACGAGCCACGACATTCCACTCATATCCAACACGAAATCTCCCCATCCAATCCAACAACGCATAATGCATCGAGAGCGATAAACACACAAGCCACACCCTTTTCGGAGTAATTCTCTCGGTTTGCTTGCGCGTGCCGCCGCCGCGTGGTGTAGATCGTGTTCAATCAAACACCAATATGGTATGCGTATGGCCGTGTGGGTGTGGTAACATCAGTGTTGCCAACCCGGATCGAAGTTTTTATGCCTCATTCCGAAAATAATTATGCCTTTTTCAAACAAATTATGCCTTTTTGGTAAAAAAGATAAATAACGAAGAAAGTTTCAATTTATGTCTTTAACTTTTTTTAGTAGGCACATTGTTAAGAAAAAAACAATAATTAAGACATAAATATGTGTAGTATGTATTTGTAACTAAAATTATGAAAAACAAAAACTAACTTCACATAAGACAGTGTTTATTCGATGAATCTGCACCAAACTCATCGCGATCAGTTGAACTTGAACTCATCTTTAAAACACAAAAGGGGGTATGGAACACAAGGTACGGACAGTATGGGGTCATTATATACCTAGTAAGTCTTCCATAATATGATGAAATTCACTAAATTCATATCTTATTAAATATTCGGTTCTACGATAGTGACGACGCCGCCGCAGTCTCCGAGTTAGAAGAAAATTATCTTCAAGATAAAGATTATTCATCAGGCACAAAATCGAAGCTACCGGGGCACTGCCTATTTAAAGATAAAAATCATATTCGGTGTTCGCACTCAATTCGTACGACCAGTATTCATACGATACAAATTCGTATCCAATGTGCGGCCGTCCTAATGCATTTGCATACCATATCACATTTCTTGTTTGGGTTTAGTGAGTAAGTCTAGTAAAGAATTGGAAAATAAGCATGACGCACAGTGATAAATGAAAATTATTGGAGCGACTTTGATCAAAGTACCAGATTTACTAAAATCAAAATGAATTTTTACGGATTAAATATAAAAAAACTTCACAAAAAATTATGCCTTTTTTTTCAAAATTATTCCTTAATGCCTCAAGCATCGGAATTATGTCTAAAAGGCATAATTATGTTATCACTGGCGTAACATTGACAATGGTCAATGGTGTATGAGATGGGTATGCATTGGGATTGGAATGGAAGTTTTGTGGCGTATTTTATGTGCTGATTGAGTTTTTTTGTAAATATCTAACATTAACTTTTCAGGATTAAATGAATTTTTTGTAAATCTAAAAATAAACTGTTTTTTGTGCGAATGAACATATTTTTTCCACGAAATTGTTAATATTGGTATTTTGTCGATGAACTAGACGTTATACCTAATGTTGGGTGCAAATTTCAGCCTTCTACGTCAATTAGTTCTTGAGATAGAACTAGGTACAAAATTGTCTTAGTGGGTTCGGACAGACACGAAAAGCGAAAGCAATAAGGTTACTCCATATGGAAACGGAACCTTAAAAAAGGAGCATAAGGACATACATATTTATAAACACATTTCGTATCACGATAAAATAAAAGATAAACGCAATTATCTAGTATTCATTAATATTAATTAGTTAATAAGATAAAATAACCCAAAAAACTTCATTTTTGGTATGGTAACTGATCGTAAAAGTGTCGACAATCTTAAGGAATAACATTAAGCTGCTGAAGATGATCCCATTTGTTTTTAAACAATTGAGGAAAATTTACATCGAGCTTTTTGGGTCGCACAGGAAGAACCTGCCATTCGTCATCACAGAACAGTTTGAACTTCAAGAGAACTTCAAGTTTTCATAATGGATTGTTCGCGGGTTTGTTACAGTGGGATCCCCGGTTTTTTTTCATGGACTTATTGATTGAGATGTACCTACAGGTGTATTCTTTATTGTAAAGATTTGACTTCGTAGGCTATGAATCCAATACTTAATTCTTTTGATATTTTAACATAGTCCAGAGGTAAATAAATATCACGATTTTTTAACTTTCGATCTATGTATAAATATAAACTGAATCACATTCATTTTGAGTCATTGAGTGTGTCCTTTTTCTAATATTTTCTGTGTGATCGTCCAGTTATGTTGCACAGAAAAGAGTAACAAATCATTAGACAACGTTATTTCTATTTTGGTAAGTGCATCCATCTGAGTATATTATTATCGGTAGCTTTTTGGAAAGGCAATGGATTTCGATGTAGTTAATAGGGCAAGAAACAAAAGAAGAAGCAACAAGTTCAGTATCAACTTAAGAAAACCAGTAGCATGCTGCATGATCCGTTTTGTGGTCAAAATCTGTTAAATTATTCCACGAAAATTTTGTTTTGTAAAAAACGGAGCTCACTTGCAAGGATGAACAAATTTTAACTGCTTGCAAGTCTGTGTAGTTGAAACAATACAAAAACATTCGTAGCCAATTATCAATTTGCATATCAGTTCTTGCTCTGTTTTTAGCCTTCGCCATACAAGATCGATGATAGCGTGCCAATTTAACCTGAACAAGTATCACTCTGATCATTTTTAGTTTGATATAAATGATATAATTTTTGTATTATAAACCCTTTTTAACGCTTAAGCAGTTTTCATTGTTTACTTTGCATTCAATTTTGTAAAACTGATAGGTACAGTTCCATAGAATGTATAAAAACATTTGGATCTGCAGTATTAACAAGATACAATGCTTCACGTTTTAGGTTTCTTAGAGCAAGCTCTAGTTTTCCTCGAGAATTATACGCCTGGTTATCGAAAATCATAACCACTGTTTTTGGTAGAATTATTATAAATTTGAGTTATAACGATTATTATCGTTTGAATTTTCAACAGCTTGTAAGGAATAACATGCTGATAATTATTGGTATACATAAAAATTCAAACATGATAATACCTTCTATCAGCAAGCATTAATTAAGGGATAAATTCTTAGGAAAACTCTAAATACAATATAAATATCTTCGATTGAAATAACAATAAACACAATAACGCTACCTATGTAATAGTTTAAGTCGTTAGTAAAAGAAAAAAAAAAAACGGAATTACCTACCAGCACCTGTTTCTCGAGAACTTTTGGAGAGAATAATAGATGTTACGAGGTATTTTTGGCGCCAAGATGATATGTGGTTTATTTTAATTTGACATTTCGGATAGATTTACCCACGAAGGTGGAAACACAATACGTTTAAACAACGTAGAATTTATGTGCGCGAAAAGTTGAATCGAAATGTGAAATTTGAAAAAAATGCTGATACGAGGTACCTATTTATCTTTGGTAAATTGTTTCTTCGTTTATTTTCGCAAAACAGCTATAGCATTGACACATTGAGTTAAACCTTTTACAAATAAGTTTAACACTTTTGCAGATAGGTTTAACCTATTTGCAGATAGGTTTAACCTATTCACAAATAGGTTTAGCCTATTTACAAATAGGTTTAGCCTATTTACAAATAGGTTTAGCCTATTTACAAATAGGTTTAACATATTTACAAATAGGTTTAACACTTTAACATTTCAATTTAACCTTTTCACATTTCTAGTTAACCAAATAACATTTCAATTTAAACCTTTTTCAATTCAATTTAACACGCGTTCGTCGAGACTCTGCTATTATAAAATAGAATAATAATTTGACCCACTAGTACTCATTATTACAATAATTTATTTATTTCAAAGTAATATTTATAGTACATAGTACATTTTAGTGAAGTGCCTGCCCATTTGCAGCGCTAGCCCTTGGTTGGTCATTGCGCTCAGCATCATTTTCGTCGTTGTCCATGTCCTGGGAATTATTATGCTCTGCACATTGTTAGATAATATTGTATTTAGTGTCATTAATATTGTAAATTAATTTTACTTGTTAATAAATATATAATAACTAGTTTCTGCCCGCGGCTTCGGTCGCGCAGCCCTCAGGATTTTAAATATCACGAAGGAAACCTTCCTATGAAAGTAACTGAGAGCAGTTAGTAAATCAGTTATATAAAAATATGTAGCGAAGTATTGCCTAAAATGGTTTACATTTTTTTAATAGATACCTATTATTGATTTAGATTTATGACTACATATTTGTTACTTCTTTGATAAACACGCTGATCGAGCGAAACTAAATTTTAGGTGTTCTCCAATTTTTCTCTCCAAACATTAGCTAGAATCCTAACTAAATTTTGACATATAGTGCGCTGTGGACTATAAGTGTCAAAAAAAAAAACAGCTGTTCGTTGAAAATAACTTCCTTCAAAAATGCATAGATGCGAAAAAGTGTTATATTTCCGTTGTACTTTCTTTTTTCCTTGTCTGGTATTCCTTCATCTCAAATTTATCACTTTCAAAGTATTTCTCATCTAGGTATTCATTGAATCCTTATTAATTTTCCCAACACGAAAACACAACAGGAAAAAAGCCGATATGATCTGTTAAAATTTAGCGTGAAAAATGTGCCGAACAATTAATGGGCGAGCTAAATTGTGACAGATACATGCAGTACCTACAGTCTGAAATAAATTTTCGCTTTGGGAGTTCTATTTCTTATTTCCCAATTTCATTGCCGAGCGTCAGTTTCATTAAGTTTGAACGTTTGAACTATGAAGAAAATTTCAATATTATGAAAAGTAGGAGGTGCGAATTTGAATAATGAGAAAACTCAAATTTTGAAAATTCTAAAATTTATTCAAATACGCACCGCCTACTTTTATTTAATATAACAAAAATATATAGCATTGACACCTTGAGTTAAACCTTTTACAAATAAGTTTAACACTTTTGCAGATAGGTTTAACCTATTCACAGATAGGTTTAACCTATTCACAGATAGGTTTAACCTATTCACAAATAGGTTTAGCCTATTTACAAATAGGTTTAACATATTTACAAATAGGTTTAACACTTTAACATTTCAATTTAACCTTTTCACATTTCTAGTTAAACAAATAACATTTCAATTTAACCCTTTTTCAATTCAATTTAACACGCGTTCGTCGAGACTCTGTTATTATAAAATAGAATAATGGTTTCCATTTTTTTTATTGATTTAGATTTATGATTATACCTACAATACATATCTAAATTTACTGCTTTATCAATGTATTACTTCTTTATCAAATTGATACGGCGAACGGTTCGTGAGGCCTCATTGGGATAATTTCCAACAACTCGGGCCCAAAGCAAACTGAGTTTGAAGCCGATCGGATGAAAAATAAAAATGTTCCCATACAAACTTTGATTCCCCATTTTGCCCCTTTAAAGGTTGAATTTCGAAATAGTTTTAGAGGAAACCTCTGTGCAAAATTTCAGGTTTCTAGGGCAAAGGGTTGGTTTTATTTGCCTATTTCCTTTTGAAAACACTTGCCGAGCATCAGTTTCATTGAGTTTGAACAATGAAGAAAATTTAAATTATATATGAAAAGTAGGCGATGTGTATTTGAATAATGAGAAAATTCAAATTATATAAACATCACAATATTATCTAACAATGTGCAGAGCATAATAATTCCCAGGACATGGACAACGACGAAAATGATGCTGAGCGCAATGACCAACCAAGGGCTAGCGCTGCAAATGGGCAGGCACTTCACTAAAATGTACTGTATTATATAATATATATGAAATATATACTTTGAAATAAATAAATATTGTAATAATGAGTACTAGTGTGTCAAATTATTATTCTATTTTATAATAACAGAGTCTCGACGAACGCGTGTTAAATTGAATTGAAAAAGGGTTAAATTGAAATGTTATTTGGCTAACTAGAAATGTGAAAAGGTTAAATTGAAATGTTAAAGTGTTAAACCTATTTGTAAATATGTTAAACCTATTTGTAAATAGGCTAAACCTATTTGTGAATAGGTTAAACCTATCTGTGAATAGGTTAAACCTATCTGCAAAAGTGTTAAACTTATTTGTAAAAGGTTTAACTCAATGTGTCAATGCTATATACTCTGTCCAACAAAAATTGTCAGTACAGGGAAGATAGGGTGTTTGTCTCTCAGTCTGGTTGCAATCACTTACATAAATCGGTCCCTCTTTAAAGCTCTTACAGGGTTGCCATAGTTTGTATGATAATTCGCCATAACTCAGAGAGCAAAACTATTAGGGTTACCAGCTTCCAATATTAAATAAATATTGCTGAACAAAATAAATTCCGTTTATCTTTTTAATTTTCCGCTTTAGTTTGTTTTCCAACAAAAAATAAACACAAAAAAACATTAGCTGCATTTCCAACGGCTTCCGATTTACTTTTAAAAAGGCCATAGAATTTTTCAGTTGCATCAACAATTTGTTGTTTCTTTTCTACACTTAGATCCTTTGAAGACTTTGTAGCCATGTTTCTCTTTATTCATATGCACAATAAAGTAAACCATTTGCTTAGATTCACTATGCGCGATTGAGATAACAACCATTGTTTCCGCCTTATACAAACAGGCAATTAGAATACAAAATTATATAACCACGACGCAATGTCATATACCTAAACAGATGGTAAAAGGACTGCACTTGTGAAGCTGTACATACATTTTTGAATATAGACATGATACCTAGATTACATATTTGTTAAAAAAAAGAATTACCCTGTAGTGCAGATCTTCGCGGAAACAGTAGTAAAAAAGGATCATAAAATCCTTTCAAGGCATTATCTTTACTGGGGACGAGTGACTGAATGTGGTAAAACCCAACGACCGACAATAAGCAGTACCTATAGGTTTACCTGCATCGTCATTTTGATATTTCAGTGTAAAAAACTATTTGATGAAAAAATAGACAAATATGCAAATAGAAAAATATGCTCTACAAAGTGAAATATGTATTTATACCCAAATACGCAGAAATATGCCCTAACGAATAGGGCTGAAAATATGTACTTAGTTTTGTATATTAAAATATTTAATACGATATCCCAAAAAAAAATATGCTTTTGCATGAATCCGATTGCCCTATTAATTTATCGCAATATCACTACAACCCACTTATGATCACTTTTTGCGTTAATGAAATGAATGCATTTAAACACCTCACGAATAAACCTTATTTCTAAAAGACAACATTAAAAAAAATGGTTTAACTGAATATTATGGATCCTTCAGAAATACAAACAAACTAAAACCGAATGGCAACACTCCACATAATAATTCGTTCTCAAAAGCACCAAAACCGAAAGTTCTTTGACAAAATCCATAGAAACACCCTTAATGATATGTTTTCATTGTATGCATGGTAACACTCTTCTGATGTGCTTTCCTCACACACACTGCTTATTTTCGTGGATGATAATAGCAAGCGAACACAACAAAACGATCATGCTCATTCTGCCCGCGGTTGTGTGACAGACTGGTTGTGGTGGTCTGTATGCGAATTTTGGGAAAATTATGACTATCAGCCCTATTATGGCTATCAAATATCAACACGATATTTGATAATAATTGATACGTATCAACAAAATGAATGAATCGGTATTATGGTTATCAACCTATCAACATTTCTGATGAATTGTGAATTGTGAATTGTATTAGATTTAAGATCTATTGTGAATAGTTTTATTGATAAACTTGGTATTACGGTTATCAAAAAAGTTGATATTCATCAAATTTTCTATCAACCACAAATTTCTCGTTGATGCGTATCAAATATTCGGTGCATCAAATTAAAAAATGTATTATCCTCGTTTTTATTGTTAAATAACGACTTTAGAGCGAAATGTCTTTGGTAGACATCCCAAATGTACTCAAACTACGAGTAGCAGCGATTTTAAAATTATTTACTCAATAAGGAAACTATTAACTGAGCGTTGGGAATAACTTCAGCATTTGCATTGCACAATCAACAGTGTTGTTCGTTCTTTTGATTTGCGAAAAAAACAACTTTTGTTTATAAAAAACAGCAATATTGTTTAACCAAAACTAGTAGTCAGCCATACAACAAAAACCAACTACAAATCAGAAACGTCAAACTTCAAAACAGAACCCATTCTCAATGAAATTTCGATAAGTATTCACAATGAGGTAAAATGTATCAATTGATACTCGTAATACCAAACGATCAATGAATTGATAGATCTTATCAAGTATCAACTAATTGATATTTGATAGCCATAATAGGGCTGTATAATTCCTTGGTAAGTCAGTGGTTTGGTTTTTATTTCAGTGGCAATTCTTGTGTTTGAGTGCCGTGAGAGTACCTACAGGCACCATTGGTAGAAAAAAAGCTCCCCCATAAGGCCTGTACTGACAATTTTTGTTGGACAGAGTATAGTACACATCATGCAATGGCTGCATGGTTGAAGTAAAAATGTTTTTAGGATTCTCGAAACAAATACCGCAGTTTATGGTTTCGTTATTTTTTTTTTTTTGTTGCCAAGGGTCGTCCAAAACATGTTCATCAGTCAGAAACTACAGAAAATCTTTCTTCAATTTGATTTGTCCGAAATCGTTATTCTACGTTTATCCAGTTCATCCGTCATGGTGTGGATGAACTTATTCCTTTTTTTCACATTTCCCCTTGCGGTCAAACATCATCCACGTTCCTCCCTCCAGTGACGTAGTAAAATCAATAGTGGGCTTATATTCTTCTTCCAACAAAGTGTCGCAAAATTAAAAAAATAAATATGTACTATGTTTAGGTAATACTTGTCCCAATTTCTAGCTTCTGACTATCTACATACATACTTGTAGTTCGCATAACTTTTTTGTAAGGAACTGTTTTGATGAGTCATGGAAAAATAAAATTAATTTTAAACTAAATATAAGGATTTTAATTACCTTAGATATCCATTGTCCTTAAAAACTAGGGTATTTAAAATTTGTAACTTCCAACAAATCAAATGCTTCTCTTATTAATGTTGGTTTAAGTAACGGAAACGTTCCTTGTCCTTTCGTAAACTTGCCATCATATTACACGATATGTTGAATTCGGTATGCTGAAAATTTTAAAGTCTCGTATGATTATATGCTGATAAATTTAAAGATCGTGATTTTAGCATACGTGCGCGTTCTATTTATCGATCTTATGCTAGTCTTGTAAAATGTACGTGTTCAATTTACAACGAAACGAAAAGACAACCGACTCAGAGAAGGGCACTAACTTCTATACGGTTTTGGAAATGAGCTGTAAGGGGGGCGTCGGTCATGGGTGCTTGATATAACCACAGGAAGGTATATTCACTTTGCCATTACATTTATAACGCCAAGAAGGAGTCACCGGAGACCCCATAAAGTATATACCTACATATTCCTATATTTACAACACCGTCCACATCCATGTATGCAGATTGCAGATGTGAATGCATGTCAATCGGTGTATGAACGAAACGATCACTGAGCACCAGCGTTGCCATATGTGCAGATTAGTATGTATTTAGCAGATTTTCAGCCCAGCTGCAGACTTTTAAAATCCCAAAATCTGCATAACAGATTTTGTCTGCATTTATTTGGTTTGTTTGGTTATTCTGAGCTGCACAGAGGAGAACAGGAAAGTAAAGGTTTTTGCGCTCTATAAGTAGAAAAGCTGTCTAAAACTGTCGCACTTCTGTCTTATGAGGCTGTATGGAATGTGTCTAGTTCTAATCTTTCAAAATTAAATTTTTTGATATTGCAATATTTATGAATCCAGAATTTTTCATAGAAATCTGCATTGCAGATTTTTTTCTTCATAATTGCAGATTTGTCAAAATATTTTCATGGCAACACTGCTGAGCACCATCCTTCGATCGTGTATGCTCATGTGATATCGCACTAATGAGACGAAGTACTTTTGTATTCAACCGTTGAAGAAAGCGGACGTGTTTTGTTCAGAGCATCGAGAATGAACTCTTTAATAAAGCCAGTGTCATATATTTCATATATTTGGAACTTTTTGAAATACAGTTTGTCAAGGAATTGTTTTACAAAGGGAAACAACTGGTAATTTAAACAGTTTCTCTATAAAACAAAGAGCTTCTTTGATGTTTTACTTCATTTTTTAAATAAATTTCTTTTTATTAATATACACTGGTCGGCATAAGTATTTTCACAAAACTAAAGTTAATTCTACTCATAATTTGAACTTACTTCATGTAAATTTTGGCATCAATGGAAAGGTCATTTAAATTCCGTTTGAATGATACAAAACTTTCCTTAACCCATTAAGTACCCATTGAAAATTTAGACCTTTTGTAAAAGCCTACTTTGTTTACTTTTTTCCTCGGTCCCAAAAATAAAATGTTTTGATGTAAAAAGTTTCTTCAAACAATTCTAATAGTGACTGCAAAAAAATTTTTTCAAAAATCTCTTCGCTAACATTTTTTATGATTTTTTGAATGGGATGATCTCAGAACAATTTTGTATGAAAAGGAGGAAAAAGTTGCTAAAATAGTAATTTTTAGCAATATTCAAAAAATCATAAAAAATATTAGCGAAGAGATTTTTTAAAATTTTTTTTTGCAGTCACTATTAGAATTGTTTAAAGAAACTTTTTGCATCAAAACATTTTTCTTTTTGATACCGAGGAAAAAAGTAAAAAAAAAATAGACATTCACAAAAGTTCTAAATTCTACAATTTTTAAATGGGTACTTAATGGATTAAGGAAAGTTTTGTGTCATTCAAACGGAATTTAAATGACCTTTCTATTGGTGCCAAAATTTACATGATGTAAGTTTCAAATTATGAGCAAAATTAACTTTAGTTTTGTCAAAATACTTATGCCGACCATTGTATCTACTAACGAACAGTAACAAAAAATACTACATTATGAATGTAATAAAAAATTCGCAAAAATTAGCTTGTCAATTTAGTGACAGACTGTATATAGGTACACAGTCCACTTAGTCAGATCAACCCGAAAAAAACTCCTCCTCCTCCAAAGCCCGCCAACGTAGACGGGACCGAAAATCACTCGAAGAATTTTGCGTTCGAAGATCTTCATCCGCCTTTGATAACGTTCATGATTCTGCGCCATAAAGCAGGACTGGGATGATGAGGGTCTTATATACCTAGAGTTTCCTTGGTGTTTCTCGACAAGGCCTTACTAATAAATTATTGACTTCTTAGGCCAAAGGTTGGCAAGTGGCTTGATTTCTGATGTGATGTAATTTTCAGAGTTAGCGGGGCCGATGTAGACAAAGTCCCGAACTACCTCCAAGTTATAGCTGTCTATTGTGACGTTCTGTCCGATTCGTCGATGTTGTGTGTCCCTTATTGTTGACAGCATATATTTTGTTTTGCCCTCATTCACCACTAAATCCATTTTCGCCGCTAATGTAATACTTGCAAACGCACCAGTGCCAGCACGTCACATGACAGCGTATCGCCTTGATAAAATCCTTATTTGACATCAAAGGTCTCGGTGAGATTGTTTCCGACGTCATTCTGCAACAACAATCTGACAAGTTTGGCAGATAAATAGATAAATCGATAAATAGATGGTGAGTATCGATTTGGACTTCGTGGGTTTTCTCCAGGATCCTACATTCATTTCGGTAAACTCCGTGGTTGTTGTTGTTTTCTCGATTTATTTCCATTTCTTCGAAATTGCAGAATGTTTTTTTTTACCAACATTCTTTAGAATAAAGACGAATAAAGACGTTCACGGGTACATCAGTGAGATACATGAATTCCTTAAACTACCTGATATGTCAGTTTCCATTGAATTCACAATCTCATAAATATCATTAAACGATGCATCAGACACATTAACATTTACATACGAGTATACGTTACGTATATAATTAAAAATGTTCACTTATTCAAGCAAGTTGCTCCCAAACGACCAGTCATTCGGTACCCCGTAAATGTTGAAGAACCTATTCAATGACATGTTCCGTAAAAGGATACCTGAAATCGATTTCTCGAAGTTTCAAATAACAGTTGCCATGCTTTCCTCTTTTGGTCCCAAATGTCTAACTAAAATCTAAGCCTTCATGAAATACGTAACATTTTCCAAAGTAATAACGTGTGAACTCATAATTTTTAATGGCATAAATTTCCTCATAAAATTCACAGGGGGGCTCTTAATCGACGAAACTTTAGTAGTTTCATAACTTTTCGAAGAAATCTGTCCTTTTCCTCTTGAATAGTTCGGTTGGTTGGCAAGCATTATGTTTATATAGTGGAGGCGTACCTTATAGTGTTCAAAGGACTTGCCTGCTTTGATGCGAAGCATGTTAAATGTAATTTTACTTACGACTGGATGTACCGAATAATGAAAGTTGAATATGGAATGGCAAGTGAAAGGTAATACGATAAGTCAAGTAAGTTCAAAGGATTTTGCAGAAGCATTTGAATTTGCAAGATTAGTCTCTCTAGAACTGAAACAATTTGGAAGTCACAGATAGTTCGTGATATGAGGGAATTATGAATTTAAGTAATTTGGTTTGGTGCAATGAGAAGTAAATAATTTATGGAATAGTGTATCGGAATTTTTAATTTGAATCTATGCCTTAGTATGTATATAGGAAAAAGATCTGGATAGATGCATTCTCTATTTTCTTCTACACATTATCATCTTCTTCTTCTCTATTTTTCAATCTGTATAGCTACATGTGAAATACATTATTAAATTCACTACGAGATCCCCAGAAAGAAACACTGTCCACTAATTATTAACAATAGGTATTTAATTCACGGATATATAGAAATAAAGTATAATAATGAAAAGGCAAGAGCGTGTTAATTCTGCGACGGTTAAATGTCAACTGACCAAAATCAAATTGTACAATATAGAGAAAGATGATTATTAGGTATATGAAATATATATAGAAAAAGCATTAGGTAAAACAGTAATGAAAGCTTTAATTTTTCACATCCTCCGGCCTGCAATCTTTAAGTTGATTTGTAATTTCCAGGGGGTATAGAAGCTGAATAGGTTTGCGAAATATTGTGCCATTAGACACGCGAACTTCGCATGCACGAACACTCCCATTTCTACCGGGAAATATAGTGACAATTATGCCCAAGTGCCAAAGTATCTTAGGCAATAAACGATCCTCCATAAGCACTACATCTCCGATCGAAAGATTAGTCGATTTGTTGTATTTGGCCTGATGAAAAGATCTAAGTTGTTGAAGATAATCAGTATATCATCTGCGTTTGAAGATAGATATAAACTGCATTCGTTCCTTCCACTGTTGACGTAGGACTTCTGAGACTCGTCTACTCTTCATCGGCCTTACAATTCCCTGGAATGTCTCTATGCGCCCAAATTAGATGAATGTTGAGCTGTTCGCCCATCTTCGTAAGAGACGTTCGGCAGACGAGGACTAGAGAAGTTATAGAGATCGAATACAAGGATTTGATGGCTGCTTGGCTGTCCGAAAATATGCAGATATATTTAGCGGATATCACGTTTTTCTTGAGCCAAGATAAGACTTCTTTTATCGCCATTAATTCCGCCTGGAACACGCTACAATAATTTAGTAGACGGAAGGTGAGCTTAGGAATTAAGACTTTCGGAGAAAACACCCCCACTAACTCCGTCTTTGGTTATTGAACCGTCATTGTAGATGTTAACTGATTCATCTTCTGCGAAAGTATCATCTTAGCAACATCATTTGCATAAGCGATCTCCGTGTATCCTTCGCCTTCCAGGATTATCAGTAGTTCGTTGACCACCAAATTCCAAGGATGGGGGGGATAGAACACCACCTTGCGAAGTGCTTCTACTAACAGATCTTCTTGCGTGCTTGGAGATCTCACCCAGCTTGGACTTGATAATAATCGTATCATTAAGCAGTAGATTAATCAGTTCGCAAAGTGAGCTGTCAACACTCAGAACTGATAGCGCATCTGCTATCACTGAACGGCGTCAAATGGTATTTGGAAAAATAAATTTAAAAGATGCAGACATTTGGACAGCATTTGAATTTTTAAGCTTCATTGTTAACTGGGACTTTTCAGACTCCTTACCGAGTCTGTCATTGGCGATGAGATATTTTTTTAACAATTTGCATCTCTGTGGCATCGTGTGAAATTAATTAAGCTTTATTTAAGATCAACAATGAGCCAATAGGTTGACTAATCTGACTATACTTTCAATCCAAAAGAAGCTCACAAAAAATATCGATTTTAATGATTTAATCGAAGCATTCAGTGCAATAAAAGCTCGAAATCACCTTTAAATGAAATCGTTGTTCGTCTTTTTTTCTTAAATTTTTAAGGGTTGTAAGCTTGCTTTACCGCCCCGGGTACCACTGCCTCTTAGTCCGCCCCTGCCTCTGCGCCCACAAAATTAACGGTAAATTGAAAGAACAATAGCGAACTGGCAAGACAAATCTATTAAGTCTAAATTAATTTAATAAAAAACAAGGAAAAGTGGAAGTGTAGAAGTTACACAAAATACATTTTTGATGCTCATGAAGATAAAGTAATAAAAATTCAAACTGGTTCCATTCCAATGTCACTTTGCCGCTGGCGCTAGAGGTAAGAGGTCTAGTTATGTACGCTGTCGTTGCGCCAACAGATTGTTTTTGTATACCGGAACAGCCTTCCAAGAGCGACCTCCTCCTCTCACAAGCAACTCAATATCGCTATAACCTCTTCCTGTTAATAGTTCCGTACTAGAATATTTTTGTTAAGATAAGAGGCTATTTACATGAGCTCTTTTTATTTGTACTGATATGTTGTGAATTTTTGAATTAGTTTTGATGAAATTTCATAAAAATTTGGTTTTAACATTTTTTTTGTTAGATTCCTGAAATTCCCACGATTGTGGTGCTTCTTCCCTTTATCCCACGGAAAACTTTTCGGACATCGAAATTTCCATAAAAAGGGATAAGTATACTGTATACATTTGAGATTTGAACAAATATAATAGTTAATTATACAGCCATGGTTTAGCATTTAGCGGTTGTGGATTGGTGTTGATGATGGCAGATTTCAGCATTTGTTGTTTCAACGAGGCTTACCCATTTGACATATACACATACATATACCTACATTGCCGGTATAAGAGGGGGGGGGGGGATTGACGTTGTTAAGAGAAACTTTCAACGCTATTGTTTTTGTTGGTAATGATTTTAACAGATAATGTGATCTACATATTATTGATTGTGTATAGTTTCGTGAGGCAGCGGAAGAATCGACCGTAACTAGTATTTCATTGTTTATCTCATCTTTGGAGATTTAGAGCCAGTTTCAAGACTAGCTGATAAAGTCTCGGATAGACTATCCGGAAATTATCTGCCAGCTAAATTTCAACTTTTGGTTTCAAATGTTTCGGATAGTGATATCCAGTGGTGGATAAAGGGTGCAGTTCCGAACTTTACACACAAAAAACCTCGCACCCACTCCAAATCCTAGAGCGACCCCAAGCAAGGGAGTTGCAGAAGGGAGCATGCCCCCCATACATATCCCACTGGCATATTTATATATTACTAGCTGACCCGTGCTCGCCTTGCACCGTTCGCCTTTAGCAAACAAACAAACTTATATTTGGTCCATTTAGGATTACACTTTGAGTGTTTCATTGAAATCTGTCCAGTAGGTTTCGCGCTTTTAGGAGACAAAGAAAATTCCTACAGTTTTATTATAAGTATAGATATTGATTTAATGTACACTCTCTGCATCGCACTCCCTCTCCTTGATCTTGCTACTTCTTTGTAATACTGCATTTCCTTTCCTTTGTTTCCCCTTCCTATGGAATCCAAACAAATACCTACCCCAGTCCCCTACCCTACACTGTTACCATAGAATGAAATTCTGAAATGAAACCTGTTTTTTATTATTATTCTCTTCTCTTATGAAGATTAGTACATACCCAATGCCATACTACAGCACGCTAAAAACTGTTCCTAAGGACGTGGCTATAAACGACATAGCCTATAGCAGTCTCACAGTCTTAAGGAACATTTTAAAAAAAGTTTCATTGAAATCTGTCTAGTAGTTTTCGAGTTTTTAGAGGGGGGGGGGGGGGGGGGGAAATACAAGTAAATAAAACCACTGTCAGTGGACAATATTTTCTGTTTTATTCTGTTCGTGGTTATCTTTTAAATAGCTGAGTGCAATAAAGTCCAAAATTACGTTTTGAACCTTTTTGCATAAGACTTAAGTTCATGGCACCGTTCTTTCCTACATCTGAAAAGACTGTAAAAGATAGTCTTGACATTAACCTTTGCCGGGCTCAGGGATATGATAGTGCTGCGACTATGGCGGGTATTCATGGAGGAGTTCAAAAATGAATTCGGCAAATTAATCCAAAAGCTTTGCTTACGCCATATGCAAACCATTCTTTAAACCTTTGTGGAGTTCACTCATTGGGAAGCACTCCTTCAAGTAAAACGTTTTTTGGGACAGCGAAAAGACTTTACACATTTTTCTCAGCATCTACGCACATCGTTTGGATATTCTCATAAAAATGTGTGGGTTGTCAGTCAAGAGACTTGAAGACACTAGATGAAGCACTCATCACGAGGCTGTTACGCCATTGAAGGAAAATTTCGTGAAGATAATTTCAACTCTTGAACTCCTTTGTGATCCTCAAAAGGAAAATTTGAATACAAGAGGTGCTGCAACCATACTCTTATCTGAAGTATGCGACGTTTTTATGTTATCTTTCATTCTGGTGCGATATTTTGGAAGAAGTTGATGCGGCACAGAAATACTTCCAAAAATCCGAGCTCACTCTATAAAAAAGTGTAATAAAACTTCAGGCGCTCGCGAGTTTCCTTCATGAACATCATGAATATCTAATCTTTAGTACTGACCCGATCAACTCCTCTGTCTCGCTCACCCCCCTTCTTCTTTCGACCGTTGACAACCTTCACCCCCCACTTCTTCTTTCATTTTTTCACGACCATCCACTCCAGCCCACACCGCCCGCAGGCCTCCCTTGTTACGATTCTCATAAAGCCAATTTCCGCAAAATAAACGAGCATCTCAGCAAAGTTTCATTTGAGTTTGCCAATCTCCCTGTAAATGATGCCCTCTCCTTGTTTTACAGAGAATTATTTATTTCTATTTCCCTTTTTGTTCGTATTTCTCGTCCAAAACCCTTCTCTAGATCCCCCTCATGGTATAATCGAAACCCCCGATCGTTACGCAACAAGAGAAACAAATCATGGTCAGTTTTCCTTCGAAATAAATGTTATTCTGACTATTCCAATTATCTCGGATCCTACCTTCAATTCACTCAAGCCTACCTATAACTCCCTCTATCAACGATATATAAACGACGCGCAAGCGAATCTTATAACCGAGCCCAAATCTTTTTTCCGATTCGTTAATTACAAGAAAAAATCCGACGGTTACCCTCCATCGCTTTCCTACGAAAATATAGCTTCAAGTGATCCACACACCATTGCTAATTTTTTTGCCACCTTTTTTAAAAAATCTTTTGCCGACAACTCCTTTATACCAGATTCTTCTTATTTCAAATACCTACTCAACTACTCCATTGGCCCCTCCCTCTCTCAAACTTTTGAACCTACTGTAATTGAAAATAAATTACAACAACTTAATGATGAATATTCACCTGGCCCAGATGGTATTCCCGCTATATTTCTCAAGAAGTGTTCCCTTGTTTTCTCCTATCCCCTTTCGCACCTCTTTCAGCTCTCGCTTTCCCAAGGCAACTTTCCTCAGATTTGGAACATGGAAGTCCTCCTTTATAACACCGATTCATAAAAAGGGATCAAAGAGCGAAGTTACTAATTATCGCCCGATAGCCAAACTCCTCGACAGTATTTTATACGAATCCTTAAGCTTTCAATGCAAATCTTTAATTTCCCCAAACCAACATGGCTTTCTTAAAGGTAGATCAACTACCACTAACCTCGTTGAATTCGTGTCCTCTGCTCTATCGGCCATAGAAAGAGGTAAAGAAGTTGATGTTATTGCAACCGACTTGTGACGTATCTCACCAAACTACAAATAGAATATCTTCGGAAATTTCCCATTTTCAAATTTAACTGCCACTATATCTGCCATTTCCTCTCAACGGAAATGCAAAATGTGCACTTGACCTAATTGTCTACGATCATCGGTCAGCCATTACGATATACATTACGCTGTCCGTATGACAAGTGTCAAGTATAAAAGCCTATTCTCAGTTTTCACTCTCTCTTTCGCTTTATTACTCCCAATCGGACTGGTCGTGGTCGTGGCGCTAAGCCATTACTTATCGAAATAATAATTAGTCGAGGAAAAAGCCAATAGTTTCGGACAAAATTGGAAGCCAGTAATTCACTGGATGACGGATTTTATCCATGATTAATCGCGGATTAGCTGAAATACTCACGCGGTGCAATACTGTGTCTCAAGCATTACCTGGATGCCCTTAAATAGGTTTCTCTTGTGTCCTAACCGTGAATAGCATATATTTGCTTTCACAGCTCAAAGAGAAAAGAACCGCAAGCATCACAGAGTTTTGTCTTCGAGTGCACCGCGTGCACGTGATTTTATGTGTACGGTACAAATACTCCGCTATCAGCACTCGCAAAATCAGAATTACATCCGAACCGTGCCATTCCAATTTCGCCGAAACATAATCAAAAACATACAACCTGAAAATACATACCAGACATTCAACAGACAAGATTCATCATACTACCAACACAAAATCAGACAATTCATCTATATATACTTACCAAACATACTTACCTAACCCTATTCGTGGATTATTTAATACATATTCTGTGAAAATTTTAACAACGAAGTGTGTAAATTAGATTATCCTACCCACAAAAAAAAACAGAATTAAAAATACCTATCTAAAAAAAAATCAAAAAGTGATACTTACCTACTTAAAACTAAAATTTAAATTTGCCTAGTAATAATTAGAATACAAATTTGCTACTTACCTATTATTTTGTGAAAAGCCACAGAAAAAGACAATATAAATAGTAACAGTGTAAAATTAACCTAGAAAACAATGAGGAGCATGCAGAGACAACGAATTTTGTGCACAAACTTCGGAGCAACGCATCAATAAAACGTTAGTAAAAGTATACATTTTTCTTTGGCTTCCTAAATTCAAAAATTTTCTATTGGTATCTCAATTAATAATCATATATAATATATAAATTTTATTAACGTAAAATCAGACATATAAAACAAAACAAGAAGTGTTATACAAAGGTAAAAGCATCATACGAAATAGGTACGAAAATAGTCGTTTCACTTTTGGTTGATTGTGAATTTCAAACCATAAACGTGAACAGTGAACACACGCAAATCACAAATGAATATTAGACATAGATATGTATAAATATTAATACAGACGCAATATGAAATACGATATCTCGATGCCGAATTTATGAATTAAATTATATTTACAATAAATAGTAATGAGTGACATGAAGTCTAATACTTATATAAGTCGTCTTTATTTAATTAAAATGTGTTGTTAAATTTTGGTAGTTTGTTGAGATGTGAGTGATCGTTGCGACAGATCGATTTTGGGGCTTTTTCGAATTATTTCAGGCAACGGATTAGCCATGGTGCATATGTCCTGTTAGGTATATGCAAGGGGAGGGGCCGCCATGACGTCATACCATCCACGACGTCACTTGAAACTGATTTGTGCGTGTTCATCCCACTCTTAATTTTGTCTTCGTTTACCATTCTTTCAGTCCTCGTCATCGAAACCTTTTTTTTTTTTTTTTTTTTTTTTTTCATTCTTTATTCTCTTTAATTAATAAATACTTAACAATTTCTTTAATTTAGACTCATACTCTTACACAATAGAGAATAGCTAGTGACATTTTTTATTCTGCTTAGGTAAAGCAATAAATAGTGTTAAATGTCACTTAAAAAATATAAAATTAATTAACAATTTCAAATTTTATAATCATTGTGGGGTGACAATATTTAGTTTACTTTAGTATTATTTATAATATGTAGGTATGCAAATTTTTATTTTTTTTTTGTGCTGAGGCAATATTTTTATCCGATGTATGTGAGCAAACCTTCGATTTCATCATGATTGAATTCAAGAAGCCATGATTTAAGTTTACTTATAAATATGTGATAAGATCTTAGGAGTCTAATATCAGGAGGAAGACGATTATAAAGTTTACAAGATACAACTGGGTAGGAGTTTCTATAGTGAGTGGTGCGAAAAGCTGGAATTTCAACAGCAAGACTTGAAGCGCTACGTAGATTTCGAGTACTAAATATTGGACTCTGCATGTAGCCACCTCTTAAAAAATATATCTTAGAGACTCTAAAAAAGAATAAATGGCGCACTGGTAGTATTTTCAAGGTCCTAAACAAAACCATAGAATGAGCGAGGCGATGAGCATTACTTATTCTCCTTACAGCACATTTCTGCAGGACGACAAGTGGTTTTAGATTGGTTGTGTAGGCACTCCCCCAACAACTTATTCCGTATTGCAATTTCGAATGAAAGATTCCATGATACATTGTTTTTAGAGTATCATTTGAACAAAACTTTCTGAGGCGATAAAAACACCGAGTGGAAGAGCGTAGGTACTGCTTCAATAGCGAAATATGTTGTGTCCAACTCATGTTTTGATCAATTATTATTCCGAGGTATTTAAAATTTTGAACAACTTCAATTTGAAAACAGTTTGAGTTGCATAAGGCATTTTGATTAAAAGTTTCACCTGACGTTGAAGAACAAGCACAATCAATTAAGTTAAAGCGTGGACAGTCAAAGGAGTGGAAATTGATATCAATATATGGTGGCTCAGGCGAACTCAAACTAAAAAACATTAATTTGGTCTTCTTACTGACAATTAGCCTGTGTGAAGCAAACCATAACCTCAACAAATGAATGTCATGGTTTAGTTCAGCTACAAGATTCAATGCACTCGTTGAGCCATATGCGATGCCAAGATCATCTGCAAAAGCCGTGACTCTACCCGCAAAAGGGAGGGAAAACAAGGAGTTGATAAAAATTAAAAACAAAATGGGACCTAGGACAGAACCTTGGGGTACACCAAAGTTAAGTACCCGAGTGTTGCCACGAAGATGTCCTATTTTTACTCTTTGTTTGCGGTCCTTTAAATACGATGCAAACCCTTCCCTAAACCCAAACTGAACCGGACTGAAAAATTGTATTCTTTGCAGATGTGAACACATTCGTTTCTTTACAGTTTTTTCAAAAATCTTCGAAATTGAAGAAAGCAAGGAAATGGGTCTGTAGTTGTTCTTTTCTTTTCGATTTCCCTTTTTGAAAAGAGGTAACACGTCAGCACATTTCAGTTGATCAGGAAAAACTCCACTAGTAATACTTAAATTGAAAAGATACGCTAGAATATCGACTATATTAGGTGCGATTTTCTTTAATGTAACATTGGAAATGCCATCGATTCCATATGATCTTGAGTTGTTTAGAGAGTAGATTGTTTGTAATACCTCGAACCCAGTGATTTCTTCAAAAAAGAAACTGTTCGCAGTATTTGTTCTAACTACCGCTTCAGGAGTTACACATCGGTTGCAAATCGACCTATAGTTGGATTTGTAGGACAAATTCCCAACTGAAGCAAAAAATTCATTTAATTCATTGGCAACTGCTATAGGCTCCACAATGTCAGCATCTTCGCCACTGAGCACTATGGGGTTGCTCTGATGAGGAGGGCTACTATTAACTATACTATTAATAACACTCCATTCCTTTTTTGGATTTCCTTGTGCATTCCGAAATTTCGAGAAATAGTAATTGTCGCGGCAAGCAGATATTTCCTTATTTATGTTCTTACTCATTTTCTTAAACCGTTTTCTTAAGTTAGAGTTAAGTGGATGTCTATAGCACAATTTCCGTATTTTGTTTTTTAATTTTATTTTATTCAAAATAGAAGTGCTTACCCAAGGTTTTAATCGTGTTTCCGATTTTTTCCTGACAACAGTGAAACTTGAAGTTTCTATATACTTTTTGAGAATGTTCAAAAACGAGTCATAAGCTTTTGAAGCATTAACACCGGCATACACCTCCTCCCAATTTTCAAAACGCAGTTGATTGTTTAGTACATCATACCTTATGTCTGTTACAGTATATGCAGAACTGTCGTAACTAGAAGAACGCTTCATACCACCAAAGTCTTTAAATAAGATACCTGTCATACAGTGATCAGTTATTTGCAAGTCAAAGTTTATGCCAACACAATCCCTTAAGGGGATTTTCGTAAAACGACCGAAAACATGATCAATGCACTTACTTGAAACTGGTCTTGTAGTTTCGTTTACAAATGATGTGTAACCATGCTCAGCTGTGAGGGCAAGATAATAATCAGACGCATTGCTCGAAGTCAAGATGTCAATGTTGAAGTCACCTAATATGACAATATTACCCCCTTTCTCAATACACAACAAATTTGAAAAATCTTCCAGAAAAGTTTGGGGAGTAGTGGCATGCAATCTATACACACAAATAAAATCAAAATGTACATTGCGAATACTGATAGAAATTTTAATTAGATCTGCGCCAGCCATGCTGCATCGTTCCACCTTAAAATCTTCATCTATATATATATCTCGCACAAAAACTCCCACACCACCTGCTGGATATATTTCGTTTGGGTTTGCATATAGTTTATAACCGGGAATAGTATAATCGTCTATCTCGCATGAAAAAATCCATATCTCGGAGATAAATATCAAATCCGGCAAATATTCAAAAGTTTCTAGATTACAAACCAGTCGATCAAAGTTTTGCCTCACACTACGGATATTTTGATGAACAACGAAAAAAGGTTTGCTCTCATTATTGGTCTTTACATGAAAAATGTTATCACAACTACTTTTAATGGTGATAGTGATTGGGTTGTTGCTTTCTAGATCGAAGTTATTATTAATATTGATCATATGTGTAAGTTAATAAAAACAAAAAAGCAAGACAAACTAATCTTGCAGTTTCACTAAATCATCGAACGAACTAATAGCAACAACCCTACCCTTATCAACCTTACGCAAAAGAACTTTAGAATTTTGGAACCACAAATATTTAAAGTTTTTAGCTATTTTAACCCTTTTCGCTTCCATAAGCAAAGCACGATTAAACTTAGTTAAAGAATCATTTATATAAAGATTACCCTTTTTCCCTTCTACAAATAATGCAGCGTTCAGCTTCTTAGTTGCAGTCCTCTTTCCCCTCATAATTTTTTGTTTCACGGCTTGAGATGATAATTGAACACACAAAACGTCATCAAATGCATTTTTGTTAGGTCCCGCGATGCTCGTTGAATTTATGTTTGACGAATTATTGTTCTTTCGCACTCGTTTTACAAAACATTTTATTATTTCGGTGGGTTCAATTGAGATATCCAACGCATCAGTTAAGATCTTCTGCAAACATTCGGTACCATTTTTGTTGTTTACATCTGGCACGCCAACGATCTCAATAGAATTCTCCAATAACTTTTGTTCTCTCCAGTTGAGGCGACTTTCAAGAGACGACACTTTCGATTTCAACTGTGCATTTTCCTCTTTGAGTTCCTGCACAATGCCAAGGAAGTCAGAGTTTATTTTTTTCAGAATAATAATCTCTTCGTAAAGCAAATCCAAGGTTATTGCTCTGTGGTGACGTAGAGCATTTTCATCATCATTCTCAACGGCGGCGGCGAGACCCCCTTGATGTTCATCTGTTTCGCTAGGCACATTCGATGGTTTATGCGAATTTGGCTGCTTATGCATAGAATCGAGCTTTGATGTTTGTGCGTTTACCGCTTCTTTTTTTTTGTTTTTCAATGATGTCTTATTTGACGATGCGCTTTTAGATGGTGGTTCTCCATATTGTTGTTGTAGAGATGCGCTTCTAGGCGGTTGTTGACGTAGAGGTAGAGGCCTCGATGACGATGCGCTTTTGGATGCTACTGCAAGTTGTTGTTGCGCAGATGAGCTTGCGGGTGATAGCACTGAATGTTGTTGCTGCAGTGATTTCCGTCGAAGCGCAGTACACCTATCACATCGATATTTAATATCGTTAGCACTCATATATTCTAAGTCCATTAAATTAATATTAACACATTTGCAATGAAAAATGGAAATACAGTCTGCACAATTGATCTTAGAGGCACAGGAGTGCTCTATTATTTGATTGCATACTAAGCAGTTCATTTTAGCAAAATACAAGTTAATTTGGAAACTTTATGTGAACTAAACTTGCGTGTGCACCCCACGACAGGCACAACTATATGAAACGCGAACTACAACCTTATGTAGTTCGCGTTTACTAGGATAGATATATTACCTTTTCGCTCTGTTCTGTGGGGTTTTTTTTTGTTCCCCTATTCTTATTCTTTGGCACGATAAATGTTTGATGCATAGGATGACTTATAAGCAGCAAGATCCCACCCCACCGTCGAGTTCAGCTGTGCAACCGCAAGCGTGCCACTCGCTGCTTCAACGTAAAGGACAGACCCCACCTTTAAGATCTTCCGTAATCGTTCGCTGCGAATTCACGCAGCAACGAAGGACATCCAGACCGCTTATGCTTCAATGGCGCCCGCAACGTGGGTCCCAACTATGTCAATGTCGACACATTTGTTGATTTTACATTGGGTCCCCAAATATATGGCTACCAAAACAGAGTACAACTAACACCTATGTACAAAACAAAACCAAGCCATCACAAGCTCTCTTGCGGAAGCTTGTACCATTTTCACCTTCACTAACCTGCAATAGAAATTTTAATTGAAAACTCTTTACTAAATTATCCACAGAACATTCATAAGCTAGATCCAAAGTGAAATTAAATTTAGGAGTCCGAAGTCATGTGATGATTAGATCACTACTGCGCTTCGTTGCACTAAATCGAAATCACATTTTATTCGATAATCCTAACGTTTTGTTTTAATTCAAGATTAACGTCTGTGAGTCCATAGACAACAAGCTTTTTGACAAGATCTATGTTGCCATAGACAGTTGCTTGATTTCGCTTGTCAAATTTCCTGAGTCGTTATTGGTATCCATATTGGTGCAATGCATAACAGTCCAGGGAAGCAGACATGAAAACAAAATAATCGAATTTAGCATTTTTACTTCTTCTTCTTTTCATTCTACATGAACCACAAATCAGTTTATTCATTCTCTGTCGTATACGTATTCCAACCACACTCTCAACAAACCATATTTATGAATTATATAGTTCTCTTTTAAATAAACCGTAACAAATACTCTATTTAAGTTAGTAGAATACTATTCTCTATTTTTATTTTACCTACCATACCTACCATTCGTAAACAAAACAAAAATACCCAGCCATGTCTAAGCCTAGTAACGGAGCTGTTCCGAAACAGCAAAACCAAAGACCAAATACATCAGACTCTTCGCGCAATATGATGAGAACTCGCTCTCATAATACTAGAGAACTTCCAAGGCGCAGCCTAACTTTCGGTAACGACTCTCAATCTCAACCTGTCAGACATTCGCCAATACCCTTACCAGTAAACTCAAGTTTTTCTCTTAACATATCAAACTCCCGGTTTGAAGACCCACTATTTAATGATTTTGTCACTTGTCAACCAACTCTGTGTAGTGTGAATACAACTAGTACAGTTAGTCAGTGCACTACGATATTAACGACAACAACTGCTTCTGTTAACCCAATTATGACAACTACGATTGGAGGTCGACCTACTGTAAGAGAAATTGAATCAGACTTCGCGAGAGCAAATAATATTGATGTTGAAACATTTTATAGAGGTGCAGCAGCACATATTCCAAACGCCGTCGCAATGCCATCATCTGTTCCTTTGCCAAACATTCCACACTTCATTTCGAGCAAATCTCAGCAGATGAAAAATCTTGATGAGCACATTTGCAAGTCGTTAGAAGCGTTGCTTCCGACTCTTCTTAAAGTACATATCGATAAAGCTGTACAACCGCTTCTATCAAATAGACAAGCGGATGATAACGTTTCGATTCCACCTTTGAACAATATCGATATTAATTCGCTAAGTTTCAATGATAACAGACCATCAAATGTTTATCCCAATTTACGTTTTAATTTGGAGGATGAGCATCGAAATCCGAGTCATGAAGTTAGAGACCCAAGAGTAACCAGAGATAACCATCTTCAATTAGACAGATGGGGCCTTAAATTCGAAGGATCTTCGAAAGGAATCCCTGTTGAAGACTTTGTCTTCAGAGTTGAAAGACTCAAAGAAAATTATAATTGTTCTTGGAATGAGGTCATGCAAAATTTCCACCACCTTTTAAACGGTGTAGCGTTAGATTGGTTTTGGCAATTTTTGCGTAGCCAACCTCATGGAAATTGGAACGATCTTCGCAAAGCGTTGATAAAACAGTTCAAGTTGCACGAAAACGACTTCGAGATTATTAAACATTTAATGGAAAGGAAACAGTATCCACAGGAATCTTTCGAAGACTTTTTCACTGCAGTCCAACATTTAAAAAATCAGCTTCGCCAACCGATTAGAGATCAGGATTTAATAAAAATAGTTCGAACCAATATCAACTCCAGGCTAATGCAGTTCATCTATCCAATGAAGATCTACTCATTGGAACATTTCAAAGATGAATGTAAGCAAGCTGAAAGATTAATTCAGTCTAGGTATTCTGCTCAGAATCGTAACCCTACATTTCGTACCGTCCATGAGATAGATGATCAGCAAGATCCGTCTGATTTTGTTGTCGATGAATTCAATATATCTGCAATTAATAATAATAGAATAGTGCCACACCAACATAAGCCTAACATACAGGTTAGTTTGAGCCCGCCTGTATGTTTCAACTGCAAGAGACAAGGACATCTGTTTATAAACTGTCCATCTCCAATAAACAGACTCTTTTGCTACAGATGCGGTGCAGACGGGGTCACTGTTTTAAGCTGTGTTAGGTGTAATAGCAAAACGGAAAACCGTACATCGAACGTGACGAACTCCGGGATGTCTCGTTCGAGTGCAACACAGACTTACCCGGAATAATTACAAAAGTAGACGCAAGTACAAACACTGATTGTGATGATGAAGCAATATCAGTGTTACCATCCATAGACTTAAAAGTTCATCATACAAATCCAACCTTTAACCTAAACAAATTTAAGCGAAATGAACTCCGTTACAAATCTTATGAAGATAGAGTTAAATATTATAACGAGGTTCGTTCAAGGATATTCCAAATAGAAGAATTGAAAGTTGCCAACCAGTCGAACAAGATCGTAAAAATGCGTTTGAGATGTAAGAAACGAAAACTGTTCAAGCAAAATTTAGTTCATAGCACTTTAAATACTAAAGTTGATAATAGGCCGTATGCCGATGTCGTTATTAATGGGAAATCTACGACAGGACTTCTTGATAGTGGTGCATCCATATCATGTCTTGGTAAAGATTGCATGAAAGTTGTTCAAGAGTTAAAAATCCCCATCTTAGATTTCAATTCGTTCATCCGAACTGCTGATGGTAAACGACAACCCATTTTAGGCCGCGTAAAAGTAAATGTAATTTATAAAAGTCATAATGAAAACATGGAATTGTATCTCATCCCTTCATTGTCACAGGATCTATATCTCGGTACAGATTTCTGGGAAAAGTTTAAGATTGCGCCACACTTAGTAAGTGAACTGGATGACAATGTTGGCATTGAACAACCAAAAACAAAAGAAAAAAAGGATAGTTTACAAAAGATACCGTTAGATGAATCTCAGAATATACGACTTGAAGAAGCGATAAAACGTTTTCCATCTTTTTCTGAACTTGGATTGGGAAAAACATCTCTAGAGATGCATGTCATTGATACTGGTGATTCTGATGCTGTTAAACAGCGACTTTATCCGGTATCACCGGCAATCCAAGAAATGATCTACAGGGAGTTGGATCGCATGATCTCTTTGGGAGTGATCGAAGAAAGTGTCAGTTCTTGGAGTTCACCGGTCGTTCTTATTAGGAAACCTGGTAAGAATCGGCTGTGTCTTGATTCTCGAAGAGTGAACTCGCTCACAAAGAGGGACGCGTATCCACTGCCGCACGTAGAGGGTCTGTTGAGCCGTCTTCAGGAAACGCACTACATTAGTAGTGTTGATCTAAAAGACGCGTTTTGGCAGATCCCCTTAGAGCGGACGTCGAGAGAGAAAACGGCCTTCACTGTGCCAGGACGACCACTCTATCAATTTACCGTCATGCCTTTTGGGTTGTGTAACGCAGCTCAAAGGATGTGTCGGTTAATGGATAAAGTGATCCCCAGTGCACTCAGGGAACAAGTTTTCGTTTATCTCGACGACCTGTTGATCATTTCTCCGGATTTCGAAAGCCACATTACCATCTTAGATCAAGTTTCAGAATGTTTACGAAAGGCTAACTTAACAATTAACATTGAAAAGTCGAATTTCTGTTTTAAGGAATTAAATTATTTAGGATACATTGTTGGACAGGGACACCTGAAACCGAACCCGGACAAGGTATCCGCAATAAAAGATTTTCCGGTACCCTCTTCACAAAAACAAGTCAGACGATTCCTAGGCCTCTGTGGGTGGTATAGGAGATTTATAAGAGACTTCGCTTCAATCGCTAGTCCCCTTAGCGATATATTGAAGAAAAACAAACCATTTTCGATGAGTCCTGAAGCCCACATGTCTTTTGAAGCATTGAAAACTGCACTTATATCTGCACCCGTGTTATCCAACCCTGACTTCACGAAACCATTTACGATACAATGCGATGCGTCGAGCTTCGGAATTGGTGGTGTGTTATACCAGCTCGACGATGATAATTTAGAAAAACCCATAGCATTCTTTTCCGAAAAACTTAACGCTTGCCAACGTAACTATAGTGTTACGGAACAAGAATGCTATGCGGCGGTACAGGCGGTGAAAAAGTTTCGGCCGTATGTCGAAGGGACAGCTTTCACCATCGTGACTGATCATGCCAGCTTAAAGTGGTTAATGAGCTTAAAAGACTTAAGCGGCAGATTAGCACGATGGTCTCTAAAACTTCAAGCCTATGACTTCGACATACGGCGTAAGAAAGGCTCTCAGAACATCGTGCCGGACGTATTATCTCGCGCTTTCACTGAAGAGCTCTCCCCAAATCCGAGTGCTCCGCAATACATTGATCTAACATCACCCGAATTTAAGTCACCTGAGTACTTAGAACTAATTTCCACTTTCTCTGCTAACTGCGATAAATTCCCAGATATACGAATTAAAGACAACCTCGTTTATAAGCGTTCAATTTCAAGAGATGGAAAACTCATTGATAACGAATTCCAGTGGAAGCTGTGGCTACCGTCTGAACTAACGAGATTAGTTATTGAAAATTGTCATAACCCACCAAACTGCTCCCATTGTGGAATGTTCAAAACCCTTAATAAAATTAAAGAACTGTTCTTTTGGCCAAAAATGACCGCACAAGTACATGAATACGTACGTAATTGTTCCACCTGCAAAGAGAATAAACCAACTAATGTTACACTTCGACCTGTAATGGGGTCATTCCACGAATTGGATAGACCATTCCAGAAATTATATATTGATTTCATGGGACCATACCCCAGATCGAAAACCGGTCATTCGTTTATCTTTATAGTCTTTGATAGTTTCACAAAATATGTCTTTTTAAAGGCAATGCGTAAAGCAAATGCAAAAGCTGTTGTAGAGTTCCTAGAGCAAAGCGTGTTTCATCAATTTGGTGTTCCCGAATTCGTCCATAGTGACAATGGGCAACAATTTGTCTCTAGAGAATTCCAACAGTTTCTTGAAAAGTATGGCTGTACACATATTAAAAATGCGTTTTATTCACCACAGGCAAACGCGTCAGAAAGGGTGAATCAGACTATCCTGTCCGCTATAAGGAGTTATATTAAGACCGATCAACGCGAATGGGATAGGAACTTTTCTGAAATTCAGCAGGCCGTCTGTACCACCGTCCACCAATCCACTGGTACCACTCCATATTTTGCTCTGTTTGGTCAGCATATGTGTACACATGCAAGTACATACGATTTATTGCGAAAGTTGAAAGCCCTGGATGAAAGTGAAATGCAGTGTCTACCACATAATAACAGACTTGAACTCATAAGACAAAAAGTAAAAGACAACCTAAAGGTAGCCTATCAAAAGTGTGAGAAGACATATAACTTGAGAAGCTCTAAAACTGTTTTTAGACCTGGTGAAATTGTGTTAAGACGTAACTTTGCATTAAGCGACGCAGCGAAAGGTATCAATGCTAAATTTTGTGCCAAGTTTTTAAAATGCCGAATAGTTAAACCAGTAGGCAAGTCATTGTATGAAATAGAAGATTTGGATGGCAAGAAGATTGGAGTTTACCATGGTAAAGATTTGCGTAAATGAAGATTCAGATACAACCAATTTCATCAGGGTCATGGGTCGATACATTAAGTAAGAGATCACTCAATTTGAGATACATTTTCATGTCTTTATCTAACAGTATAGATGTTATCTAAATGCATGACTTTGTGACGTATCTCACCAAACTACAAATAGAATATCTTCGGAAATTTCCCATTTTCAAATTTAACTGCCACTATATCTGCCATTTCCTCTCAACGGAAATGCAAAATGTGCACTTGACCTAATTGTCTACGATCATCGGTCAGCCATTACGATATACATTACGCTGTCCGTATGACAAGTGTCAAGTATAAAAGCCTATTCTCAGTTTTCACTCTCTCTTTCGCTTTATTACTCCCAATCGGACTGGTCGTGGTCGTGGCGCTAAGCCATTACTTATCGAAATAATAATTGGTCGAGGAAAAAGCCAATAGTTTCGGACAAAATTGGAAGCCAGTAATTCACTGGATGACGGATTTTATCCATAATTAATCGCGGATTAGCTGAAATACTCACGTGGTGCAATACTGTGTCTCAAGCATTACCTGGATGCCCTTAAATAGGTTTCTCTTGTGTCCTAACCGTGAATAGCATATATTTGCTTTCACAGCTCAAAGAGAAAAGAACCGCAAGCATCACAGAGTTTTGTCTTCGAGTGCACCGCGTGCACGTGATTTTATGTGTACGGTACAAATACTCCGCTATCAGCACTCGCAAAATCAGAATTACATCCGAACCGTGCCATTCCAATTTCGCCGAAACATAATCAAAAACATACAACCTGAAAATACATACCAGACATTCAACAGACAAGATTCATCATACTACCAACACAAAATCAGACAATTCATCTATATATACTTACCAAACATACTTACCTAACCCTATTCGTGGATTATTTAATACATATTCTGTGAAAATTTTAACAACGAAGTGTGTAAATTAGATTATCCTACCCACAAAAAAAAAACAGAATTAAAAATACCTATCTAAAAAAAAATCAAAAAGTGATACTTACCTACTTAAAACTAAAATTTAAATTTGCCTAGTAATAATTAGAATACAAATTTGCTACTTACCTATTATTTTGTGAAAAGCCACAGAAAAAGACAATATAAATAGTAACAGTGTAAAATTAACCTAGAAAACAATGAGGAGCATGCAGAGACAACGAATTTTGTGCACAAACTTCGGAGCAACGCATCAATAAAATGTGAGTAAAAGTATACATTTTTCTTTGGCTTCCTAAATTCAAAAATTTTCTATTGGTATCTAAATTAATAATCATATATAATATATAAATTTTATTAACGTAAAATCAGACATATAAAACAAAACAAGAAGTGTTATACAAAGGTAAAAGCATCATACGAAATAGGTACGAAAATAGTCGTTTCACTTTTGGTTGATTGTGAATTTCAAACCATAAACGTGAACAGTGAACACACGCAAATCACAAATGAATATTAGACATAGATATGTATAAATATTAATACAGACGCAATATGAAATACGATATCTCGATGCCGAATTTATGAATTAAATTATATTTACAATAAATAGTAATGAGTGACATGAAGTCTAATACTTATATAAGTCGTCTTTATTTAATTAAAATGTGTTGTTAAATTTTGGTAGTTTGTTGAGATGTGAGTGATCGTTGCGACAGATCGATTTTGGGGCTTTTTCGAATTATTTCAGGCAACGGATTAGCCATGGTGCATATGTCCTGTTAGGTATATGCAAGGGGAGGGGCCGCCATGACGTCATACCATCCACGACGTCACTTGAAACTGATTTGTGCGTGTTCATCCCACTCTTAATTTTGTCTTCGTTTACCATTCTTTCAGTCCTCGTCATCGAAACCTTATGTAGTTCGCGTTTACTAGGATAGATATATTACCTTTTCGCTCTGTTCTGTGGGGTTTTTTTTTTGTTCCCCTATTCTTATTCTTTGGCACGATAAATGTTTGATGCATAGGATGACTTATAAGCAGCAAGATCCCACCCCACCGTCGAGTTCAGCTGTGCAACCGCAAGCGTGCCACTCGCTGCTTCAACGTAAAGGACAGACCCCACCTTTAAGATCTTCCGTAATCGTTCGCTGCGAATTCACGCAGCAACGAAGGACATCCAGACCGCTTATGCTTCAGACTTTAGTAAAGCTTTTGATAAGATATCGCATAAATTAATTCTTTTCAAATTGTCTGTCCTCGGCTTCGAAGCAATACTGTTGAAATGGTTATCATCTTATTTGGAAAACCGTTTTTATAGTGTTCGCTTCAGGTCCACCCTATCCGCCCCTTTCCTGGCAACCTCAGGTGTACCACAAGGCAGTCCCCTAGGTCCCCTTCTCTTTATCTTAACTATAAACGACCTTGAAAGGGTTATTAAACACTCCTCTATCTCTCTCTACGCCGACGGTACTAAATTTTTCAAACACATTTCTTCATCACAAGACTCCTGTTTGCTGCAACTAGATCTAGATAGTTTTTCTACATGGTGTCTGAAAAACTGCCTAGAGCTCAATATTTCCAAATGCCAATCTATCACCTTATCACGTAAGCACAATAAGTCCCCACCCCGAATATACCTACTTTATGATAAAGCTATATTCATCGTACAATCTCTTCGTGACCTTGGCATATTGTACGACCGCGAGCTTAATTTCCGCTCGCATATCGAAGAGATAATACGTAAAGCCAATTCATCCCTTGGATTCATCAAACGATGGTCAAAGGAATTCACCGACCCCTACGTGACCAGATCTCTCTACACCACTTTTGTCCGCCCACTCCTCGAATACGCCAGCCAAACGTGGTCACCCTTTCAGCAAGTTTATATAAGCAGAATCGAAAACATACAAAGACTTTTCCTTCGATTCGCACTCCGCGGTCTTTCTTGGAATGATCCCCTTATTCTTCCTCCCTATCAAGATCGCCTCAAACTCATTGACCTGAATAGCCTTGAGGATCGCAGGGATGCTGTTGACATTCTCTTCATTCATCGACTCCTATCAGGCTCTATCTATAGCCCGTCTCTTTACAACTCCATCTCCTTCAATACAAACCCTCGTAATTTAAGACTCCCTCCATTAAGCTCAGCCTCCTTAACTCTAAGCCCTAGCTTTAAGTCCTCGTCCTAGTTTTTTAGTTCTAGTATTGTAAGTTTGTTTTTCTAGCTTGTACTAAGCCTATAATAAATGGGGGCAAAAATAAAAATAAAAAAAATTATGAAACCGTGAAAAATGCCATAATATACGCACTTAGTTAGTTTTCTCAGATCTTCAACCGAAAATATTGCTGTATGGAACGGAAAAAGAACGTGCTGTTGTTCCAATGGTTACCTCGATATTTACAGAACTAAACAACAGTATCATAGATATTGGAAATCGGGCGAATACGGCGTATGGTAGCTGCAAAAATAAATTTAAAAGATGCAGAAATTTGGACAGCCTTTATGCATTTTTAAGATTCATTGTTAAGTGGGACATTTCAGACTCGTAACCTACTCTGTCACTGGCGATGACATGAGAATTTATTTAAAAATTTTGGTCTCAGTGGCGTCGTGTGAACGAAGCTTTTCAAAATTAAAATTAATTAAGACTTATCTGCGATCAACAATGGACCAAAATAGCTTGACTAATCGGGCTATACTTTTAATCGAAAAGGAGCAGACAAAAATTATAGATTTTAATGATTTAATCGAAACATTCAGTGCTTTCGTGTTCGTGTTTTTTTCATACATTTTTTAAGGGGTGTAAGCTTGTTTTACCGCCCCGGGTGCCACTGCCTCTTAGTCCGCCCCTGGTGATATCTGACAGATATAGTCTCGGAGGGAGTCGGACAGAATCCCGAAAAATGTAATCCCGAAAGCCGAAAATCCCGAAAATCCAAAATCCCGAAAGCCCAAAATCCCGAAAACCCACAATCCCGAAAAACCAAAATCCCGAAAAGCCACAATCCCGAAAATCCACAATCCAGAAAATCCAAAATTCCGAAAGGCCAAAATCCCGCAAGTGAAACTAAAAATTTTTTTGTAGCAACAAAAATATAAGTCAAATTTATTTAACAAAATAAACAAAATAACAAACTTCAAATAAATAAAACATAACAAAAACAGTAGTCTTATTAACAAAAACATATAAAAAACGATCCATGACAAAACAATATCTAATACAAGTTCATACGAGTTGTACGCAATTCCTGTTAGAAAACTTATTTCAGAACGCTCGTTATACGTTCTGCGTAAAATTTTGTAATTTTTTTCCTTCGTCACGTAACGTTTTCTTAGTTGTTGCATCTCACCGGCAATTATTTTAGCCAAACATGTCTTCACACGGATTTGCTCTTCACATAAAATAGCAATCAGTGAATATACACCAATGTGTGAATGCCCTGCGAGAACTCTCAGCCGGCGGCAGAGCCGTTGTTGTTCTGTGTCCGCGGCAGATTTTGTTTCAAAAGGTTAGAAACCGACCAAAAATTAGGGGAGTATGCACTATGCAGGACTACCTGCAAGTCCGTAACGTTTTCTTTTTCTACTCACTTTGTATTACGATGTTCACTGGCTAAAATCTAGTCGGTCGGCAATCACACTATATGAGATCAGCTCAACATTGCGAATTGCAGCGCAACATTACAAAACATTATTACGGTAAATGGAATGGACAAACATTTGTCTATTTTACATTCAAAACAAAATAAAGAACCTCGAAAACGAGATCCCGAAAAATTATATAAAATGAAAAATTTGCGCAAATATAAAATATAAAATGAAAAATTTGCGCAAATTTTTGATTTTATATAATTTTTCGGGATCTCGTTTTCGGGACTCTTTTTTCAGGATTTTGGCTTTTCGGGATTGTGGGTTTTCGGGATTTTGGATTTGCGGGATTTTGGATTTTCGGGATCGTGTCCCCAATCCAGTCTCGGATAGACTATCAGCCGGTTCAACTGGCTGTTAAATCCTATATCCGGAAGATAAACAAAATATTTATTTGAAGTGGCTGGGAAAAATATAGTTTCAGAGCATTTTTTTGTTGACGAGCGTAGATTGCCCCGTAGGAATAGAGTATTTCGCCCAAAGCGACTTTAAAAGGAAAATTTTAATCAATTTTCTCCTAAACCTGCCTACCACGAATGGGTGGTCACCTTGCCGTTGCCTCCTTTTCTGAACGTTAGTGGTGTGGAGGTGGCTGTTGGCGGCTTTAGTCGCCAGTAGGGTCACCCATGACCATGACAGGCAGGCTGTTTTAATGAACAACGTACTAAGAACTACACAGAACTCTTAGTTAGAGTGCTCGATAAGGCTCTCCCCCTCCCCTCTTCTCCTACTTCTATCCACAAATCACCATTCTCTCTATTTCTTATCCTAACCTATACCCCTTTCCCCTGAGCTGGACGAAGGTGTCATACGAGATACGACCCGTGCTGATAATCAGCCTGGTTGGGGGCCCAGTTTGAAGAATAGGTCAGACACAAACCGTCCCCTTTCTGCGTTAAGCACGTATCTACAAAACATCTATTCTTCAGGAATAATTAAACGCATGTATCAGTAAAATCTTTCTATTATTTATAATTTCACAGTTTGACTAACCTGGAGGTCAATATGATGACAGCCTGTCTAAAATTGTCATGATTTTTGAAATGTGTATTGTGTTCGATTAAGGAAAGCTATTCTTTTTTTTAATTCCTGAAGAATGGATGTTTTGTAGATACGTGCTTAACGCAGAAAGGGAACGAAACGGACTATCCGGATACCTGCTTCAGCTCCTCCGTTAGAGGTTTTTGGATTTTTGGTGCTTCAATTTTTCTTCTGTTAATTTTTCATATGTCTTTTTTCTTTTGGTTTACCTAAAACAACAAAAAATGTTAGAAAACACGAAACAAAAAAAATACAAAACAAATGACATGTGTATCCAGTGCCGGAATTATATTTTTTATGAGTGTAGGCCACTTTGTTTCCGCCGCCCCATGTAGGTACCTTTCTAAAATAATAATTTCCCATTTGTAGTAAGGAAGGCACTAAAGTTAAATAAACGAATATATTAGTCATTAATAAAGAGCGTAAAAAAGAAACAAGAATTAACATTTTTTACGGGACTTCTTAATAGAAAAATCATCTATAATATCATCATAGTATATGGTGTACATTATCTCTGCTTCTATGTAGAGAAGAACTAAAGAATACATTTTTTCTTGAGACATTGAAGTCCTTTGATCATTTTTCACGCGTTTTGAACAGGAAAAACTCCATTCACCAGAACAATTTGTAGCCGGAGTGGAAAGTGCGATGCGGAGAGCTATATCCAAGTTAGGGTTAACATTAGACAGAGATTGATTCCTCAAAAACGTTGAGAAACTGAGTAGTGAGTTTCATCCAGGCTTCACGGCAAACTCTGCAGTTTTATGAGATATGTGACTTTGAAAATGCACACATTCTTGAACCAAATTATCCTCTAAGTCATTGGTATGATCTTTCACGAGAGACTGGGCTTTTTCTGTAACTCTTTATGTTGAAAGTTCAGTAATTTTTGTTTAAAATGACAATTTTTCATTAAAGTTTAAGGAAACATTATGCCTTTACTGTATTTCAGCCCTCAGTCTATCAAGGATGACCAAAAAGGTGTTCACTCTGAAATAATCTCTGGAGCCGGAGGGTATTTCAGGTTCTTCATTCGATGTTTCGTCCGTCATTTTTTTCTTATAGGTTGCCTGTTTATTTCACCTTGATATTGCTTAAGTGCGCTCATTGCAATTGCTTTTTCTTCGAAATAGTCAAAGTTTTCTCTCTCTGCTATTGTAAACTCTACTAGAGAGCCATAGAGATCAGATACCATCAATACATCTACAGATGAGCTCTGAATATGAACACTAACTTTATTTAACCTTTCCAAAATAGCATTTCAAAATACGACCATGAACGCAGTTTCAAGTTTTTCTAATTTGATTCGAATTCCTTTTGCCTCATTTCGCGGGACGGGTTTCTCTGTAGTGTCATTTTCAATCATTTTTAAAACTGTAGATAATTATTCATTCCAGGAATCTCTTATACGCGATTTCACACTGCAAGCTTAAGCGTCGATCCAAGTATAAACTCAGGATTAACACAAATTTGGTTTTCACAGTGCAGGTTTAACGATAAACTTCGCTTAAATAGTGCCTTAAGTTATAAGCCACCGACTTCCGTGGCTTAAGTCAATCCAGAGAATGCATAATTGCCTAGTGTAATAAAATAATATTTATCTCAAAGTTCTCTGAGAAAAGCTATATACATAAGCAACAATATAATTATGTTTGGCAATGCTGTTCAAGAGAAATGTCAAATTATCTCTTCGTTGTTAGTGGAAATACTCTCTAGCATTGAACGGCAACAACATCGACATGGCACACACATTCGCGTACAGTCATCAGGTTTGTGTATTCATGATCATGATAAATGGTTCACAATGACACTCAATTAGTGGTTTAACTAAACCAAGTTTAAATATGGACTGTAAAAACGAAAAATACTTAAGCGAAGTTTATGTTCAATCCTACACTTAGCTAAGCCCAGGATTAAGCTGCCACTGTGAAATTGGGTATTAGAATTTTACAAGCGTCTGTTCTAGCCGACCAACGAATGATGTTCACTCTGAGTGTCTTTTCTCTTGCTGTGGCAGGCTTCTGTACAAGACTCAGCAGCCGAGGTTCCCACCAAATTCAATGAATTAGCTACACAAGGAACAAACAAACAAATCCCTGACATGTTAGAGGCATTATCATAAGTCTGACCACGGCAATCTTTGAGATTAATAAGTTTGCCAGCTAGTAATGGCATCAAATATTTCTTGAGCCTTGTGTCCTACAGAGTTCTTACAAGTTCTTAGTTTAAATAAAAATAAATAAATAGGTGGCGCAACAGGCGGTAAATACCCTAGGCCTAGCTTCTCGCAACCATTCGTTTGTGTGAGTTTCTATTTTTGGGACGAATGGAAGGGACCTACAATTTTATGCCGATTCCGAACGGCTGTATTGGGAAGCTTTTTCAGGACAGTTATACTCTCGGATGTTTGTCAGACGTTCGCGAGAGGTGGCGCAGTAGAAAAAACACTAAAATGTAATTTGTGTTTTTCCGGGGATCGAACCTGGGATCCCTCGCACAGCAGTCCAGCACACTAACCACTGCGCTACTGCGCCTAAGTTCTTAGTTTAAGAAGGTTCTAATTTTTGTTGTTCTTGGCTCTTTTTTTTACATTTATGTTTTTGGTGTGATTTCACTACTTTTTGCAAAGTTTTTTTTTTAATAGATTTCACAAACAACTTTGAAACGTCTTCGCTTTTTAATCAGCCCTATTGCGAAGATCAACTATCAATATTGATAGTTGATACTTATCAATCAATTTTTTGAAATGGTATTGCGACGATTACTGCGTGGGCGCAGTAGCAGTAGCGCTGGACTACTGTGCGAGGGATCCCAGGTTCGATCCCCGGAAAAACACAAATAACATCTTAAGGTTTTTTCTACTGCGCCACCTCTCGCGAACGTCTGACAAACATCCGAGAGTATGACTGTCCTGAAAAAGCTTCTCAATTCAGCCGTTCGGACTCGGCATAAAATTGTAGGTCCCTTCCATTCGTTCCAAAAATATAAACTCACACAAAACGAGTGGTTGCGAGAAGCTAGGCCTAGGGTGTCTACCGCCTGTTGCGCCGCCTATTTATTTATTTATTGCGACGATTAATTGTCAATGAAGTGTTGATCGATTGTGAACGTGCATCAATTAGCGATAGTCGGTTGACAAAATGGTATTGTGATTGTCAATCGTGAACAATTTTATTGGTAGCTGTCAATTTTTCAATCAATCGGAATTTCGGTGTTGATAAAGACGACTGTTAAAGAGAAATGTAGGTATTTTTAAAATTGTTGAAGATCAACGTGTTTAATTGTTATTTTTTAAGAGATAAAATAGTTACTAACAAAAGGCAACTTAATAGATTAGTTGATTTGATCGAGCAGAATCCTGATATCGCGAAAGGGTTTACTTTCAAAACTGGTGCTCAGATGAAGTGGAAACAATTTGCGAGAACAACATTTCCAATAACTTTATGATCAATTTAAATTCCTACATTTGTTGAGGTATGGATCGACCTAAAATGCAAAACAAAAAAGAAAAAAAGGTTGAAAATAAAGTCGAAATATCTTCGACTGGTGGTGGCCCAAAACAATGACACCAGATTAATGATATGGAAGAGGCTGAGATTCGTATCTTTGAATTGAATACTTGCGTGGATCCTCCTGGTAATGACTTCGGGTTGAACGTACCAGATGCAGCGCAAATAGCGAGCTCCAGTCAGCGAATATCCCCAAATGATGTGATCCAAAGAGCAGAACAAACAAGAGCTCAAACAAATGCAAAAGCAACACCTAGAAGCATTACAATAGAATCGCATGACACTCTTAGAAGATCAAACTTCTATTTAAAAACACTGTTATGACAACATGACAGAATAAGCCAAATTTCATTCCTTGGAAATTTCATTCCTACCTTCGGTTTTCCAGTTCCAAAGGATTAGATGCATCTCACAAACTCCTCCGTATAGAAGCCAATTCCGCGTAATTTGTCTCGCTATCATCATCAAAAAGTAATTTCACTGATGACATGTTTTAAAATAAATTGCACAATCGCAGATTTGTAACACTGGTAATTATGTATATTGTTTAAATAATTTATTTGAAAGTCGTAACAATCACTCTTCAAATTAAAAATATTTTAGAACTGTCAAACTTGAGTTTTCATTCACAATAACTTTATTTTTTGCGTTATGTTCACAATAGCTTACATTTTTGTCAGTTGTATTTCGCAATACCAATATCAATCTTAATTGATAAATTGTGTCAATCGTCAATCGATTGATAGTTGATCTTCGCAATAGGGGTGAATTTGTCAACAGACATTAACTACCGTCAGTTTGGCTTTCTTTCTTATAAACTATTCATTAAAATTATATTCAACAGGTAGATTAACTTCTATTAATATATTAAGTGGGCAGATTCCACGCCTCATAAATGGACAATTTTTAATTTTTTATATTATTTCTCCTTTCGTACACTGCAAGTCCTACCGCTCTACCAAATTTCAGCATTCTACGGCAATGGGAAGTGGGCCAAATAAATAATAACCCATTTTGAAAAGTGGGCGGAAACCTCGCCTCCTGAATAGAGAATATAAAAAAAAACTCTCTGAGTGAGTGAGTGAGTCAGTTACGGTTTACGGTTACGGTCCTGTATGTTGAGAACCACTAATGCTATAAAAATAAAATTTGGTGAGATGAACCTTTTTAATGAGCTTGGTAAATGTTTCAAATTTCAAGTTGTATGCTTAATTGGTTCCGAAGTTAGAGGGGGCGGTCGAAAACAGCCTGAGTTTGTTCCTGTAAAAAGGGTAAGTGTCTTACTAGAGAACTTGGCTGGGGCACTACCGTGCCCTTTGATAAAATAGGTACAATAACAGTAGGTACATTTTCGATAGTAATGTGTTTCTATAGGGATTTACCGTATTAATATAAAAAACTATGAGAAAAACAGTGAACTTGTTTGACATTATTTATCCTCTGAAATCGAGTGAGCGTCCTCTGAAATCTGCCGCCCCTAGGCCGCGGCCTATACGGCCTATTGACAAATCCAGGATTGTCAAATTTTCTTAATTAGATTCCCAAAAACTCTTAATTAGAGTGCTCGATAAGCCTGGAGAGCTTATCTACTTCCCCCTCTTCTCCTACACGGGTCATACGACCCGTGCCGATAGTCAGCCTGGTTGGGGGCCCTGAAGAAAAAATATCTGAGCCAAACGAAGGATCCGGATACCTCCTCCAGCTCTTCTGTTAGAATTCTTTTTTGGATTTTTGCTGGCTCAATTTTTCCTTTCGTTAATTTATCAAAGGTCTTTTTCTTTTGGCTTTCGTAAAACAACAAAAAATATTGGAAAACACGAAACAAACAAAGACAAAACAATGACATGGTGTATCGAAACAAACTTAGTGGCTGATAAATTTTTCCCCAAGTTAGTTTATCAGAGACTTTGGCGATGAAACAAAAAAAATATCAGCAGCTTTTATCTGGTGGATCGGAACCTTTGAAACGGACCAAATATAACTTTGTTTGTTTGCTAAAAGCGAGCGACGCAAGGCGAGCACGGTTCAGCTAGTATAATATATTTGGGCTGCTGGCTTCGCAGCTTCATAATCAATTAATCTTGTGATGTGCTTTTTCTAATGCCGAGGTTTTGCTCGCCGGATCCAGGATTCGCCAAAGAAACACCAAACTTTGGTTATTTTATTAACCCACATAATATAAACTACTATCTTATGATTACCTTCACATTGATTAGCTTCCTAGGTTGAGTATACACTATACAAATACAATATGCGGCCCAACGAGAAGCGTGGCTCCGTGTCTAAAAGAAGCGGCCCAGCGACAAGCGTGGCTCCGTTGCGGCCCAGCGACAACCGTGGCTCCGTTGCGGCCCAGCGAAAAGCGTGGTTCCGAATTAAGGCGAGTCTCCCAAAGAAAACTCAGCCACCAAAAATTTAGAAAGGTGACCGAAGTAAATTTCTATAGCGGCCCAACGACAAGCGTGGTTCCGTTTTAAGGCCAGTCTCCCAAAAGGAAACAGCCACCAAAAGTTCAGAATATTGACCGAGATCAATTTATATAGTGGGAGCCTTATCCGGTACACGAGATTGGTACTAGCAACAATAGATAAGTCTCCCCGAATGACCATTTCATACGGGTACTCATGCAATTTTCTACATTGGAACAGTGTGACTTATAAGCGATGAATGAAAATTGCTTGTCACGAATGTTGTCTGGTTGGCCAGTCCAGGTACATTGTGCAATCGCAGGGGGGTGGTGTGCCTGCGGTTGGCTGTGTACAGTAGTGCCCATACGAAGTGCCTAACAGTGGGGGCCATAAAAGTGTGACGAACGGGGACGTTTCGTTACAATCTTCCTGACTCTTAATTTTCGCACTAATGAATGCATTCTATAAAGTGCTCCCATGCGATTGTCATGCAGCGCAGTATACCAATATCCTTCCAGGCCCACACTGAATAAGGCAAAAGAAAGCAAGAAATCAAAAACGTTTTGTTCTACTGCCTAACGTCAAACATTACACGTGTGCTTATGGAGTAACGTACACCGAAATAAGCAATAAAGCATTTTAAGCAAAACAATTGAGTTAGGCAAAAAGCCTATCAAACAGATAAGGCGAGAAACATCATGTAATCAAATGAGAGCGCCCACACCAAACTATTCAAACAGACAAAACCAAATAAAACACATGAAGCATGCGAGCTACGACTATTGGCATTTATGTTTCATTCAATCATTTTCTGTGAAGTGCAGCATTTTAATAAAAAAAATTAGTATTTTTGATTCAAATTCGGTCGGCAATCGCAATATATTTATGAAATGCATCGAAACTCATTCGTATGTAGTTTTTAGAATAGCCATATCGTCGCCCGAGTCTGAAGCCATCTTAAGTGCAATTGGTATGGATGACTGTCAATAACCCACACCAAATTAGGCAAACCAAAATCAACGTTTTTGTTTTGCCTTTTCTGGCTGGCCTATGTTTGACGTTAGGCAGTGGAACAAAACATTTTTGATTTATTGTTTTGTTTTGCCTTATTCGGTGTGGGCGCGCGTATTTAAACGTGTGTATTTAAATTGCAAAAACACACAGAAAATCAGTTTTGTTTGTTTAAGGCGTTTTGTTCCATCCGGTGTGGAAGCTGCCTAAGGAAACCAGAAAGCGTGAGGAACTCACTGTCGAGCAGCCACTTCTCCGAGCGAAGCAGTCCATGCTTCGTTGGTTTTGTCATGTTTAACCGATGGCCCAAACCAGCGGATCCCAAGACGTGCTATAGAATCCGCACCATCAGCAGCCGTCTTTTAAGTAGACCCAGGAGGATGAGTTGGTTAGATCAAGTCAAAAAATTGCCTACTCCCTAGTACACGATATTACAATAAGTCTTCCTCTTTTTTTGGAATTTGTATAGGTACTTTTATCGCCTCTAAATCTCGGATACTAATATAGTCCAGTTTAACTACTAAAATTCAAAATTCAAAGAGATACCTATACACCTACATGATCCACTCCCGCTTTCTGTATATAATTGGGTTGACGTATGTACGCTGTCCCAAATTATTACCTAAGTGGTTTTACCATGTTAATATCATCAAGGGACACGCGGTGGATAAAATGCGCAATTTCGGGCCACCAAAGGCCGCTCCTTTATTGGATCTGATATACTTTAGTGGTTTTTAGCAGCCTGAAATCATGATACCTATCATTTCGTGGAGCAGATTATAATGTATTTAACGGGTTCTGTATATTATGTACGTAATCAATAATCGCCGATTATGATATTTCAGTAAAACTGAGCCAACGAGTGACCTAATTTTATGCAGGTATAGCAAACAACTACTGTCGACGGATTTAATTATGTCCTTCTAATGTATTTAGTGGAACGGTACATTTTTTATTTCTTATGTTAAATCACAGCCACTTTGTGCACTCTTGATGTTCTCTTCTCAACTCTGCTCCTTCGTCGCACTTCAGAGTAAGGGTGCACTTAAATGCAGCCTGTGTTTATTCTTTTTAGCCTCCAGAGAGGACTAAAGTGATGGTAATTATTCATGCTATCGAGCATTTGTGCCACACGAGACTGTGTGTAGTGTGGGAGTCATCCGTAGCATGCAGGAGAGCAGCTCAGAGTGGAGAAATAACTGTACAGATCGTGTTTAGCAAGAAAAGAAGACAATTAAAAATGGGGTGGCTTAAGTTAGCACGTTTGCACTTTGTTGTTTGGATTAGAAGGCTGAGGAAATGATTGTGACTGCTGTGGAACTCATAGGTATATTAATTCTGCTTCATGATGTCGATGTGAAGCAGTGAGGACAGAGTGGAGTTTAATTGCTGTGGCATTTAGCTATAGTGAATTCCTGACTATTTGGGAAATGTTTCAGGAGCCAAGCTCTGCTCTGGGAGTAGTGTTGGCTCAACCTGATCAACTCAATGTGGCATTAAGTGGCTGCATTCTGCTTTACCTATTATAGAGATGGTAGGAGTTTCCCGGTTTTTGATTCAAGAAAACATGTAGAGGGTCAAGTTATTAGAATTGCTTAGTCATGTTTATCTTGAAGCAATCGCTTGCAAGGACTTTACGCGTCGTCACACCGTTATCCAGCTGCTCCAGTTATACGCAGTTATACGGTTCAAGTCGCCTACCAATTGTTCACGAAACCTATGGTGCGGTAACTGTTGTATTTTAAGCACTTTGACCAGGGAAACATCGTTGTGTAGCCGGTAAAATTCGTGGTTGAATTACTCCATTGACTGCACCACTGGATCGAAAATTACCGATGAATCTTAGTTAAAATTAGTGGTATATACGAGTATATATACATTATACATACATTTAGCGCAACAGCACCAATTAATATACAAAACACCAGGCGCCTTTGACGTTTTCTTACTTACACCTGATGCAGATTCCTCGTGATATAAGCCGATATGATAGTGCGCACTTACGATTCGGTCTTATAGTACGCTTACACCGCACCTAAATTCATCATTTCGGCAAAATTCAGCATTTCGGCATATATTTTCCATCATTTCGAAATGTTGAATTTCAGCGAAATGCTGAATTTCATCGCTGCATTTGTAAGTTTGTCAAATCGAACAAACCTCATTTTGATGACTTTTGGGCTCACTGACAAAAAAAAACCGCTGTAAAAAAATCCGATGAAGATTTTTTTGTTTTATTTAATATTATTTATTTGCTTGTATTTAATATGTCTGAATTATCACTTTTAGGTATTCATGTTTAGATTAATATAACTAAAAACACATTTGTGATTTCGAAACACAAAAAATATCAGTGGGTAATCAATTCTGATAGTAGCTGTCATTTGAAATGTTGAAGTTTCAGTGGGAACGCAAAATTGGATTTCAAAATGTTGTCTTCTGAAATGTTGAATTTAAGTCGGTGTAAACGTACTACTAGTGTATTCAAACGTTTTAGAACGCAAAATTTATAAAAATTCCGATGACCAACTTATTTATTGTTCAAAATCAATTCACCGCATTTTCGTTGTAGATGAAATAAAACAATAAACAAATGCCGGACAAAACAAATTTTCTCTCTGCTTTTTTTAAATTATTTATTCAAAAACAATTATTACACTTTAATAACAGACACATCAAAGAAAATAAACAAATTTTGGTTGAAATATTAAAAAGAATCATGTTTGCTGATTTTTTCCTGACGTGTGTCATGCATTATTTAGTTTTTCAGCTTAAAATAATGTTTTAATTTTTGTTTGTAATAATGTCATACGAATATAGTAGGTATATTATTACAGTAACCAACCCAAGAATGATATAATAAAGATTACGCGGTGCGCATGTCCGCCATTATTGGATCTTTATTTTGACCGACGTATGACGTCACGTGTGATGAGGTGCACCATTACTCCAAAATTACGGTTTGGATTTTTTTGCATAAGACTTTATTTCATGACATCTAACCACCCATTTATATTTACATATATGCTGTTTACCTAATGATATAAATATTGATTGGTAATAAATTCACCACACTGTACACTAGGGTGGAGCAAAAATATATATTTTTTTGTTAATCGTTATCTAATAGGTAAAAAAAGGAGCCTTATAGGCTCAAATGAATCTATGCAAAATATTATTCGATTTGGTCAACGGTAATTGTCTAAGCAAACACATTGAAACTTCGATATTATAAAACGTTATTAATACAGTAGACTCTCGTTATCGTGAACACCGGTTAACGTGAACACTCGATAACGTGAACAGATTTTTTTTAACATTGACATCTCTAAAACGTGAACAAATCATGAACACTCTAAAACATGAACAACAATTTCTGCTCCAAATAATTGTAAAATTCAAGGAAGATGCAAATTAAAATTAGTTTTTCTTAGTAAATCATCGTATTGTACAGTTTTTAGGTAGCTACAAGACATTTCGTATTGTATTTTGTTTGCTCCTAGTTGTCCCTTGCATTAATTGTTATTGATTGTTTTGTCTGTTCGGTTTTCGCTTATACGAATGCAATAGTTATTGGAAAAGCTAAAAACTCACGTTCATTTAAAATTAACTGTCCAGAAGATTACACGAGTTCAAAATCATTCTGTATTCAAAGATATCAAAGCCAAAGATTGATTTCATGAATCATTGCACCACAAATAAAAAATAAAAAAAATCCACTTATAGATTACTAGATAGGTAAGGTATTATCTGTTTTTTTTAGGTTTCGTCATTTATAGAAAATCGTGAAGTGAAGGCTCTTCTGCAGTTGGACTGGACAAACCTCCATCGCATTCTCCGGAAAATGAGCTAACGATCAATGTATTAATGTTATGTTTATGCCCCCAAACGTTACTCCATTAATCTAACCCATGGATCAAAATGCCATCAGAATAACAAAGCTTCACTAGTCTAAAATAAATCAAAATACATAAATTTTTAAATTCCAACTCTGGGATTGTCCTATACTTTTGGTAAAATTTAACCTTCGCAAACGTGAACTCTCTCGCAAACGTGAACTGGCTTGGTTTTTAATTGTTCACGTTATCGAGAGTCTACTGTATTTTCAAATTTTGAAACCGTTTTTTTTTTTCAAGTGATTGCGATTGAGTATCTAGTGAATCAGCCACGCTTTTCCCTTTATATCAGTTCGTTATTGTTTTTCGTGTGCATCGGTCCAATACTCGTCTTTTGAACAAAAATTAACCTTAATTCCAGTCCTAAAAATACTAAAAAGCATGCAAAGAACGCGAAGTGTATTTAAATGTCTTATTTTTGGTGATGTTTGCAGTATGAAATAAAATGTGTTGCCTACTTTAGAAGATGTAATAAATATTATGAATGGACAAGGCATCAAGTTAAATTCGATTAGGAAACTGCAAAAGAACCCACCTTTCCAGAAATAGCAGGTATATTTACAACCAGGATACTAAATATATGGCAATCTGCATCCATTCCGACTGTAACAGAAACCAGGATCATGCAGATGCTAAAAGCATATCATTTGAAATTTAAAAATTTACTGAAATCCGTTAAGAGGCTTTCCCCAGAAAATTTTCGACAAACCGGTAAGTTGCTTTTTGATATTGCCGCATGCAAATGCAAAGAATTCGATCAATGCATCTGTGCTAAAAATAAAAAGGTACCGAAACAAGAACAAACATTTTTAATAGACCAAACAAATGTCGTAGTATGGCAAAAAAGTTTGAAAAGAAAACAGACTAGAGAGAAACGCCAAACTAATATTTCTTTAAGTAATTCTACGTCAGCTGTTTTAGATGAAAGTAAAGGGTCCGCCAAATAACTTTTTTTTTTGAAAATGCTATAAAAAAAACTACTGAATATTTTCTCAAATTTCTTTTTTTATTTGAAAGTACAATCCTTCCGGTTAATAATGGAAAATAATTGCATTCAAATGGCTGCCTCGGCTGGCAATGCAGTAGCCTACACGATCGGTCCAATTTTTAACCACATTATCGATTGTGTGCAGCTGTATTTCACCAATGGCTTCACGAATATTGTCCTTTAAAGCGTCAATTGTCTCTGGCATGTCGGCGTAACACTTATCTTTTACGGCACCCCACAAATAATAGTCCAACGGTGTCAAATCGCAGCTCCGCGGTGGCCAAACGACATCAGCTCTGCGGCTGATAATGCGTTCTTCAAAAACAGGGCGCAAAACATCGAGTGTAGCTTCGGCTGTGTGGCACGTAGCGCCGTCCTGTTGAAACCAAATGTTGCCAATATCCTCCTCTTCAATTTTTGTGAACAAAAATTCGTTCAACATGGCCCGATAACGATCGCCATTGACTGTAACGGCCACTCCTTGCTCATTTTCGAAGAAAATGCCTCTGGACCAAAATCCGCACCAAACAGTGACTCGTTTTGGGTATATCGGCTTTTCAATGTATGCGTGCGGGTTTTCTGTGCCCCAAATGCGACAATTTTGCTTGTTTACATACCCGCCAAGATCAAAATGAGCTTCATCTGAGAATCGGCATCTTCTCTAAGTCGATCGCAGGCCCACTTAGCGAAGCGAAAACGCATTGGATGGTCAGTTGGTCAATGATGTCTCCGAAATGTTCAATTGTTGAGAACGACGGTGAATTGATGTTGATGGCTCTTCACGCACACTTTCTGCCACAGCAGCAATTTTCTCGGGTGTACGCACTGTTTTTGGCTTTTCACGCTTTGGTTTATCGATGAGGATCCCAGTTTCTTTCACTTTTTTCACAAGATAACGAACATACGGAGCTGACGGTGCTTCTCTTCTTCCAAAATCCGTACGCAATTTTCGCACACATTCTGCAACATTAGGTACCATGATTTTCAAAGTAATGTCGCAATATTTCCCAGCGTTGTTCAAGCGTATACACAACCATATTCGTTCAGCGGAAGGATAAAACTAATTATCTGTCAAATCAGACATGAGCTAAGTGTTACCATTCGCGAAATAAGCACTAGTTGAAAAAAAAAAAACGTTAGATGGCGGACCCTTTATAAATATAAGTAGTTCGACATCGTCATCGTCATCGTCTGCGTCTGATTCCAAAAGTACAGATTTATTAAAAGCCATAGAAAAATCTGAGAAGAAAAGAATAAAGTCCTCAAGCGTTGATCTTAGTACATTATCGAAAACATGTGAAAGGTATGGAGTGTCAGATAGCAGCAGTGATTGCATCGTCTGTTTTGTTCGACAATGGGTCAGAAGTCGTGGTCATAGACAGGCATAAATTGCGAAGAGAGACCAGTAAGACAATTATCTTCGACTGTGCCGAAGCTCAAATACCCGGTACTATATTATTGTAAAAAATATTTTAGTATTAAAAAATTATATATTTGTATGGGAGGTGTGGGTAGTTTTTATTCGACCAAGCTCATTTTTTGTCAAAACATTTTAAATATTACTAAAACAATATGTGCAAAGTTTAAACTTGCTATCTTTACTGTAGCTATTTAAATTTAATTTTTACCATCAAAAAGCCATATAAATCCGATATTTTTGTATGGGAGGTAGTAGTAGTTTTCATCCGATCTGAGAAGCGTTCTTTGAGTCGCTCTGTGGTCTTAGGGCCCATTAGCGGTAGCTGCTGACCGTTGGCTGGCGGTATATTTTGCGGAACGCTAGCAGCACTACGGCAAAATCTCGCTATTTGGCTTGCACAAGCCCGAGTCACCTCTAACGCTGTATCGATTAACCTCTGCAACGTCAGACAGACCTTATAGATTTGACTTTCGATTGCTATTGATTTTTCTTCACGTGATATTATTTCACCTAGACCATGAAAATTAATTAGATTTTGCATAAAAAAATCTTTTCAACCTAACTCACCCAGAAAAGTCACTGTAGGACGTACTGTGAATTTTACTTTTAAAACTGTATTCGCAAGGACATCGACCGCTCTCTATAATTGCGACCTTTGATAATTGTGAGGGCCCGTCAGCAAACCAATTTTGCATTTGCGGTGCATTTATTTACCCCTCCCTTTGTTCTTGCAAGTCTCCGCTCACCCTGTCTTTGTTTTTCTAATTGTTTCTCCTAATTTGTCTCCTTTCTATTCTCATTTTCGACTTTTTCTTATCATTTTCTGTTTCACCTACTTGCTGTGATTATTTCATTGGAATGAGAGCGAGGGGTCTCTTAATTTCCAATTTTCTATTTTCGTCAAGTCGTGTAAGTGTTGTCATTTTATTTCATATATAACATACATACATAAAATAACGATACCTAACATAGAGAAAATAACGTAATTTACAAAAAAAATATATATCAACACATATTCGCGATCACCCATTACACTGGAACACACTGAAATGGAACGAAGAAAACTTAACCCGGCGTCTCCACGAGCAATATTTCATAGAATGCCATATAGCATGCTATGAGAATTGCTCGTGGAGACCACAAATAGTATTCTATGAAAAATGGTATTCTATCTATTGCTCAGCTCATAGCTTGCTATCGATAGTATTCTATGGGGTGTGCTTTCTTTGTCTGACACATGTGTTTTCGTGTGATGCACAAACCAGTATGTGGTTTGTGGTGTGATGAGTATGGAAATAGTAAGCTATGAAATGCCCACCCTACATTTTATTGCATACTATCATTATTTCTTTCTATGAGAAATGACAGATGGCAATCTATGAAATATTGCTCGTGGAGACGCGGTGTAACGAAAGGGGAAACGAATGCAAGACAAAACGTCAAAATCACATCAAGAATTGCAGCAGGTGGACACAACTTGGTAAGTAATTTTTAATTTTTATGTTTGCAGATAATTTATAATTGTTTTCTTTGCAGATTTTTGGAATAATTAATTGCACAGGTAAGTACAATTCTCTGCTATTGCAGTTTATCCTCTAAAACTTTTCTTTTCTCGATACAGGTCATGTACAGTTGCCGGCACAAGTATTTTGACAAAACTAAAGTTAATTCTGGTCATAATTTGAAACTTACTTCATGTAAATTTTGGCACCAATGAAAAGGTCATTTAAATTCCGTTTGAATGATCCAAATCTTTCCTAAACCCATTAAGTAGCCATTTAAAACTCTTAGAATTTAGAATTTTTGTAAATGTCTATTTTTTTTACTTTTTTCCTCGGTATCAAAAAAATTTTTTTATTTGATGCAAAAAGTTTCTCCAAACAATTCTAATATGACTGTAAAAAAAATGTTTAATAAATCTCTTTATATACAATTTGTCCCTCTTTATATTTGATGTCCCTATCCCTACTTCGTGTGTTATATAATTTTGCTGCTTTTTGATGAGCTAGCCCTAGATTGTCAAGTATTTTCGTCCTAATTAGCTCTAGTTTGTCATTTCTGTAGCAATGGGAAGGGAACTCAATAAAACACCATGCTTATGAGACTGACACTTTATTACTGAACTATTAACTAACTAAAGAGAGCTTACATATTATGTATATACCTATACATGATCTGATTTACAGTAGTCATAATGTGTGGGTGATATGAATACTTGTATGTTGTATTCAGAGATGTACGTAGGTACTCAATATATCCCCCCTTTTTAATGTTTAGTTGGTTGGTGGGTTGTAGTGGCGGTTTAGGTAGAAACCCAAGTAGCACTAAGTGCCGTTTTGTTACCACATACTCATTTGACCTGGTTGTTGTAGGTATGTCGAAGGGTAGTTTAGATCCAGCCTGCGGAATTCAAAAAGGTTATGAGTTCTTTGATGTTATTCTTCGCGACTTCCTCGAGGGATGCGAAGAAGGGTTTACCCAGAGCTCGCTGTCTAGTCCTAGCTAGTGCCGGACAAGCGCATAGGTAGTGAAAGAGGGTTTCTTTTTCAGTTGCGTCGTTACAACTGCGACAGTGTCTATTATGTGGGATGCCTAATCTAACTGCATGGTCCCCTATAGGGCAGTGGCCTGTGGTAATCGCTGTTATTCTGGCTATATCTTTACGTGCTTTACTCAAGAGGTGGGATGTTCTGTCCCTGCTATAAATTGGCCACATACTTCTGGATATGGCGCAATTTGTTAGCCTCCTCCATCTGAGATTGGCTTTTGATAGGGATTCTTCGGAAATTTTTGCTTTGACTACTCCTATTGGAATTTGGACCGGTTCCGCAAGTGAGCAGTGAAACCGCCTGAAACACTCTGGCTGTGTCCGGGAGCCTGAAGGATTTTGAGATGCTCAGAGACTCCGAAAATACACCCGCACCTACTCCACAGTCCATTTTTGAACCGTCAGTGTAGATTGTTAAATTCGAGTCCCTGTTCACCCGTCCGTCCTGCCAGTCTAATCTTGAAGGGAATTTTACTTCGAAGTGTTTTTTAAAAAGTATTCTGGGAGTAATGTAGTCCGTTGAGGGTGGTACTAGCTCTCTTGATAAAGAAAGCAGAATATTGCTATGTCCGTAAGGTCTCGCATACTAGCACCCGGACTCTCTGAGTCTTATCGCGCTATGTATTACGATGTTTGTGATATGGAGGTCTAAGGGTAAGAGATGCATAAGGACTGTGAGGGCGTCTGACGGCGTTGACCGCAGGGCGCCTGTGGTGCCTATGCATGCCGTTCTTTGTACTCTGTTGAGCTTGGTTATGTTATAGGCTTTTCCGAGGGCCGGCCACCAGACTACTGACCCGTAAGTGAAGTCGTACTACGGCTGTGTACATCCAAAGAGTCAGTTTTGGTTGCAGGCCCCATCTTTTGCCAAACGTTCTGCTGCAGGAATAGAAGGCTATGCACGCTTTCTTTACCCACTGTTCGATGTTCAGCTTCCAGTTGAGCTTGGGATCCAGGATCACTCCCAGATACCTAGCACTGGAGGATAATGAGAGTGGTTGGCCGTTTAGGCGAGGAAGGGTAAAGTCGGGTATTTTGGTCCTAGTGGTGAAAAGCATCATTTCGGTTTTGCTCGGGTTAACACCGAGACCGGACAGTCTGACCCAGGTGCTAACCTTCGACAGAGCATTCTCCATAATTTCGCTAATTACGGAGAGAAACTTTCCTGACACCAGTATCACCATATCGTCCGCATACCCGACTACCTTGTCTTTGCCGACATATCAAAATCTAGAAAACCACTTTGTAAACAAAGGCCTCAAAATGAACCATATTTTTAAAAACAAACCTTGATTTCAAATCACAATCACTTATGTCATTCAATCTCCTACAAAATAATGCTGTAGGTACCTAACCTAACGTCCTAGTGCCTAGTCAACAGAAGACTGTAACTGAGCAATTTATCCTCATTGAGGATATCTATCATCGCGTTGGCACAGTTAATATGGGGAAGTTTCTATTTCAGTTCTTAGAAACACAGCAAGTATGATGTACATATTAACAAAACTTGTATGTTTTACGCAAATGTATGATTATTAATGATCAATGTATTAATGTTATGTTTATGCCCCCAAACGTTACTCCATTAATCTAACCCATGGATCAAAATGCCATCAGAATAACAAAGCTTTACTAGTCTAAAATAAATCAAAATACATAAATTTTTAAATTCCAACTCTGGGATTGTCCTATACTTTTGGTAAAATTTAACCTTCGCAAACGTGAACTCTCTCGCAAACGTGAACTGGCTTGGTTTTTAATTGTTCACGTTATCGAGAGTCTACTGTATTTTCAAATTTTGAAACCGTTTTTTTTTTTCAAGTGATTGCGATTGAGTATCTAGTGAGTCAGCCACGCTTTTCCCTTTATATCAGTTCGTTATTGTTTTTCGTGTGCATCTGTCCAATACTCGTCTTTTGAACAAAAATTAACCTTAATTCCAGTCCTAAAAATACTAAAAAGCATGCAAAGAACGCGAAGTGTATTTAAATGTCTTATTTTTGGTGATGTTTGCAGTATGAAATAAAATGTGTTGCCTACTTTAGAAGATGTAATAAATATTATGAATGGACAAGGCATCAAGTTAAATTCGATTAGGAAACTGCAAAAGAACCCACCTTTCCAGAAATAGCAGGTATATTTACAACCAGGATACAAAATATATGGCAATCTGCATCCATTCCGACTGTAACAGAAACCAGGATCATGCAGATGCTAAAAGCATATCATTTGAAATTTAAAAATTTACTGAAATCCGTTAAGAGGCTTTCCCCAGAAAATTTTCGACAAACCGGTAAGTTGCTTTTTGATATTGCCGCATGCAAATGCAAAGAATTCGATCAATGCATCTGTGCTAAAAATAAAAAGGTACCGAAACAAGAACAAACATTTTTAATAGACCAAACAAATGTCGTAGTATGGCAAAAAAGTTTGAAAAGAAAACAGACTAGAGAGAAACGCCAAACTAATATTTCTTTAAGTAATTCTACGTCAGCTGTTTTAGATGAAAGTAAAGGGTCCGCCAAATAACTTTTTTTTTTGAAAATGCTATAAAAAAAACTACTGAATATTTTCTCAAATTTCTTTTTTTATTTGAAAGTACAATCCTTCCGGTTTATAATGGAAAATAATTGCATTCAAATGGCTGCCTCGGCTGGCAATGCAGTAGCCTACACGATCGGTCCAATTTTTAACCACATTATCGATTGTGTGCAGCTGTATTTCACCAATGGCTTCACGAATATTGTCCTTTAAAGCGTCAATTGTCTCTGGCATGTCGGCGTAACACTTATCTTTTACGGCACCCCACAAATAATAGTCCAACGGTGTCAAATCGCAGCTCCGCGGTGGCCAAACGACATCAGCTCTGCGGCTGATAATGCGTTCTTCAAAAACAGGGCGCAAAACATCGAGTGTAACTTCGGCTGTGTGGCACGTAGCGCCGTCCTGTTGAAACCAAATGTTGCCAATATCCTCCTCTTCAATTTTTGTGAACAAAAATTCGTTCAACATGGCCCGATAACGATCGCCATTGACTGTAACGGCCACTCCTTGCTCATTTTCGAAGAAAATACCTCTGGACCAAAATCCGCACCAAACAGTGACTCGTTTTGGGTATATCGGCTTTTCAATGTATGCGTGCGGGTTTTCTGTGCCCCAAATGCGACAATTTTGCTTGTTTACATACCCGCCAAGATCAAAATGAGCTTCATCTGAGAATCGGCATCTTCTCTAAGTCGATCGCAGGCCCACTTAGCGAAGCGAAAACGCATTGGATGGTCAGTTGGTCAATGATGTCTCCGAAATGTTCAATTGTTGAGAACGACGGTGAATTGATGTTGATGGCTCTTCACGCACACTTTCTGCCACAGCAGCAATTTTCTCGGGTGTACGCACTGTTTTTGGCTTTTCACGCTTTGGTTTATCGATGAGGATCCCAGTTTCTTTCACTTTTTTCACAAGATAACGAACATACGGAGCTGACGGTGCTTCTCTTCTTCCAAAATCCGTACGCAATTTTCGCACACATTCTGCAACATTAGGTACCATGATTTTCAAAGTAATGTCGCAATATTTCCCAGCGTTGTTCAAGCGTATACACAACCATATTCGTTCAGCGGAAGGATAAAACTAATTATCTGTCAAATCAGACATGAGCTAAGTGTTACCATTCGCGAAATAAGCACTAGTTGAAAAAAAAAAAAAAACGTTAGATGGCGGACCCTTTATAAATATAAGTAGTTCGACATCGTCATCGTCATCGTCTGCGTCTGATTCCAAAAGTACAGATTTATTAAAAGCCATAGAAAAATCTGAGAAGACAAGAATAAAGTCCTCAAGCGTTGATCTTAGTACATTATCGAAAACATGTGAAAGGTATGGAGTGTCAGATAGCAGCAGTGATTGCATCGTCTGTTTTGTTCGACAATGGGTCAGAAGTCGTGGTCATAGACAGGCATAAATTGCGAAGAGAGACCAGTAAGACAATTATCTTCGACTGTGCCGAAGCTCAAATACCCGGTACTATATTATTGTAAAAAATATTTTAGTATTAAAAAATTATATATTTGTATGGGAGGTATGGGTAGTTTTTATTCGACCAAGCTCATTTTTTGTCAAAACATTTTAAATATTACTAAAACAATATGTGCAAAGTTTAAACTTGCTATCTTTACTGTAGCTATTTAAATTTTTACCATCAAAAGGCTATATAAATCCGATATTTTTGTATGGGAGGTAGTAGTAGTTTTCATCCGATCTGAGAAGCGTTCTTTGAGTCGCTCTGTGGTCTTAGGGCCCATTAGCGGTAGCTGCTGACCGTTGGCTGGCGGCATATTTTGCGGAACGCTAGCAGCACTACGGCAAAATCTCGCTATTTGGCTTGCACAAGCCCGAGTCACCTCTAACGCTGTATCGATTAACCTCTGCAACGTCAAACAGACCTTCTAGATTTGACTTTCGATTGCTATTGATTTTTCTTCACGTGATATTATTTCACCTAGACCATGAAAATTAATTAGATTTTGCATAAAAAAATCTTTTCAACCTAACTCACCCAGAAAAGTCACTGTAGGACGTACTGTGAATTTTACTTTTAAAACTGTATTCGCAAGGACATCGACCGCTCTCTATAATTGCGACCTTTGATAATTGTGAGGGCCCGTCAGCAAACCAATTTTGCATTTGCGGTGCATTTATTTACCCCTCCCTTTGTTCTTGCAAGTCTCCGCTCACCCTGTCTTTGTTTTTCTAATTGTTTCTCCTAATTTGTCTCCTTTCTATTCTCATTTTCGACTTTTTCTTATCATTTTCTGTTTCACCTACTTGCTGTGATTATTTCATTGGAATGAGAGCGAGGGGTCTCTTAATTTCCAATTTTCTATTTTCGTCAAGTCGTGTAAGTGTTGTCATTTTATTTCATATATAACATACATACATAAAATAACGATACCTAACATAGAGAAAATAACGTAATTTACAAAAAAAATATATATCAACACATATTCGCGATCACCCATTACACTGGAACACACTGAAATGGAACGAAGAAAACTTAACCCGGCGTCTCCACGAGCAATATTTCATAGAATGCCATATAGCATGCTATGAGAATTGCTCGTGGAGACCACAAATAGTATTCTATGAAAAATGGTATTCTATCTATTGCTCAGCTCATAGCTTGCTATCGATAGTATTCTATGGGGTGTGCTTTCTTTGTCTGACACATGTGTTTTCGTGTGATGCACAAACCAGTATGTGGTTTGTGGTGTGATGAGTATGGAAATAGTAAGCTATGAAATGCCCACCCTACATTTTATTGCATACTATCATTATTTCTTTCTATGAGAAATGACAGATGGCAATCTATGAAATATTGCTCGTGGAGACGCGGTGTAACGAAAGGGGAAACGAATGCAAGACAAAACGTCAAAATCACATCAAGAATTGCAGCAGGTGGACACAACTTGGTAAGTAATTTTTAATTTTTATGTTTGCAGATAATTTATAATTGTTTTCTTTGCAGATTTTTGGAATAATTAATTGCACAGGTAAGTACAATTCTCTGCTATTGCAGTTTATCCTCTAAAACTTTTCTTTTCTCGATACAGGTCATGTACAGTTGCCGGCACAAGTATTTTGACAAAACTAAAGTTAATTCTGGTCATAATTTGAAACTTACTTCATGTAAATTTTGGCACCAATGAAAAGGTCATTTAAATTCCGTTTGAATGATCCAAATCTTTCCTAAACCCATTAAGTAGCCATTTAAAACTCTTAGAATTTAGAATTTTTGTAAATGTCTATTTTTTTTACTTTTTTCCTCGGTATCAAAAAAATTTTTTTATTTGATGCAAAAAGTTTCTCCAAACAATTCTAATATGACTGTAAAAAAAATGTTTAATAAATCTCTTTATATACAATTTGTCCCTCTTTATATTTGATGTCCCTATCCCTACTTCGTGTGTTATATAATTTTGCTGCTTTTTGATGAGCTAGCCCTAGATTGTCAAGTATTTTCGTCCTAATTAGCTCTAGTTTGTCATTTCTGTAGCAATGGGAAGGGAACTCAATAAAACACCATGCTTATGAGACTGACACTTTATTACTGAACTATTAACTAACTAAAGAGAGCTTACATATTATGTATATACCTATACATGATCTGATTTACAGTAGTCATAATGTGTGGGTGATATGAATACTTGTATGTTGTATTCAGAGATGTACGTAGGTACTCAATATATCCCCCCTTTTTAATGTTTAGTTGGTTGGTGGGTTGTAGTGGCGGTTTAGGTAGAAACCCAAGTAGCACTAAGTGCCGTTTTGTTACCACATACTCATTTGACCTGGTTGTTGTAGGTATGTCGAAGGGTAGTTTAGATCCAGCCTGCGGAATTCAAAAAGGTTATGAGTTCTTTGATGTTATTCTTCGCGACTTCCTCGAGGGATGCGAAGAAGGGTTTACCCAGAGCTCGCTGTCTAGTCCTAGCTAGTGCCGGACAAGCGCATAGGTAGTGAAAGAGGGTTTCTTTTTCAGTTGCGTCGTTACAACTGCGACAGTGTGTATTATGTGGGATGCCTAATCTAACTGCATGGTCCCCTATAGGGCAGTGGCCTGTGGTAATCGCTGTTATTCTGGCTATATCTTTACGTGCTTTACTCAAGAGGTGGGATGTTCTGTCCCTGCTATAAATTGGCCACATACTTCTGGATATGGCGCAATTTGTTAGCCTCCTCCATCTGAGATTGGCTTTCGATAGGGATTCTTCGGAAATTTTTGCTTTGACTACTCCTATTGGAATTTGGACCGGTTCCGCAAGTGAGCAGTGAAACCGCCTGAAACACACTGGCTGTGTCCGGGAGCCTGAAGGATTTTGAGATGCTCAGAGACTCCGAAAATACACCCGCACCTACTCCACAGTCCATTTTTGAACCGTCAGTGTAGATTGTTAAATTCGAGTCCCTGTTCACCCGTCCGTCCTGCCAGTCTAATCTTGAAGGGAATTTTACTTCGAAGTGTTTTTTAAAAAGTATTCTGGGAGTAATGTAGTCCGTTGAGGGTGGTACTAGCTCTCTTGATAAAGAAAGCAGAATATTGCTATGTCCGTAAGGTCTCGCATACTAGCACCCGGACTCTCTGAGTCTTATCGCGCTATGTATTACGATGTTTGTGATATGGAGGTCTAAGGGTAAGAGATGCATAAGGACTGTGAGGGCGTCTGACGGCGTTGACCGCAGGGCGCCTGTGGTGCCTATGCATGCCGTTCTTTGTACTCTGTTGAGCTTGGTTATGTTATAGGCTTTTCCGAGGGCCGGCCACCAGACTACTGACCCGTAAGTGAAGTCGTACTACGGCTGTGTACATCCAAAGAGTCAGTTTTGGTTGCAGGCCCCATCTTTTGCCAAACGTTCTGCTGCAGGAATAGAAGGCTATGCACGCTTTCTTTACCCACTGTTCGATGTTCAGCTTCCAGTTGAGCTTGGGATCCAGGATCACTCCCAGATACCTAGCACTGGAGGATAATAAGAGTGGTTGGCCGTTTAGGCGAGGAAGGGTAAAGTCGGGTATTTTGGTCCTAGTGGTGAAAAGCATCATTTCGGTTTTGCTCGGGTTAACACCGAGACCGGACAGTCTGACCCAGGTGCTAACCTTCGACAGAGCATTCTCCATAATTTCGCTAATTACGGAGAGAAACTTTCCTGACACCAGTATCACCATATCGTCCGCATACCCGACTACCTTAATTCTTTCTCTATCTAAACTATTGAGTATTTTGTTCATTACTATTAGCATAGACAAATTAAGTAATAAAGACACACCGCTTCATATAGAGAAAAAGGCACCACTTTGAGATTGCCTCCACGGAGATTGCCTCCATTTCATGCATGTTGTGCCGTTAACTTGTGTTTCAGAAGTTGCATCACACGAAAGTTGTTACAATCGAACACATTATAGCATACTTGCTGCGATGACTGGTGGTGTTTTTTTTACTTTGTTGTACAGGTAGACCTCACTTAACACGGGGGTAACGTTCCTGAAAAATATCGTGTTAAACAAAATCGTGCTAAACGAAACAAGAAACCAGTGCAAAAGAGGAGTTACGTTCCATAATTTCAAAAACCAGAAATATATTTTTTTTACTTTTTAGATTATTTTTATTTAAAATTTTTTAGGGATGTTGAGGAACCATCAGCTACTGCTTTCCTTATTGCCAATTCATTTCTCTTAATGGTCCGTACTGAAGATTCATTTAAATTTAAGCTTTTTGCAATTGCAGTGACATTTTCACAAAACGATCCAAAATTTGTAATCTTTGCTTCGAGAGAAATAATATTTCTCTTAAGCGGTAGTTTATCTGTCTTTGCCGACATATCAAAGCTTTTAATGAGATGACAAGGGTCATACAATGCAAAAATTCGTTGGCAGTTGTGATAAAAAAAAGGCTTTTCTGGTGTTATACCCAGGCAATTGAAGCAACTTCTATTATTCGAACCCTGGTCACATGTAAGGCTTCTGACTCGTAACCCAATGTTTTGGTAATAGTTAAGGTTATCAATAAGTTTGTTCCTTAATTTTTTTGCGCCCATTGGTTTATCAGTCACAAAGTAACTTGTTATATATTTCCAATTGGAAAAAATACCTCTTACCATAAACAGTAAGATATATTTGCCAATTAAATTTTCCTTTTCCCTGCCATCGTCGATGTACCCAACTATTTCATCATAAAAACCATCAAAAGTCAAATTTCGTTTTATGGCAATTTCATCAAACACTAAGGATGTTTCTTTAGTGTCTGGGTTCCATTTTGATACCAATTCGGTAAGGTTTTTAGTTATTTCGTCGTTGAACCCTGGCCTTGTTTTTTTGATGATTTGCCATCGACGAATGGAGTTTTCAGAAGGAAAATTTATTTGCAGGGCATCTCTGATATACCTTTCTTTAAACCGTAGGTGATTTATACATTAGTTCAGATGCTAGATCTTTTTCACTTTTTCCCCAGTAAGAATATTTCGATTTCTTACACAAAATCAATTTGGCAAAAATTTTTGCATTCCGACTTACATTTGGCAAGGATTCAATTAAAGAAGACAATGGAAGAGCATTTTTCTTTTTTAAATCTTTGCTTCTACACTTTGCCATCTTAATTTGCTTGCAAGATCTTTTAGTCATCAATGAAACATTTTTATACTTTCTCCTCAATAGATTGTATTTTTTCTCAATTTCAATACATTTGCTTTTGTAGAAAAAATGTTTTTTTCTGACTTTAAGCAGTTTTTACATTTTGCATTTTCTATTATATCTATGGTATTACCACTAAAAGACGACATAGGCTCCCCAAACTCTTCAAATAAAAGCTCTTCTGTATCTGGTCTTTTCCGCTCATATGTTCTTCCTTCAAAGCGAACGGGTATGTGGTCTTAGTCAGAAGCTGTATTATTTTGAAGCAAAATATCACCTGAAAAAATTGAAGGTACTGCTGTTTTTTTTAGTTTTTTTTTACCTATATCATTTTGACTAAAATGATTCGAGCAAATGTATGGGTTTTTAGCTGGAGGATGATTTTTTAATGAACATGCATCCATCCACTTTTCAAAAAAAATCGAATCCTCTTTGGGAAATCGAAAAAAGATAGGGTTGGATTGTCGCGCTTCGATTTTCGACAAGAAGGGACAGCGCATCTCACACCCCAACTTTTTGTGCGAAGAGCCATCTCATAAAAAGTGCAGTAAAGGGATTAAATTTAAAATTATGTACTCTCTGTCTCTACCTCCTAAACACATGAAAAGAATAATTCCACATAGGTATCAGTGGCGTGGCGTGAATAATTTTAAATGGTAAGTCGAAGTCGAAAAATATCAAAATGTCGAAGGGAAGATGTAGGTAGTACCTATCTATGTATACAAAACCTTCAGTTATTTTTTAAAGCCATACAATCGAAAACTCCAGGAAGAAATTAAATTAATGAAGATATTTTTCCATCTTGAGTGCAAAACTTTCATATTTCGTGTAAACATGATTTATATCATGTCTTATAATATTGTCCTTTATTTCTACATAAAGGTTCTTTAAATGAGTGTTTAAATCGAGCATTTGGGGTTTTTGTGGAGCTTCAGCAAAATCGTCTATGTACTTACTCTTTGAAACATTTCTTCAAACGTATTTACATAGGTACGAAGATCATACCAAAGACTCAAAACACTTGATTTCTCACTTAGCGACTTGTTTATAAACTTTATAAACACATCAGTATGTTTATTTTTTAAAAGATATCTACAAAATTCACCAAATAACTCGGAGAAAAGCGTATTATTTTGTTGCATAAGAAAGCGGCCTTTGAACAGAGGATACTCCCCTCAGAAAAACTCAGAAAATGATTAGGTAAAAAAGGGAACTGACTATTACTATGACTTCATCACAGCGCAGCGATAGGAGATACACACACAATTCAAATTCACCAAATCTGTCGGAGAAAAGCGTGTTATTTTCCAGATACATATACTCAATTACACCACAGCGCAGCGGTAAAAGATACACACAAAACCCACCAAATAACCCGAAGAAAAGCGGGTTATTTTTTTGCATAAGAAAGCGGGCGTTGAACAGAGAGGACTAAACTCAGATAAACGCAAGTGTACAAAAGAGAAAGGAGACAAATTTGTTCTATCCAGTGAGAGATTTTATAACCCGTCATATTTCGGGTTATTTTAGATTTGGGTTATGCTCAGAGAGTGTGGGCAGTTATAATACTAATAATAATGAAGGCGAAGAAGGCCCGAAGGGTGTGTGTTTCCGTGTGTATAAAGTTCAATTGAGTTGGTGGGGTCGGGGTATGTAGCTTGCGCAGATGAATAGATACATATTATTAAATTTATCCCGTGGGTTTTATGTTGCTCGTTTTTAAGTAAACATTGTTGTGTAGCTGAAACTGAAACTTTTAAAAGGTAACCCGGTAGGAATCGGGTTATATGGACGCCACGCCACTGATAGGTATATATACATATATCTCGCATCGCATCAACCTCCATCCACAACGAACGATGATCGAATGGCGTTGGCGTGGACGGTTTCTCTACAGTGCGAAGCGACCCACCGACGTAGAACTACAACTGATTTGTGTTTGTGTGTGTTGTTTGCTTTCGAACGTTCATGGTTCATCGCACTTCACGTATCACGTTGCGTTGCTTCACTGATCGTACGAGTACGAGAGTATAGAATTGCGTTCTTGTAGATCGGTACAACTTGCAACACAGAAATATTATATAGCCAACATGAATGAAAGTAGCAGCAACCCGGTGCAGGAAATTCAGAGGTGGCGACTTTTTCTTGTAGCGGGGTGTCTTTATTATTAATTTGTCTATGCTATTAGCCATAGCAGTGGTGAAATGACACCTCCTTGGGGTGTTCCTCTGCTGGCGTATTTGGTTATGTTGCTATTTCCTAGTGTTGTCTGAATGATCCTGGTGTTAAGCGTAGAAACAATCCAAAGGCTAAGATGGTTTTCTATCCCTAATTCCGTTAAGGATTCCAGAATCGCTTCAGTATGTACATTAGGTCTGTTTTTTTCCACATCTATCTCAGTGAAGTAAAGTAAAGTAGGATTTTTAACACGCAATTACAACAACTACGAACCGTTTGACACATTCGAGACTCTATATAGTTGTTGTAATTGCGTGTTAAAAATCCTACTTTACTTTACTTCACTGAGATAGATGTGGAAAAAAACAGACCTATTGTTGAATGCCCCTTCTATATCTAAGAAGGTCGCTAAGGTATATTCTTTATAGTGTATTGATTGTTCTATTGTACGCACCACTTCGTGAAGAGCCGTATCTGTCGATCTTCCCTTGAGGTATGCGTGCTGTGATTTGGATAGTGATGTTTCTATATTACTTCGCAGGTGGTTGTCTAAGAGTCGCTCTAGGGTTTTCAATACAAAGGAGGACAGGCTGATTGGTCTGAAATCCTTCGCGCTCTCGTGACCGCATCTACCCGCCTTTGGAATGAAAATCACTCTCACTCGTCTCCATGAATGTGGTACGTGGTTGTTGAGTATACAGCTCCTAAAAATCGGTGTGAGCCATGGAATTGCTATGTCTTGATTTGAAAGGGGCGAAACTGTTTATGGCCCAGGAAATTTTTTCCTCAGTAATAATGGATGTTATGTTTTCCCAGGCACTAGTTTGCGGACGATGCGAGTTGCTGCACTCTGAACTGTCGTCCTTGCACCCAGGAAAATGGGTATTAAATAAGAGATCTATTGATTCTGCAGTTGACTCCGTCCACCGTCCACGTCCCGCCCGCCTTTCTCAAAAGTGATGGGGCTGGAGTGTTCTTTGGATAGTATTTTACTGAGTCTTGAAGAGTCTTTTATTGTTTCGATTGATTGGCAATAGTCTATCCATGACTGTTTTTTAGCCACTCTAATAGATTGTTTGTATATTTTCAGACAGTCACGGCAGGGCTGCCAGTATTTACACCTGTGGCAGATATTGAAAGTCTCTCTAGTCAGCTTTCTGAGATTAGAGAGTTCGCTATTCCACCACGGAGGTAGGGTTTTTTTGCTATATTTGATCGGACACGCGACTTTATAAGCTGTACTAAAAGCTTTTTCAAAAGCCTTCACTTTTGTGTCGAGTTCTGTGGTCGAGGTGATCATTGGGGTTGGTGGTTTTTGCAGTTTGTTCTTTGTAACCTGGGCAAACTTTGGCCAGTGGATTTTTTTGGGGTTTCTAAAAGGTTTTGGTTTCTCAACTTCGAGATCCACATCGAAGAGTATCCAGCTGTGATCCGAAAAAGATTTCAGGTTGGATACTCTCCAATTTTCTACTTTGTTTTACTGAGTGTGACATTTATAACATCCTCCCACCCGTTAAAACTATCCGTACTCGGAAAGATAAAGGTTGGAGTGTTACCTCTATTGTAGTGTATTGAAAGGTTGTTTTCGATAAGGTAATCAAAAAGAGACTCACCTCGTTCGTTGGTTTCAGAGCTGCCCCATAACACGTGTCTTGCGTTGGCGTCGCAGCCCATCAGCAGACCTGACTTAGTTCTGGATACTAGCTCTTGGACCTCTTCTGGTGGCGATTGACGGTCGTGTGCCATATACACTGACGCGATTAGCAGGTCCGCACCTCCCGCCTTCTCTAATTTAACCCTTGTTAAATCAGACGAGCTAAAATTTGGACATAAAAAAGCTTTAATATGTTTTTTAGCTAGAATGCAGGTTCTTGGCTTACCATGGTTGTTGTTTTTAGGGTTGTATAGTAGGTCATAGTGTTTGTTGTTTAGGCCCTTGATGGTGTGGCCATTTACCCAGGGTTCTTGTACAATGCTGATGTCGATGTTTTCCTCTCTGAGAAAAACCATCATATTATCCGTAGCACACTTAGAGTGCTTCAGATTAATCTGCACGACCTTCAGCATTGGATTTATCGGAAGTTTGGTTGGTTTCGGTTGTTGGTTGGGTCGTCTCGATCAAAATGTCTTCCAGCAACTTGCTGGCATCGTCGACTTCGTCCAAGTCGTCGGTCTGACCTGTCGATCGGAAAATCTTGACCTTGGCGTGCCTGATGCCAAATCGAAGTTTACAGCCGATCTTCTCGATCATGGCCGCGCTGTCTTCCGTTATCAGCATCAGGAACGATAAAGTGTTGTTATGTGGTTCCTCAGCCTTGATGACTTTCCAGTCGTCCATGGGAACCGTCGGGTTATATAGCTTGAGACAGTTGACGAGCTTATCACTGTCGATGGTCATGTTAGGGAGCCAGATGCGTATCCTTGGGTCTTCTAGGAATCTCCCTGGCCAGGATCAACTTGAGCTTCAAGCCGTCCCATGCGTCGCGTATCTCGCGAACGCAGCCTACTAGAAATTCCTTCGAAAAGGCATCTTCGCATTTGTGGTTGTGGTTGTGTCTGCGCTTCCTTGCGGAAGTTGACGTACTCGTCAACAATGCGCTAGTACTTTACTTTATCAGCCAGGTCCCGAGAAGAAGTCGTACCGGCCTCCTCGTTCTTGGTGATCTTACCCAGAATGAAGATGGCCCTCTTATACGCACTTTTCCTGCGGTTGCTGGCTGATTTATGGCTAGTCTCACTGTTGAGGGCACTAGGTCGAGTGTCCTGGGTTGTGGATGTGGTGGCTGAGGTGGATGTTGATGCTTTTGGGAGCACAGCCAGAGAAGATCTCCTCCCTGAGCATGCGCTTCCCACTATAGTCTCCTGGCTAGAGGCTAGAAGGTCATCTTCTGATGACGTGTTGACAATTTTTTCTTCTTTTTTGTTTTTATTCATATTTGTTTTTTTGGATGTTGGTCCCACGAGTAAAACGGAAAATGGGTCCCTCCCGGCAGAGCCGTTTTACCGGGATAAGGCTGGAATACGACAAACCTCGCCTATGCGTCTGAAGGAGCTCGTTAGAGACTGGTTTAACCACCAGCCTTGCATTCTTGGGCATTGTTTCGTGCTTTCATGCGCTCGCGCCACCCGTGAAGTCAGGTACCCCTGTCCTATGGTCAAAAAGCATGTACAAAGAATTAAACTACATATTGAGAAGTTAAGAATTCTATGCAATGCTCCCTGACCTCAGCTAACCCCGTCTTGACATCGCACAAGACAACTGTAGGGTCATTTCCAGCCGGCACCCCCGTGGAGGGTTTGGATGAGGATTTTCGCCAGCCAGATTAATGTTTAGTAATTCAAGGATAGTACAATATTCATGGCTACTATCTATCATACATTTTTACAAATTTATATTCGATACGCTACTTAATGTCTAATATTAATTCAATAAAACAAAAGGAGAAAAAAATTCAGATTATACATGTCTACTGTCTAACTTTAGCTTTCAGAAATTTATATTGAATTCAAAATTTATTTTTATTTTAGGAACATATATCTTTTACCACTTCTTGTTTTCGACTCTGTTATATTCGGTAATTCATTCTTTGCCCGAATTGTTAAGCCTGACTCGGGATTTGATCTGATATAACTACTATTTCGTCTATAAATGTGTTTGTTTTCATCTTCAATTATGTATGCGCGCTGTGTCGGTCCTTTTTTTTTTTAATTATTCCTCGTATCCATTTGTTTGATTGTTGCATGTATATAGGTTGACCATTCTGAAAAGAGTTTCTCGATTTAGCACGTGCATTATAATTGTTAGTATAATTTTGAATTTTGTTTTCAAGTTGTTGATGTACGTCTTTATTTAGTGTCACTGATTGGTAATTTAGTACGTAACCGTCTATTATTCAGTAGTTGTGAAGGTGAAAATGTCATGTCTTTTACTGGTGCGTTTCGGTATTAAGGCTAAATACATAAATCCTCATGAGTTTTACTTTTCTTGAGTACTGATTTTAAAATTCCTACTGCCCTTTCTGCCAAAGCATTTCCTTTTGCATATAATGGACTGCGAGTTCTTAATTCCACATTCCAATTTTGTAAAAAACTTTGATCTCCCTAGCGGGGGAAAAGGGATTGTTGTCAGAAATTATAATTTTAGGTATTCCATGTTCAGAAAATATCTCCATCCAATGTCTTTTTATTTCCGCTGCCGATTTGCTTTTTAACTTTCTCACATCAATCCACTTTGAAAAATAATCAATGGTAACTAAGTAATTTTCATTTCCATATTCTGCAATATCAGAAGCTATTTTTTTATATAGAGTCTCTTAGTTTGTAATATGGTTTTACTTCGTCACTACATTTGTCTTTTGATTTTGGCCAGCCATTTAAACAAAATACCATTATTTTCTTTAAGATTTCATCCTTTCCCATTTCAACCCGCAATTCGTTTTCGGAGCTTTCCGGCACATCCACACTTAATACTGTTTCCATTATACTTTTTTCTTCCTTACTTTGTTCCGCTTTTAAATAGTGTCTCGACAAATGAGTTAATTTGGCTTTAATCTTCTTTCGAAAATTTGTACATATTCATAAAAATAATGTTGCCATGTAGTAGCTAATCAGTTAATTAAGCAAAACTACTCCGAAAATTTGGCAGCACTCTCGAACTTCCGTGTCACTTTTGAGTTTTGATACTTCACATAAATTCAAACGAAAAAGTTAAAATAGTAAAATAGTAAAAATAGTAAACGGAAGAGAATTTAGAATTTAAAAAAATAATAATACATAGAAATATGTGGAAACCTGGAGAAGTGAAAAGTGCGACTGTCAGCTGTAGTAGACTACCTAATCAAGAAATTTCATATTTCAAGCAAGTTGTATTGAATTAAAAGTGTATTAAATCCAAAGTGCATCTAGAAAGGTTCCCCAGCAGTTCGGGTGCAGAAGCAGCTTTCAGTTTTTTGGCTAAAATCAGTGATCTTTTACAGCCTTATTCATTAGATTCATTTAATCTGTTTAATTATCAGTGTCTCAGCTAATTCACGTCAATTGCGAAAATGCAATTTTAATTAAGACTTAAAAAATGCATATTAATAAAGAATTTTTGCTCATATACCAGCTAATCAATGAATTAAGGCAATAAGCCTAAAAGTATACCAGCATTTCATATAAAAGTATGCAATTGGTAGAAATATTTGATCAATTCTGACATTTTTCTCTGGAATGCTGTGTGCATGAGATAAGAACGCCATGACGATTTAAGCAAATTGTATTACGCAGTTGGCATGAGATTTTTTTGTCGGAAATTTGTTATTTAAATTCGGAAAACACTAATTTTTGTTGTTCTAATGCCTAATGCACAAATCAATTACAAATACGAAATTTGGTAATGAAATAATAGCATAATAATTATTATATGCCATGATTTTAGTCAATGAAAAATTTAATTTAGTGTTAGGTAATTTGCTCCTGAATACCGATGCCGGCATTTAATTTTTTGACACTTGATTAAATGGAAATTAACTTCGAAAAAAGTTTATGAATAACGTTTTCTGCAATATAACCAACATTATTGCCCAAAATACATGTGCAGAAATTCTGAATGATTCACTGCATGCAGTACTGCAGATGAAACACATGTGCAGAAATCAATTTGCAGCGGTTGCTGTCAATGCGGGGAAAAATACGTGAGTGAAACACAGACGACAAATAATTCCCGTCTCTATTTTCCTCGTATGCATCAGTAGCTGAATTTAAAAATCCGATGCTGCCAAGTCTATTTAATTTAATTTAGAAATAGAGACATGCTGCAGTGCTGCGGTGGCTGCAGAATTTACATTTGTTTCACCACATAAGAACATGTGTATTCTAATCCTGCTGCGCAGTGAATTCTGCACGTGTGTTTTGGGCATAACCCTAATTCAGATTTAATTAAGTGTTATGAATAAGGCTGATTAAGTATAAAGCTTATTTAAAGTTATCAGAAAGCAGAGGTACATACCAAGTTTCATACAGCTGCTTTCTGCCGGCGAATATGGCTAATGCTGTCAAATCCGAGGTCAAATTTTAACAAAGCCGCACAATGCACACTAACAGCCTTATTCATAACACTTAATTAAATCTGAATTAGGGTTAATGTTGGTTTAATTGCAGAAAACGTTATTCGTAAACTTTTTTCGAAGTTAATTTCCATTTAATCAAGTGTTAAAAAATTAAATGCCGACATCGGCATTCAGGAGAAAATTAACTCTGAATTAAATTTTTCATTGACTCAAATTATGGCATAATAATAATTATTATGCTATTATTTCATTACCCAATATCGTATTTGTAATTGATTTGTGCATTAGGCATTAGAACAACAAAAATTAGTGTTTTCCGAATTTAAATAACAAATTTCCGACAAAAAAATCTCATGCCAACTGCGTAATACAATTTGCTTACATCGTCATGGCGTTCTTATCTCATGCACACAGCATTCCAGAGAAAAATGTTAGAATTGATCAAATATTTCTGCCAATTGCATACTTTTATATGAAATGCTGGTATACTTTTAGGCTTATTGCCTTAATTCATTGATTAGCTGGTATACGAGCAAAAATTCCTTATGAGTATGCATTTTTTAAGTCTTAATTAAAATGACAGTTTCGCAATTGACGTGAATTAGCTGAGACACTGATAATTAGCAGATTAAAAGAATCTAATGAATAAGGCTGAATATGCGCACCAAGATTGTGTACACGCTAAAAAGTGCTAATTTCTAATCTGAAAACTGATTGCATACTTTTGGGGGCAAGAAAAACGCTTATATTAACAGTAGCGTTTCTTAAGGCTTCAATTATAGCAACTGCCACATTTAACCATAGCATATCATAGGAATTCAGTGGAATACTTCGTGAAACTGAATGAGAAGTTGAACAGAAAAAGTTTTTCGTACGGAAAAATTAATAAATTCGTTTTCAAGAAAAGTTGTAAATTAATTGATCATTTTTTTTAGATGAACTGATTTTATAATTCAAAAGCAACATTTTAAAACCAAGATTGAGTTCAACGATTAAGTTTAAGTGCTCCAAAAAAGCAAAAAAATATTTTTTCGGTTGCATTTTACTGATAACTATAATTGAAGCCTAAGGTGGATGGATTTAAGTGATAATAGCACAAAAAGAACGCGGCAGGATCTTTCATCCCCAGAAACAACTAAGGAAGAAAACAAAAAATCAAAATGTCGAAAAATACTGTTGGAGGCATGTCAAAAGATGAACTATTGGAGGCTATTGGAATGATCGTTAATAAGTCCTTGGAAGGTGTCGGTGCTAAGCTTGATGACATGAAGTCAGAAGTATTGGAGCTTCGAAAGGAGAATGCTGAGCTGAAGGCCGAAATAGAAGAGCTAAAAACTCAAAAAAGGGAAGAAAAGAAACGCGTGGACAACCTGGAAATTAATGTCAAAAAACTCAATCTCGTCATAAGCGGCTTGCCATCAAATGAAGACTTAAATGCCAGTATCAAAGATTTGTGGAAAAAGAACCTACAGGTAAATGATGATGTTGCAGTTAAGAGCATGAAGAAAATAGGTGAAAAAAAGGGAAAAATGTCCGTTGTAGTGGAGCTAAATGATTCGAATGCGATGCATAAGGTACTTAGTGCTACTAAGCATCTTAAAAACACAAATATTTCGATCAACAGGAATCTTTCGACTGAAGCAAGATTTCGAAGAAGAGCTATTGCGCAACTGCGATCGGAGATCCTCAACGTAAACAAGACGAAATTTGTAGTTCCGCGAGGCGATTAACTGATTATCGAAAAGAAACGCTTTTATTGGAAGTTCGATCAACTTGTCTGTAATAGGTAATTGCGACGGTAAAACGGAGTTATGTAAAGTATGTCAGAATTAATTTGTTAATGTGAATTTTAGCTATAAAAAACTTCTTGAAATTTGTAACTATAAGGTGAACAGATACACCCAGGATAATTCACTTGTCATGTTGACTGAGTGCATGTAAACGATGACGGGGCCGGCCTGTCACTTCTACAACGTTCCTCCAAAATCACATGGGGCCCTATCCTTAAGTTTGCAATTGAATAAAGCAATTTGAAGTAACCTAATCTTTACAACTGGCGAAAAAATCTAGGTAATGGCAACAATTGGAAATTGTCCAAACTTCGGTGAAGCAGACGACTCGGCCGTCTTCAAGAAAAAAATATTGCAATTTTTTATCGCAAATGAAAATGACATTGAGCAGCCTAACAAGAAACGTGCAATACTTATCAACGCACTGAGTGAAAAAGTATAAAAATTACTGAGTGATCTAGTATTCCCAGAGCAACCCGAAGACACCAATTCCACGTTTGAAGTGCTGACTACGGCCTACGGCTTTGGACAATCATATTCCTTGATCTAACCAACTCGCCTCTGAGGAATTATGATGGTTAATTTTTCGCACCACTCGGGAAACGTACATTTAAGGTAAAGTACCGAAATAAAGAACGATTTGTTGAATTCTATGTCATAAGAAGGGTTGGGCCACCGTTGTTGGGTAGCGATTGGATGTAGGTACGCTTTTGACATGTCAATACAGTCCATTCACTTTTTGAATAAGGAGAATTGTGAGTTCAACGAAATTATTAAAGAATTTCCTGTTGTTCCTTAGGAACTTTTAAGGAAGGTACGGTCAGTCTTACATTAAAAGAGAACGCAATTCCGAAATATTCTAGGCCACGTAGTTTACCTTTTGCCATTAAAGACAAGGTAGAAAAAGAAATTGAGAATTTAGTAAAACTATAGGAGTTTTGGAACCGGTCAATTATAGTGAATGGGGTACTCCCATCGTTCCAATATTAAAGAAACGGGGGTCTGCAATTTTCCAAAATTGATTTATCAATGGCCTATCAGCAGTTGTTGTTAGACGAGTCATCTAGGAATCTGACAACCATTTCCACCACGAAAGGCTTGTACTGATATACCAGAATGGTTTATGGAATAGCATCGGCTCCAGCTATATTTCAAAGATGTATGGAGAAATTGTTTTTAGGTATTGAAGGTGTGACTGTCTTCTTGGACTACATTCTAATAACGGCAGGAACAAAAAAAGAACTTATACAAAGGCTCAAATTAGTTTTAGATAGATTACAAAGAGCTGGGTTAAGAGTAGCAAAAGAGAAGTGCGAGTTTTTTGCAAACTCAGTTTGTTATCTAGGTCACATCATAGACAAGTATGGATTAAGGTCCTATTTCACCAACCACTTTTCACTTTGCATTTTGCAATTTTTCACTTTATCTTTGCAAATTTCGCACAGAAGTTTTGGCCTTTACAAAAATATACCGTATGTGAATACAGATCGGTATTTGGGTAGTCATTTTTGATAAATATTTATAAAACGGCTTTATTCGAGTTTTCTGAGAAAAACTAAGTACGTGATCATGTTTAGAATGCTTATGTTGTCTTAAATATGTATTTTGATCAAATTCGTTGGAGCGGTTTTTTGTAAAATTATGCAAACATGTGATACATTGTTGGGTTCGAAAAACTGTTCTTAAACTGTTTAGCTAACGACGTATTCTTCAGGATATAAACATTACGTAGCAGTTGCATTTTCTTCCAAATTGAAAATGGCATTTTCGAGATATGAGCAGTTTTTAAAGTACCATTTTTAGAGATTGGGGTGGAAATCGAAGGACCCATTCATGGTTCAAAAAACACTGTTTTGCAACTGTTTAGCTCAAAACTTAGTAAATGGTATTACTATGGATTTAAGCATTACTTGCTAGTTACATTTTTATCATAAACGAAAATGGCGTTTTTGGGATATGAACAGTTGTTTAAAGTACTATTAATAGCGATTTGGGTGGATATCAAAGGGCGCACTCATTTTAGAGAAAAACTGAGTTTGCTATCAAGTTAAGAATGACGATATTACCTTAATTATAAGTTTTTGTTAAAATCGTTTTTACCGTTTTCGAGAAAAAGCTAATTTTCAAAAGTGCCGTTGTTGGACTTTTTTGCGAAAAACTAGCAGTAATGTTAGGCATGCCTACATTAAATCAACTAACAATTTTGGTTCAAATCGTTAGAGTCGTTTTCGAAAGAAATCTAAATTGTTTAAAATTTTGTTGAGCCTATAAACTCTAAATACGTAGTTTGAAACAAATCGGTCCAAGCGTTTAGATTTCAGAGCTATGGGACAGACAGACATACGGACGGACAGAATTGTGAGACTCACTTTTTTGAGTTCCCCCATCATCGTAATATCAGAATTGATCAAAATCTCGAGTTCGAAATTTTGTACGAAAACAATATCTTTCTCTTACTATGTACGTATACGAGAAAGTTAAGTTATGTTTAGGCCGATGCCAAAAAAAAAAAGTACAGGACTGGGTGAACATAAGTACCTATGTACTTAGGTAGGTAGGTAGGTAGTTGGGTGCTCTAGTGGCGGCTGCCACAGCTTCACGTAGACCATCAGTTGGGTCCATTGTGTCCAGTCACGGGAACCTTCCATTACATACCTGTTGGAGACAAAGAATATACCGCTTTTATTGAGTCACCTAGATTTGGTATCAATCACAGGTATTCACAAGCTCTTGTATCCAGATTTCCAGCTTGTCCTAGGAGCACCGAAGTTATGTGGAGTTTGTCGAACTACTGGAACCACCCCGATTTGAGTATGAATCTCAGGAGTTCCTTTAGATCGACATCCACCAGGTCCTCTAGTTCATCGAAGAACAAGCTGTTGAGAATCCTCTGTCTATTGTTTTTAAGGGCTGGGCATTCGCAAAGCAGATGACAAACAGATTCTATTTCTTCAACGTCTCTGCAGCTTCTGCAAAAGTCATTATGCAGTATGCCCAGCCTTTCCGCGTGTACCCCTATCGCACAGTGTCCAGTAATGACCCCCGTGAGTATGCGGATATCTTTGCGGCTAAGTCCGATCATGAATTTGGATCTCTTTTTGCTCACTTCTGGCCATAATTCTTTTGCATGCCTGCAGGTATTGAGATTGGTCCAGCGTAGATTTGTTCTACTCAAGGATTCAATGTCAATCTTCCTAGCAAGCGTGCTTAGCGGAGTTTTTACAGATTTTAGGGCCATTGATGCATGCATCCTCGACCCGTTCCTTGCAGTTTCGTCCGCCTCTTCATTTCCCGGAATGTCCATATGCCCCGGTACCCAGCATAGGGTCACCGTGTTGGCTTGCGACAGTTCGTCCAGGTATTTCTTGCAATGACTTACTGCCCTCGACTTCACCACGACTGACTCCATGGCTTTTATGGCCGCTTGGCTGTCAGAGTATATAGTAACTTGTTTGTCGGCGATGTGTCTTCTCATTAGGTCCTTTGCCGCTAAGGTTATAGCAGCAATTTCCGCTTGAAACACACTACAGTCATCGCTGATTCGGAATGATTCTCGCAGGTTTAGTGGTTCGCTGAAGATGCCCGCGCCCGTACCAACATCCATCTTAGAACCATCGGTATAGAGGGCTATCTCCCCTTCTTCTGTAACTGCATTATGCTCCCATTCACTTCTGTCCGGAATTCTGGTTGTGAATCTCCTTTCAAAAGCGAGTGTGGGTGGTAGATAGTCTGTAGTTATCTTCTCCTTCGCCGCGCTCCATTGTGCTTCGATGGACGCGTGCCCATAGGATTTGGATACCCATATTCCAGACTCTCTTAGTCTGATTGCGGTTTTGACCGCTCTACTGCTACAGTAAATATCCAGAGGGGTGAGGTTTAGCATCACCTCCATTGCTGCGGTGGGTGTTGTTCGTAGTGAACCCGTTATCCCAATGCATGCCGCCCTTTGGACTTTAGTGAGGCTTGCGAGATGGTATTTTTTCTCTGTGGCCTTCCACCACACGATTGTACCATATGTTAGGATGGGCCGCACTATTGCGGTATACAGCCAGTGTACCACGTGCGGCCTGAAACCCCATGTGTTGCCGAATGCTCTTCTACAGGCATATAGTGCCACGTATGCTTTTTTGATGCGATCCTCTATGTTTTCCTTCCAGCTTAGCTTGGAATCCAGGATTATGCCCAGGTATCTTGCTGTTTTCGATATAGTTAGGTTCACCCCACCCATCCTTGGTGGATTAAATGGGGGAATTACTCTCCTCCTTGTAAACAACAGGATCTCTGTCTTTGATGGGTTCACCCCTAGTCCGCGTCCCGCTACCCAGTTGCTAACTAATAAGAGTGCGTAACTGAGGCGCTCACTGAGAACTGGAGTGAACTTACCTGGGACTAGAATTACTACATCGTCTGCGTATGCGCTCACAATGAAGCCTTCCTTTTCCAGTATTTTCAGCAGTTCGTCTACTACGAGGAGCCAGATGAGCGGTGAGAGAACCCCACCTTGTGGTGTTCCCCTACTCACCTTACGTTCAATGCTCACGTCCCCTAGCTGTGACTTTATCCGTCGTGTGCCTAGCATGAGTCCAATCCAGTTACATAGGCTGCTATTTAGGTGGGCTTTCCTCAAGCTACGCAGGATTGCGTCAGCTTCTATGTTATTGAATGCCCCCTCGATGTCTAGGAACGCGCTCAGCGTATAATCCTTATGTTGTAAGGATTCTTCCACTACTGATACTACCTTGTGTATCGCCGTGTCTACAGATCTGCTCTTCATGTACGCATGTTGTGATTTTGATAGATAGCTATCGCCGATCACTTGCCTTACATATAGATCGATTAGTCGTTCCAGTGTTTTCAACATGAAGGATGACAGACTTATTGGTCTATAGTCCTTGGATGTGGTGTGACTAGCCTTCCCTGCTTTTGGGATGAATATCACTCTCACCTCTCGCCATGCCTTTGGAACATAACATAGCCTCAGACAGCACGTGTAGATGCGACTTAGCCATGGGATTATAGCTTCCTCTGACTTCTGCAGCATTATGGGTCGAATATTATCTATTCCGGGTGCTTTCAGCGGGGCAAATGTGTTTATTGCCCAGGCTATTTTTTTGTCATTTATTATCTCTTGGATTGTTACTAACTCCATTCCCTCCCTTGTGCCTGGCGTTGTTACGCCGTAGCCGTCCGACACCTCGGTGCATCCCGGGAAGTGGGTTTCCGTTAGTATTTCCAGCGTCTCTTTGTGTGATTCAGTCCAGCTGCCGTCTGCTCTTCTTAGCGAAGACATCGGTGTCGGGGCCTTTGAGAGGACTTTTCTTAACCTAGACGCTTCTGTTGTAGATTCAATTGACTCGCAAAAGGTTCTCCATGAGTTTTTCTTTGCGAATCTGATCTATTTTTTCAGGATTTTAACGCTCTCCCTGTAGGTTGACCATTCAATATGTCCCTCTTTGGCGAGGTTCCACCTAGACCTTGAGCTACGCAGAAGCTCCGCGATCTTGGGGCTCCACCAGGGGGGGCGCTTCTTCCCTCGTGTTCTACTTTTTGGACATGATTTGTCAAAAGATCTAGAGAGCACCCCTGTTAAAGCTTCGACTGCATCGTCGATCTCTTCCACTGAGGTGAGATCTCTTTCCGGACAGAGGTTGCTGTGTTTCTGCACTTCCTCGCTAAATTTTTCCCAGTTCGCTCTTTTGGGATTCTTGAACTGTTTCCTACCTTGACAAGCCATTTGTAATTCATAGAGAATCCAGCAGTGGTCTGATAGCGACGCTCTGCTGGATACTCTCCAATTAGCAATTTGGACAGAATTATTTTGGGATACAAATGTTACATCCAAGACTTCCTTTCTGCTCGCCGTAACGAAGGTGGGATCATTTCCCCGATTACAGATGAGCAGATTGGTGCTTAGAAGAAAATCAAACAAAGCCTCACCTCTAGCGTTAATATCAGAGCTACCCCAAATAGTATGATGGGCATTAGCATCACAGCCTAAGACTAAGTTTTTCTTACCTTGTTCTGACGCCGTTACAAGCGCCTTTACCGGTTCGGGGGGTACTGGTGTGTCGCCATCGTCTGGCATGTACGCCGACGCCACTCTGCAACTCTCGCCCTTGCCCTCTAACTCCACCACCGTCAGATCGCCTGTGCTGAAATGAATTAGTATTAGTGCGTGAAGTTCTTTCTTTGCCATGATACACGATCTTACCTTTCCTTTATTTCCTACATATAATGTATCATAGTGTTTCGACCCTAATCCCATCACCTGATTGTTATTAATCCATGGTTCTTGGATTAGGGCCAGGTCCAGCTGCTCCTTCTCGAGGAGAAGCTTCAAGTTGCCTGAGGCGGCCTTACTGTGGTGTAGGTTTATTTGCACTACTCGCATTACTGGTCGTAGCCGTCACCTCCATCGTCTCAGTCGCCTTTGGGTTATCTGCAGTCCGCTTTAGGAGCTTGAGGGTCACCTCGCTCGCTGCAAATGATAGCGGCATCTGCATCTCCTTTTTCAATGTTGCAGGTGGTTCATCGAAAAGTATGATGTACCCTCTTGCACCATTCTTTGGTTCCTCCTCGGTCACGATTTCCCAATCCCTCATCGGGATCTGGGGATTCTGTGCCTGCAGAATGCTCAGGATCTCCTCTTTCTTGACCCCTATTTCGGGGATGGAAATTCTGCCCTTGGACTTTTTGGGCACTTCCTCTGTGGGTACAGCTTTAAGCAGTGCTCCCTCCCACAGTTGTGCACCGTTTAGTACCGTCCTAGCAAAATCGTTCGACACCTGGTCCTTGCAATCGATGTAAGTGATGCCTTTGGACCATCTCATTTTTCCATATGCGGGAATCTTTGCACCTGTCTTTTCTCGAATGTGGGAGATAATCGCCACACCTAGCGTGTTCTCAATTATCTTGCCACATTCTACAGAGTACTGACCGCTTGGTTTCTTAGAGTCCACCACAGCTAGCTGCAGCGGATTCTTAGTCACCTCGCTGTACTTCCCGCTTGGGCCGGTTCCCCGCGCGGGTGTCCTTTTGGGGCTTCCCGTGCTCGCTTCGTTCCGCTTGGCCTTCTTCGGAGCGTTGGGGGCGTCCTCTGGCGACCTCAACCTCTTCGCGGCTAGCTCGTTCTTGTGCCCCTCAGTGGCGGGTTTCCTTCGGAGTCCACCCGGGCCCGGAGCTTCCTATCGTACCTCTAACCGTTCGGACGTGTTTTTCTTTCGCTCCCGCTTCGCGACTTTAAATAAATTCAATTCCAATTTATATATTTGCATACTTGCAATTTTTTCCCCTGAACCTATTAATCGGACATTGCCTTTCCACCCAGTTCGCGAAACATTAATTGACCCAATTTAAGAACTATGTCAAAGCAGTGCGGTAATAGTGATTGTGTGTCAACATCCCAAGACTTTAGTGCTGATTGGGTAAATTGTAATGGGCTATGCGGAAAATCATTTCATGCTCTCTGCATAGGGTTAAGTAAGCGCTCCATTACATACCTGAGCGACTATAACAATAATTTCCTTTTCTTTTGCGACGAATGCAAGGGCATATCTCTTTCCCACGTTATGCTGGCGATAAAATGCATTAGTGACACCCTCAACATAAATTCCTCCGACAGCAAAATGTTCTTCAAAAAAATCGGGTCACAATTCGCAAAATATGATGAGTTGTTCAAGAGTGTGGAAGAAATATCTAACAGCATAGATGTCTCCACCATGTTTTTCAAATCGAAGTTCAAAAGCATAGAGAAGCAATTGACAAGTCTAAGTGATATAACGAAAAAGTTACCGGCTGAGATCAATTCGAAGTTTTTGACTTTGAAAAGCGATTTGAAATTAGACATAAATACTACTCTGAACCCACACATATCAACGATTAATGACCATTTCAACTCCTTCCGGACCTACCTTGATTCCAACCTACAAAGCCCTTCATCACCAAATGCCTCACCCCATCAACTCGTCGATCCACTACTGCTGGACATTATAAACAAAATCAATGAGGTCAGCAATGATGTTGCAGCTTTCCGACTAGTTATGGGCGATATTGATGAAAACCTTAGAGTGGCATCAAGTAAAATTGATTTCATACCTGAGCTCATTCAACCACAATCAAGCCAAGTCTACAACACGTCAATACATACCGAAATCCTGGAATCAGCAGAATATCCAACCCCATTTAATCCTCAACCAGCATCAACGACGACTTCAACAACACCAACAACCACTACAATCGCAGCAATGTCCACACCCACACCGACAACAACATCAACGACGTCTACAACCAAAACAACAACCACTACATCTGCAGCAATATTCACACCTACACCGGTCTCAACTGAATCAGACACTATGCCACAAAGCGATTCGGAGCCCTTAATCCGATACGGCACACTTTGGACACTCGACGACTGGAATAAAAGGATCGAAAAATTACACAGAACTGCCTGCGAGTTTAATTCCTTTATAATAAATAGCGCTCCTCAGCATGCAGACGTCTCTTGGATGAACAAATTTTTCCTGCAGAAATTTGGCATCTCTATCCGTAACTGCCAGATAATCTCTCCAACTAACACCAATAATAAACAATTCAAGCTCGATTTACCTTCCAAATACTCCTGGCTTTTTTCGAGCCCCTCGACCGACGTCTTCAGCTTGGGAAAGATGACTATCAGCAAGTTGAATATTACAGGAGAGGTGAAGCTTAGTAATAACAATAAGCCTAGTATTAAGCCAAATAAAAAAAAACGTAAGTCTAAGAATCATAGCTCTAAATCTATTCCTAATCCTGACCCAAACTGGAGCTTTAAAGTTGGAACATTTCCTCTATTCTCCCCTCTCACTTTTCAGCCACTTACCTCTTTCTCTCAACCAACCACTTTTCCTTACACAAACTTTAACACAGCACCTCCTCAAGGTACCCCTCATCACCCCACGGTAATTTCAAACCCACCTAATGCCCCGCCTGCCTCCAATTCTACAAACTCTTCTCACCCAACCACTCCTCCTCACACGACCTTAGCACCTCCTCAAGGTACCCATCATCACCCCACAGTAATTTCAAAGTTACCTAAGCCTCAACGAAATCGCGTATCATTTAACCTAAATCCCGATCCTAGTCTCCCCTCTAATTATCCGCTAGCCCCTGTTAGCTCTCCACCGACTTCCAATTACCCGAACTTCATACACTCCCATGTTCTCAATCCTGTCCCGTCCACCTCTGCTGCCTCCAATTCTGCTCTTCCCATTATTTCTCCCCATAAAGAGACACCTACTCCAATATCTAAGGCTTCCGCAATATTTGATCCTCTGCTCCCCCCAGCAGTTAAACTTACTTCCAAGTTTGTAAACCATAATATGTCCTCCCCCAACGACCTTGATGGCCGATATATTATGTCACGGCTGAGAGACCACAGGCTTTTTGAAAATGTCCGACTTTACCTTGCCTACTTATTTGATAAGCCTGAATCCATCTGCATTGACGGTAAAACCAAAACAAACGTTCAGATATATATTCAAAAAGAAGGCCTCCCTATTGATCCTGCTGAACTTCGAGAAATCTACAACCGTTATCACGATGGCTTCAACATTTCGTCGACTACCGTGGACAAAGACCTATCTGCTTTTGCTTCTCATATCAGCTCTAAACGTATCTCGCACCTTCAACGGAACCGTGCTGACCACAACAAATATTTTCGTCCCTAACTCGATACCTGATACACAGCCATCCCTCCATCATAGAATTCCTCTAATCTTTTACTATCAGAACGTAAGGGGCCTGCGTTCAAAAACCCAAGCTGTTCTGCGCCAATCTCATGCACTTCCATTCGATATCTACGCGTTAACTGAAACCAACCTGATTCCCGATATAAAGAACCCGGAATTATTCCCGCCAACATTTAACGTCTTTCGGGACGATATCAACCGCCCAACGGATGACCCCCCCTGTCGAGGTGTTCTTCTTGCTGTTCACAACGACCTGGACTCTTCTCCGATTGCTACTTCTTCGTCAACAAAACTCGACTATGTTGCAATAAAAATAACACTCCCCCATAAGTCCCTATACGTAATGTGTTTTTACATCCTGCCGGCCCAGCCTATCGAATCCTACCAACTTGCTGTCAATGCGATCGATCAAGTAATAGAGTTATCTGAATCTTCTGACGACATAATCATTTTCGGCGACTTCAATCTGCCTCAACTGCACTGGGTTTTATCTGATGATGAATCGTTTTTGATTGCGTCAAATCCCAACTCAATCAAAGAATGTCTCCTCATTGATCGACTAACTGACTCAAATCTATGCCAAGTTAGCGGGATTTCTAACTATATGGATAGGCAGTTAGACCTAATCTTCACTACTGACCCGATCAACTCCTCTGTCTCGCTCTCCCCCCTTCTTCTTTCGACCATTGACAACCTTCACCCCCCACTTCTTCTTTCATTTTTTCACGACCATCCACTACAGCCCACACCGACCGCAGGCCTCCCGTGTTACGATTTTCATAAAGCCAATTTCCGCAAAATAAACGAGCACCTCAACAATGTTTCATTTGAGTTTGCCAATCTCCCTGTAAACGATGCCCTCTCCTTGTTCTACAGAGAATTATTTATTTCTATCTCCCTTTTTGTTCCTATTTCTCGTCCAAAACCCTTCTCTACATCCCCCCCATGGTATAATCGAAACCTCCGATCGTTACGCAACAAGAGAAACAAATTATGGTCAGTCTTCCTTCGAAACAAATCTTTTTCTGACTATTCCAATTATCTCGGCTCCTACCTGCAGTTCACCCAAGCCTATAACTCCCTCTATCAACGATATATAAACGACGCGCAAGTGAATCTTATAAGCGACCCCAAATCTTTTTTCCGATTCGTTAATTACAAGAAAAAATCCGACGGTTACCCACCATCCCTTTCTTACGAAAATACAGCTTCAAGTGATCCACACACCATTGCTAATTTTTTTGTCACCTTTTTTAAAAAATCTTTTGCCGACAACTCCTTTGTACCAGATTCTTCCTATTTCAAATACCTACTCAACTACTCCATTGGCCCCTCCCTCTCTCAAACGTTTGAACCTACTGTAATTGAAAATAAATTACAACAACTTAATGACGAATATTCACCTGGCCCAGATGGTATTCCCGCTATATTTCTCAAGAAGTGTTCCCTTGTTCTCTCCTATCCTCTTTCGCACCTCTTTCGGCTCTCGCTTTCCCAAGGTGACTTTCCTCAGATATGGAAGTCCTCCTTCATAACACCAATTCATAAAAAGGGATCAAAGAGCGAAGTTACTAATTATCGCCCGATAGCCAAACTCTCGCATATACCCAAACTCCTCGAAAGTATTTTATACGAATCCTTAAGCTTTCAATGCAAATCTTTAATTTCCCCAAACCAACATGGCTTTCTTAAAGGTAGATCAACTTCCACTAACCTCGTTGAATTCGTGTCCTCTGCCCTAACGGCTATAGAAAGTGGTAAAGAAGTTGATGTTGTTGCAACCGACTTCAGTAAAGCTTTTGATAAGATATCGCATAAATTAATTCTTTTCAAATTGTCTGCCCTTGGTTTCGAACCAATACTGCTGAAATGGTTATCATCTTATTTGGAAAACCGTTTTTATAGTGTTCGCTTCAGATCCACCCTATCCGCCCCTTTCCTGGCAACCTCAGGTGTACCACAAGGCAGTCACCTAGGCCCCCTTCTCTTTATCCTAACTATAAACGACCTTGAAAGGGTTATTAAACACTCCTCTATCTCTCTCTACGCCGACGATACCAAATTTTTCAAACACATTTCTTCATCACAAGACCCCTGTTTGCTGCAATTAGATCTAGATAGTTTTTCTACCTGGTGTCTGAAAAACTGCCTAGAGCTCAATATTTCCAAATGCCAATCTATCACCTTATCACGTAAGCACAATAAGTCCCCACCCCGTATATACCTACTTAATGATCAACCTATATCCACCGTTCAGTCTCTTCGTGACCTCGGCATATTGTACGACCGCGAGCTTAATTTCCGCTCGCATATCGAAGAGATAATACGTAAAGCCAATTCATGCCTTGGATTTATCAAACGATGGTCAAAAGAATTCACCGACCCCTACGTGACCAGATCTCTCTACACCACTTTTGTCCGCCCACTCCTCGAATACGCTAGCCAAACATGGTCACCCTTTCAGCAAATTCACATAAGCAGAATCGAAAACATACAAAGACGTTTTCTTCGATTCGCACTCCGCGGTCTTTCTTGGAATGATCCCCTTATTCTTCCTCCCTATCAAGACCGGCTCAAACTTATTGACTTGAATACCCTTGAGGATCGCAGGGATGCTGCTGACATTCTCTTCATTCATCGACTCCTATCAGGCTCTATCGATTGCCCGTCTCTTTACAACTCCATCTCCTTCAATACAAACCCTCGTAATTTAAGATACCCCCGCCTCTTCTATCTTCCAACCCACCGCACGTCCTACGGCTCCAACGAACCAATTTCCCGTATGCTACGGAAGGTAAACTCAAACATTTCCATTTTTGATTTTAACCACAGCACTCCCTCCATTAAGCTCCGCCTCCTTAACTCTAAACCCTAGCTTTAAGTCCAAGTTATAAGTCCTAGTTTTTAGTTCTAGTATTGTAAGTTTGTTGTTTCTAGCTTGTACTAAGCCTAATAAATGGGGGCATTATGCCCCCACCAAAATCAAAATCAAAATCTTTAGCTATGGTGTCCCTGGCCCATTCCAGGGAGGCTCGCTCCTTCTCAGTAAGGGAGCTTTTCTCTTTAGCGACGAGGATGCCATAGATGTGTTTGGCCTTAAGGTACTCCCGTTTCCTCAGCAGACCTGGGGATACCTTCTTCTCCTTCGCTTTCTCTTTTCGGGGTCTCTCGTCCGAGGGTTCAGCCAAAAGCTTCTCCTCTTCCTCTTTTGAGATCTCCTCATCGGATGTTCCGGCTTCCAGAGCCTCTTGTATTTTTGTGAGGTCGTATGGCTCCACGAGTATTGTGTCGGCCACAGTCTCACTCTCGGTACTTATCGCACCCTCTCTCCCTTCATCCTTTTTGTTTTTTTCTTTTGGATCTATTTTGTTCCCACGAGTATGTCCGGAAGAACTGTCGATCCCGGCAGAGCCGACATACCGGGACAAGGCACTGAATACAACCGACCTTGCCTGGGCATCGGAGGGGACCGTTAGCGATCTGCATTTTTAACCACCTGCTGATCATGCAGCCATCGGCACGGGTGCCTCAACACCTTGGCTTAAGTGGGATTTTTGCTGGGGTTTACTCCCCGGACACCTTAACTAAAGGTGGGGTGATCTTAGTTTCGGTCTAGAGACAACTGATTTGCTACAACTCACTCAGAGGGGGTGACCTTTCGACCATCCCTCTGTTGTTTGCACCTCCCATATGTCTCGTAGACTTACTACAAGCCCTTCCGCCCCGACAAGGCGTCGACCCGTCGAAAGGGCACCTATGTACTTGCTGCTATATACCTATGTACTTGCTGCTATATACTTAGAAATCAATAAGTTATTCAATTCCTAAATATGTTTATGATTGAAAGTAGTTTGATTAAATGGACAAGCCAGGCCCTGGGCATAAAACAAATCCTCTCGGCGATAGTCTTTGAACCAAAGATTCGTCTTGAGGTATGATTCACAGTCACTTGTTGATTGAAAAATCAGTATAGTCTCGGTGAAAATCGAGCAAACAGTGCGTCTAGAACAGATGTGGTGGTCGTCTACTGATGAGCCCACCCACCACATCGGGGCGAAACGCATTACTGGAGTCGAGGCCAACACAAATTGTGATGACAATCGTACACTCCAACGTTATTCAATTCATAAATATGTTTATGATTGAAAGTAGTTTGATTAAATGGACAAGCCAGGCCCTGGGCATAAAACAAATCCTCTCGGCGATAGTCTTTGAACCAAAGATTCGTCTTGAGGTATGATTCACAGTCACTTGTTGATTGAAAAATCAGTATAGTCTCGGTGAAAATCGAGCAAACAGTGCGTCTAGAACAGATGTGGTGGTCGTCTACCGATGAGCCCACCCACCACATCGGGGCGAAACGCATTACTGGAGTCGAGGCCAACACAAATTGTGATGACAATCGTACACTCCAACGTTATTCAATTCATAAATATGTTTATGATTGAAAGTAGTTTGATTAAATGGACAAGCCAGGCCCTGGGCATAAAACAAATCCTCTCGGCGATAGTCTTTGAACCAAAGATTCGTCTTGAGGTATGATTCACAGTCACTTGTTGATTGAAAAATCAGTATAGTCTCGGTGAAAATCGAGCAAACAGTGCGTCTAGAACAGATGTGGTGGTCGTCTACTGATGAGCCCACCCACCACATCGGGGCGAAACGCATTACTGGAGTCGAGGCCAACACAAATTGTGATGACAATCGTACACTCCAACGTTATTCAATTCATAAATATGTTTATGATTGAAAGTAGTTTGAATAAGTTTTAAGTTAATACATAGTATTTATTTTGTATACCATGGACGTAAGTAACTCACATGTCTAACATTTTGCATAATTATGACTTGTAGGTATGCATGCAGTGGAGGGTATCGAAGCATCGGTCAGGCCGATGATAAATTTATTACTTAGGTACTTTAATTGTTCTGAACTTGGACGCTTTATTTTAGGATATTAGGTATGTTAAATATTGCTCAAATTTCAGTTTGAATCGAAATTCATAGAGCATTAGAAAACAATTTTTTAAAGTAAGTAAGTAAGTAAGTAATTGTCTTTATTTCCTCTTATAAATGTTTACAAATGAAAATAACAATGACCTGAGTCGTCTGTAGGTGGTATAATATATAATATCTTTACAATATTCATTTTAATGTATTATTCAAAAATGTATATACAAATTTTCAATTAGTTACATAAATTATTAAATTATTTTAATTAAGAATTTATCTAAATAAGCCTTATAGGTTAAATTCCTCTAACGGCTCATGTCTATACCAGAACGCGTTTTTTGTAAAGCTGTAAAGCTTCTCCGAATCTAGACCATTTTCGCCATTTAATATGTCAACCATATCCGCTTCTCCAAAATATGATTTATTATAAAATCTTCGACGAAATTCTGCAAGAATTGGACATCTTCCTAAGAAGTGCCCAATATCTTCCTTTTCCCTTAAATTGCAAAGTGAGCAAGCTTGCCTTTCAGGTGCGCGATAATCGCAGCCATTGAGTCCAATGAATCCTGTTCTTACTTTAAAAACCCACATTATCTTCTCTTTAGTATTTGTATCCATAAAAACTGAATGTCCTTTATGGTAGTCTAAGAGACTGTACAGTAGAGTTGGGCAATTTAGTTCATTTGAGTGATCGATCAATTTAGTTCAAATCACGCTACTGAACTAGTTCGCTCATTTTAGTTCAATTTAGTTCATTTTGGTCAAATTCACAAAAAATACAAAAAAAAACCTTGCCGGGGAAAATATAAAAAAAGATCCCATGCACATAAATGAGGACAAGATTTCTTAGTCATTTCATGTTGTGTTTCTCTTTATAATTTCTAAATATGGGTATTTACCTTATGCTTTTATTTAGTACAAAAGTTATAAGATACCAAATGTAACTTGTCCTTTAAAGTAGTATACCGCCATCTATCGGTAGGTTTAGAAATAGGAAATGTAACCTCTCGCTTATGACAGCACTCGAAAGAGAGCCAACTTCACTTAAATAAAGAAAATTAACGAGTCCACACGTGATTTTGTGAACAAAGGAAAAATTGAATTTGGAAAAGAAAAAATCGTTTAATTCTTCTTGGTTTACAACATCAGATGTGGGGTAGTTCGTAAAATATTTTGAAATGCCAAAACTCAACAAATCCGATTTGATGGAAGCATTACGAGGCCATGATGTGGAATTTCCTGCATCTGCTACCGTGTCTCAACTACGGGCGCTGCTGGATTCCACACTGACGAGCGAATGCCATACTCAACCGATGCAAGAAGATGATGGATTGCCAACACCGCTGTCTCAAACTGATGAGGAGTTGTGCCCAGAGGTAGGTCATTCACTAGATGCTACTTCCACAAACACGTCTGGTGTCGGAACGTCAATTTGCCATGTGCTGTCTGGCAATGCAGAAATTCTTGCCAATGACGCCGTGCCCGTTACTGCTGTTACTACTGCTGTTACTACTGCTGTTGCTACTGCCGCTAGTGCTACTATTGTTAGCTCTTCTGATACCGCTGTTACCACTGCTTCTGCTTCCACCGCTGTTGCTGCTGCCACCGCTTCTACTGCTGTTACTGCTGCCACTTATGCCACTAATGTCTGTAAGGCCACTGCTGCGCCCATCGCTACCGCTGACCCCGATGTATTTGCAATACCCAGTGTTCCAGATGCTGCCGAGGCATTTGCTTTGAGTACGGCCACTGCTTGCACCACCAATATGCCCGCTGCACAGAGAGAGTTAATACCAAACGCTGCCGATTTTGAGCTGGCTGCTTTGGAGCAACAGTTGACCATACTTCGCAGGAAACAGGAGCTCATTCAGCTCACTCGCCAATTAGAGCAAATGTCGCCTGAACCTGTAAGCCGTGCTCGAGTGGAAGACATCGTGCGGGTAGTACCAAAGTTTTGCGGTGACCGCACGTCGGGCTATGACGTCAAACATTTCATCAACGACCTGGAACAGATTTGCAAAACATACAAATGTGATGACGCATTTAAATATATCTGCCTACGCAGTTTGTTGACAGGTGCTGCCGCTGACTGTGCCAACCAGAGTGATGTACGAGATTTTTGCGGTTTAAGAGCAGTTTTGATCCAAGAATTCGACCACGTGATGAGTTATACCGAGACAATCAATCGCCTTCGAAGGCGTAAATGGAATCGGAACGCTGAGGAAATGCACCATTATGTACTTATAATGAACGGTTTGGCAAAACATAGTCAACTTCGAGAACATGAAATTGTGGGCATAATCGTAGATGGGATGCATCTACCACCTGAGGACGCTGTTTTGCTGTTAAGTGGTACATCTACAATCGAACAACTGAAGGTCGCGGTGGGAATACATCGGGAGCGCATCACAGATCACATCAAACGACTGGCTGCAATCCAACCTCGGCCGCAGATGCGGTCTGCTGCCGCAGCTCCAGTCCCGGAGCAGAGGGACACTGAACAAATTCGATGTTTCAACTGCAGTAAGATGGGGCACTACCAAAGCAAGTGCCCATATGAAGTACGTCCGCCGGGCTCATGTTTCAAGTGTTGGAAAATGGGCCATGACCACAGACGTTGCCCGAATCCGTCAAAGTTCCTGATCCGTCGAAATCTGGTTGCTGCTGTTGAGGTTGCTGATCGTGAAGTAGATGCATTAGATGCTGGGGTTGCTGAAGTAGATGTAGTGGGTGCTGTTAATTGGGTAAGTGTTGCTTTCAATTCTGAATCTGCTGACGAACGAAATTTTACGAATTTCCTTTCTTTGTTTGATACCGGTAGTCCGGTTAGTTTTGTACGTTACTCATCAATCAACAAACGCATTTTTCTTAAGAAGCAAAAGACTTCGTTTCGTGGATTGGGGAACCAAACCCTTATGTCATTTGGCTGTATCGACTGTACTATACGATTTAGAAAGATGTGCCTTAAGCATAAATTAATAATACTTCCTGATGAACAAACAAATATTCCACTTATTTTGGGTAGAGATTTCTTAAGAAAATATAACATTGAATTATGTCAGTTGAATAAAAAGTTTGCTCATGTAAGCAGCGATATGGCCAATAAAAACATTCTTAACAAAAGTTCGTATTTTTGCGTCAAATCAGGTGAACCCCCACCAATCGAAACTATAACCGTTAAGAAGCCCCATGAGGCCAAAGTCGAGTCGTCCGTGTTGTTTGACAGTGGTGATAGTGTAAATGTTAAAGAAGATATTCTGGTTTGTCCCGAGGTGCACACAGTCGAATTGAGCGACAATGTTGAGAAGGAGCTGTTGTTAGCTATCAATGAGTCACTAACGAAGCAAGATATTGACGCTATTAGTCGTACCATTTATGAACAATATTTGTGTCCCGCAGATATAGATATTAAGCCGCATGACTTCGAAATGAAAATTAGGTTAACAAATCAGACGCCATTTCACACTTGTCCTAGACGTCTCTCATATTTTGAGAGAATAGAGGTACAAAAGATATTAGACAGATTGTTAGAACAGAGGGTCATTAGGCCAAGCCAATCTCCATATGCATCTGCAGTAGTCCTGGTCAAAAAGAAATCGGGTGAGCTTCGTATGTGCGTTGATTTTAGGACGCTTAATAAGGTAACAGCTAGGGATAATTACCCGCTACCTCTCATAGAGGATTGCCTAGGATATTTTGGGGGAAAAAAATACTTTTCCACATTAGACCTACGAGATGGTTTTTTTCATGTAGCTATGGCACCAGACTCGATTCAATATACATCTTTTGTTGTGCCTCATGGCCAGTTCGAGTATATACGAATGCCGTTTGGCTTGAAAAATGCCCCTGCCGTTTTCCAGCGATATATATGTGAAATTTTTGCTGATTTCATTTCTTCTGGGCAGATTTCGGTCTACATCGATGACATAGTTTTGGCCACTGTAACTTTGGATGAACATGTCCAGTTATTGAAGAAGGTTTTGCGTCGCATGACGGAGAAGGGTTTAGTTCTGCGTTTATCCAAATGCAAGTTTGCTTACAACAGGATAGAATATCTTGGTTATTCGGTTACGTCAGACGGTATCCGCCCGAATGATGACCACATTGAAGCAATAAAAAGATTGCAGCCCCCTCGTAACTTAAAGGAGTTGCGTACTGTGTTGGGCATGTTTAGCTATTTCCGAATGTTTGTTGAGGGTCATAGTAAAATGGCCAAACCATTGACGGAGTTGACCCGTGAAGGGATACCTTTTGCCATGACTGCCGAGCGTGTAGATGCTTTCATTGTCTTAAAGAATAAGTTGATAAACAGTCCAGTTTTGGCGATTTATGACCCGTCGAAGGAGACCGAGCTGCATTGTGATGCCAGCTCATTAGGGTTCGGGGCAGTACTGATGCAGCGGCAAAGTGATGGGAAGTTTCATCCTATTTCATTCTTTTCGAAAACGGCATCCCCGGCTGAACAGCGATATCATAGTTTCGAGATGGAGGCGTTGGCTATTGTGTATGCCCTTAGGCGCTATCGGGTTTATTTAGAGGGGATAAAGTTTAAAATCGTTACTGATTGCAATTCACTTAAGTTGACGTTGGAACGCAAGCAGATGAACGCCAGGATTGCTAGGTGGGCCCTTGAGTTGCAAGCCTATGAATACACCCTGCAACATCGCCATGGCGTTGCTATGGGACATGTAGATGCTTTGAGTCGGTTGCATCCAAATCCTGCAAGAAATTTGGGGCCCATGAATGAGCCCAGCTGTTCCAAAGACGTTTTAGCCATCGTTGATTCGGACATTTGGGACGACGAGATGTCTTCTGATATTCCTTGTCGCACCATTCATGCGATTGATGGTAATGAGGTCTGTTTCCGGGTTCAACTCACGCAAAGTCGTGATGAACACATTGTGAAGGTTCGTGATAAATTAGAGGACGGCCCCGTAGATGGGTTTGAGATGAAAGATGGTCTTGTGTTTAAGGTAAACGAAAGAGGTAGACGGTTGTTATACGTAGCAAGTGAGATGGAGGAAAACGTTATTAGGTTAATGCATGAGAAGCTATGTCATTTAGGTGTCGATAAGACGGTTGAGAGTTTGCAACGGCATTATTGGTTCCCGAATATGAGGGATAAAGTGTGCAACTTTATTCGTAATTGCATTCGCTGCATTTTGTATGCAGCCCCTGTTCGATTGTCTGAACGGACGTTATATAGTATTGAAAAAAAAACCAGAGCCATTCGACACGCTTCATTTAGACCACTTTGGTCCACTTCCCTCCATCAATTCAAAAAGAAAACACATTCTACTGGTCACTGATGCCTTCACAAAATTTAACAAGCTTTACGCTGTCAACTCTACTAGTGCCAGGGAGGTTTTAGCTTGTCTTGAAAAATATTTCTCATATTACAGTCGGCCCCGGCGCATTATTACGGATCAAGGCACGTGTTTCACCTGTTTAGAATTTGCGGATTTCCTTAAGAGTCACAATGTAGAGCATGTTAAGGTTGCTGTCGGGTCGCCGCAGGCAAACGGGCAAGTAGAGCGTGTGAATAGGACCTTAAAAGCCATGTTAGGTAAATTATCTGAGCCAGTTAGTCATGCCGATTGGGTCCAGATGCTTCCACCAATAGAGTTTGCTTTGAACAACTCGAGGCACAGCTCGACGAAACATTTGCCAAGTGAGTTGCTCTTTGGGGTGGCCCAGCGCGGAAAGGTTGTTGATGAATTTTCCGAATACCTGCAGGCTGAGTTTGGCCCGGCAGCTGTCCGCGATTTGAGGGTAATGCGCGCAGATGCATATGAGGCTATACAAAAATCACAATCTTATAATGAGGCGTATTTGGCTAGGAAATGTTCACCGGCGAAGAAGTATGCGGTAGGCGAATATGTTGTTATTCGAAATGTGGATGTTACCCCCGGGACAAACAAGAAACTGATTCCGAAATATCGCGGTCCGTATGTAGTTTCTAAAGTATTGGGAAATGACCGATATGTAGTTCGCGATGTTGAGAACTGTCAAATAACACAGCGGCCATACAATAACATTATTGAAGCCGCTCGCATGCGGAAGTGGGTTGAAAGTAAAAATGATGATGAAATTGAAAGCAGTATTGAAAGCAACACCGGGGTAGTTGATAAGTTAGTTTCTTAAGCAAAAATGTAATTGTAGATATGTATCGAGGTCGATTGTTATGTAGATTGGCCGAAGCTATAAGATACCAAATGTAACTTGTCCTTTAAAGTAGTATACCGCCATCTATCGGTAGGTTTAGAAATAGGAAATGTAACCTCTCGCTTATGACAGCACTCGAAAGAGAGCCAACTTCACTTAAATAAAGAAAATTAACGAGTCCACACGTGATTTTGTGAACAAAGGAAAAATTGAATTTGGAAAAGAAAAAATCGTTTAATTCTTCTTGGTTTACAAAGTGAACTTTTTTTGCATCACTTGAATAGGGACAGAGCACAGAGGCAATTGCTTTGCTGTGGATATTTTAACCGTTTTTCAATCAAATGGGGCGAGAAAAAGTCGTAACTGCAGAAGAGAAAGGCAAAATACTTAGCTAGAAGGAGTGTATTCTCACCTATCGCGATTTTGCCAAACAAATTTGAAATAAGCAAGTCAGTGGCTTCGAATTTTCTTAAAAATAAGTGCAACTATGGAAACAAAATGAAGGGAGGACCAAAACAGCTACTCCATCTACTGAAAATAGACGGATTTTTGGAGAAGCATCAAATGCTCACTGTTCTGCCTCCCAGTCCCAGATCGGATCAAATTTGGGAATCATTGCCAATGGTAGAGTGAACACGGTAAGACGAGTAATTCGGAAAGGTGAATATCTAAAAAAATCAAATTAAAACAAAAACCGCCTATTACCACTACTCCTAAGGAGACTCGCATGGTTTTTGCTCGGAATTGTATGATATGGAATAGATAGTGGCATCAAATAGTTTTTTCGGACGAAAACCGAATAACTACAAAGGCGTACTGCAGAAGGCTCTTCCTTACTACGAAAATGTATTTGGACCCATGCAATGGACTTTCCAGCAGGATGGACTTTCCCCATTCATACCGCAAAAAAAAAGAAGAAAAGACCGTACCCAAAACGTGCTTAGACTGGAGTGACCACCTTATTCCCCTGATCTCAATATAATTGACACTGTTTGGGGATGGTTGTCACGGAAAGTATACGAATCCGGTAAGCACATTTCAGATGTTAAATCATTAACAGCAGCCTTCAATCCCGCGTGTCATTGTTGCCAATACCAAGAAATGATATTACCATTTTCGACAGCCAGGCGGCTATTAAAGCAGTTTCTGCTACTGAAATAAAATCAAAGTTAGTACATCGCTGCCGCGAAGAGCTAAAGGTTCTCTGGTCGCGGCACTCCACGGTCCTCTGCTAGGTCCCTGGGCACAGTGACAAAGCCCGCAATGAGAGGGCCTACGAACTGGCAAGAAATGGGTCTGCAATGGATCATGATCTAGCACTGCAGTCGGTGAAGCCACCACTCTGTAATCTTAGAGAGCGAGTGGAAAATAAAATTCGCATGAAAACCAACAACAGGTGGAAGGGGTTAACTACCTGTGAAGTATCACGGAAGCTTTGGCCAAAATACGACAGTGGCCTGACCATCAAACTTCTACAGTTCGACAGGTCATCGCTGTCCAAATTGGTAGGGGCCCTAACGGGTCATAACTTCCTAAGAAACCATACAATGAAACTAAATCTCAAAGATGACGATATATGTAGAGGCTGCGGAGACGAAGAGGTTCGTGAGGACACACCTCACTTCCTCTGTCACTGCCCGAGCCTCTGTCACTTGAGGAACAGAACACCTGGAAGTCATTACTTCCATGACCTACAAGAACTTTCTGATGTCTCACTTTCTAATCTTTACAGGTTTTTGAGGATATCAGGATGGCTGGACAGCGTCGAGTAATCACCAGAAGAAGGGACATGAGGCTAACCACTCCAACATCACCGGTTAACCCCCACATAAAAGGGCATCACAATGGGTCCACAAGGACCTAAGTGTGGCACAGCAGAACATACCCTGCTCTGTCAACCCGTTAACCTAACCTAACCTAATCTGTAAAATTGAGCTCAACGGAGTCGGTGCTTTTCAAGTTATACGTATCCGAACACAAATCAGGATCCGTTTTTAAAGTTCCGCTTCCATATGGAGGAACCTTATTGCTTTCGCTTTTCATGTCTGTCCGAACCCACTAAGCCAATTTTGTACCTAGTTCTACCTCAAGAACTAATTTACGTAGAAGGCTGAAATTTGCACACAACATCGGGTATAACCTCTATTTAAACGACAAATACCAATATTAACAATACATCGGCTGGTTTTGGAGTTATTCTTAATTTGGCGGAAAAAATATTTTTTTTTTTCGCAAAAAAAAAAAAACTGTTTATTTGTTTATTTATATTATTTATCAGGAATATGTTCCTATTTTGTAGATCATATTCGTAGCTAAATATGTGCTTAAGACTGTTTTGCCGAAAAGTTAATATTTTACAAGATATTTACAAAAATAATACAATATAAAATACACTCCTTTCTCTATTCTCATCTCATTCATAAAGCGTGTTCTCTGAATCGTTTCTTTACTATTGGAATTGGATTGGAATTGGAACTCCAATAAATACACATTCGCATACACACATGCATATGTTTCATACTCGCTCGGCTATCATTCTTCTCATCTCATTCGTTAATGCGTTATGCATGTCTCTTTTATTAAGGCTCCGTTTCCATGTGGAGGAACCTTATTGCTTTCGCTATTCGCTACGATGTCTGTCCGAATAAAATAAGAAAATTTTGTATAGCCCGTCCCAACTTAAGTGAAAATTTCTTGCGCAGGTCTCTTCACATTAGGGATTTTATTCTCTTAGCGACAACAAAACAACTTTTCCAACCAGAACTACAGCTGACACCTTACGGGCCGCTTCCGCGATTGCCAGAACCCCTGCTTGGAAGACACTGCTATTGTCAGGAAGCCTGATTGAGCAGTGTATATTTAATTCTTCAGAGAATATACCGGCACCGGTTCCACAGTCCATCTTCGAACCATCTGAGATGGATATCGATTTCCTCTTTGTGGGTTCATCTGTATTCCATTCATCTCTACTCGGGAACGAGCAGGAGAATGGTCTATCAAAGTTTAGATGTGGGATCATATAGTCAGAAGTGACAACATTCCCAATATATTTACCAAGACTCTGTGCGTGACCAAAGTTGCGCGGGTTCCAAGTACCAGTTTGGCTGATCCTTAAGGCACGTTTGGTAGCAGATTCCTCCATTTATAGGTCCAGAGGAGTCAGATTGAGAATTGCCTCCAGTCCAGTCGTAGGTGTTGTTCTCATCGCACTGGTTGTCCCTATACATGCTAGTCTTTGTATTTTTGTCATTGACTTAAGATTTGTCGCCTTGCCCGCGGCTTGCCACCAGACTACGCTGCCATATGTGAGTATAGGCCGCACGATTGCCGTGTGCATCCACAGGATTGTTTTGGGGTTCGGTCCCCACTTCTGCCTTTTTCACTTTTTTTCACTCTTTCAATGATATTCGGCTTCCAATTAAGTTTTCTATCTAATATCATTCCTAAATATTTCGCCCTATCCGCCACCTTTAGAGGTATTCCCTCGAGGGTTGGCGGCTCGAATAGTGGTATTGTTCTTTTGTTTGTGAACAGGACAAGCTCAGTTTTCTGGGGGTTAATCCCAAGGCCGCATTGTTTTGTCCACGTATTAAGTACTCTTAGTGAGTTTACTAGTAGATCGCTAATGGTCGGTAAGAATTTCCCTTTTGCAAGCAGGACTACATCGTCTGCATATGCTATTACCGTTACACCCATGTTATTAAATTTCATTAGTATCTCATTCATGACAAATACCCAGAGTAAGGGGGAGAGGACCCCTCCTTGTGGAGTGTCTCTCGAAGCGGTTACTCTAAGGACCGTGTCACCTAATTTCGCGTTGATGTTTCTTTCACTAAGTAAGTTAACAATCACATTAGTGATAGACTGGTCAACGTTTAGGTTTTGTAGTGCCCTTTATACAGCGCACGTTTTGACATTATTGAAGGCTCCTTCAATGTCAAGGAACGCAGCTAGCGTATATTCTTTGACTATTAATGACCTCTCTATAGTACTAACGACCTCATGTGACGCGGTTTCCACCCCTTTACCTCTTATACTATAAGCGTGCTGAAATGTGGAAATCGCGCTGTCATCCAGTCGACTGCGTATAAAGACGTTCATTAGTTTTTCAAAGGTTTTCAACATAAAGGATGTTAGGCTTATAGGCCTGAAATCTTTGGCGGTGGTGTGACTGGATTTCCCTGCCTTCGGAATGAAGAGGACCTTGACCTCTCGCCAGGCTTTAGGAATGTAGCCACATTCCACACTGCGAATAAAAAGTCTTTTTAAGACCGGCGTAATAATGGTCTTAGCTTTCTGGAGCATGATTGGAAAAATCCCGTCTCCTCCGGGGGATTTGAACGAGGAGAATGTATCAATTGCCCAGTTTAATTTATCTTCAGTTATAAGTTCTTCTGGAACTGACGCTATTGCGGTATCAAATCTAGACTGGTTTGTCTGATTCGTAGTGCATCCTGGTCTGTAGTAGCAGACTGAGAGTCTCTCCACAGGATTGTGTCCAGGTTCCATCAGTGTCTTTGAGGTATCCCGGAACTGCGGATTCTTTGCACAGGATTTTCCTAAGTCTAGCTGATTCTGTGGTGCTCTCGATGCCACTATAGAACGTACGTCAGGCAATGCATTTAGCACTAATTACGGCCTTTTTGAATTTCCGCTGGCCGGCTTTGTATAGGTCCCAGTCTGTCTGGGAGTTCGTGGTCTTAGCCAAATTAAAGAGAGCTCTGGTTCTCCTACGGATTTCGAAGAGCTCCTTTGTCCACCAAGGTGGAGACATCCTATTCTTTATTGTCCGTAGAGGACATGCCCTATCGTTTGCCTCACTTAGAATTTTGTTCACCAATTCTGTTGTTGCATCGATTTCCTCAGGCGACCCTATTTTTTGATGACTGAGTTTCCTATAGAGAGTTATATCTAGGACCTCACGCCTATTCCTAGTTATAAAAGTTGGTTCATTGCCAATACTAGCTACAAGTAATTTGTTTCTTATGATGAATTCTAAGAGGGACTCACCTCGGTCATTAATGTCGGAACTTCCCCAGAGTGTATGATGGGAGTTGGCATCGCAGCCTAGAATAAGATCCCATCTCTCACGCTCTGCTGCTCTAACCAGTGAATTGGTTAGTTCCGAAGGTGGACTGTCAGCTTCGTAAGGCATGTAAATTGCCGCCAGTATCAGTGCGCTCTTTCCTGCCCTGTCCCATTTAACCGGAAAATCCAGGGTTCCTGTACCAGAGCGATATCGATCTTCTTGTCTCCATAAGGATGACCAGAATCCAGATTGGCGCTGGCCGCCTTACTGGGATGAAGATTTATTTGTATGATCTTCATCACGGGCAGTTGCTTCTTCTCCTCTGCTCTTTTGATTTGCCGCCATCAGCCTGAGTTTGCATCGCGTTATGCCTACACGGACCTTAAACTCTTGCTTGCGGAGTAGCGGCAGTGATTTGTGGCTCAGGAGTATCGTTACGTCCATGCCATTCTCAGTGTACTCACTCGTTTCCAGGACTTTCCACTCCCTGCTCTGAAGTTCCGGGTTAAGGAATTGCAGGTTGCGTTCTATCCTTTCCGCGGGCAAGTACGGTCCTCGAATATGTATTCGGCCTTTTGGTCTGGTGATATTGAGGATCTCCTTCCTATCAACAACACGCAGGTCGGCATTTGGCCAAGGCGCGTTGGTGTTGGTAACGAAGGTCTTCAACCATTCCATTGTTTCCTTGTCATCACATTGCATGACCTTGAATCCCTTAAAGGTGGTTAGCTGTGCAAACAATGGAATTACGCCAGCCGCCTTCACGATAGCGTCATTGACACCATCCACGATTCGTTGTTCTATTAGTTCCCATTGGTGATTGGTGAGTCTTCGATTTGGATTACCAAGGTCGACTATAGCGACACGAAGACTCTCCTTCACCTTCTCTGCAAATTTCTGTCGTTTTGCCTGCCTGCCTGAAACCGGGGAGATAGTGTCATCATGCCTAAATTCGGACGCATCCTTATCTGGGACAGTTGCAGGTGGCTTAGGATCGGTCGCAGTCGAGATGAAAGGCAAGAGGCATTTCGGCCTCGCTGCTTCCAATCTCATGCCGGCTCCTCCAGATTCATGCGCCCTAGGCTTGCTCAACTTTGATTTGCTGATTGCTAGAACCTTTCTAGAGCAGCCAGGTGTCTCCTAAGCTTTGGACGAATCCTTAGCTGAGCAGACGCCCGGTTTTACGGGTTTTGACCTACTCAAGGCGGAAGGCAAAAGGCATTCCTCCCTTGGTCCAGTCATCTTCCCTTCTCCAGTCGGGTTCTGCTTCCTACTCTTTTGGCTGCTGCGCCACACACCGACGGTAGACTTCATCGTCTCCCGGGCCCTAGCTAACATAGACGTCTCCCCTTCCGTTAAGGAACTAGGGGTATGTCTCCTAAGCCTATTGAGCAGCCGACGTGCATTCCTACGCATTTTTAGTGGATCTTCTACTGTAGGTGTGCTGGACAGCTTGCTGCTTTCCACCATGCTCGCCGCAATGACAACTGAGGCTTCGGTTCTATCCAAACATTCAGTGTCCTTTGGCTTACATGGCTAATCCACAACAGTAACTGCGCTGTCCAAGGTCGAGCCTGCCTCTCCCGGTGAAACAATTCTGTCCTCCTTGTCCGCTTCGTTTTTAGCAGGGTCAGATGCAACAGACCCGTGCCCCGATAGGCGATAGGCATATCACAGGCATTGGTGGTCGCATAAGAACTCCCTCGCTCGAGATTCTTGGGGAGCCAGTCTCCGGCAGGGTATTAGCACATGGCTCATCACCTTCCAAAGCCTGACTTTCCAAGAAGTCAAGAGCATTCTGAAGCCGTCGTTTGTCAACGTCTCCTAGTTCTTTTCGTTTCTGCAGCTTCTTTATTGTCATTTTGCAGTTGACAACTCTTTTTCTAATCGAAGCTGTGGACGATATGGAGAATTTGGATGAGCTGGCGATGGAGCGATTGTCATCTTCCTCAAGAAAGAGTTTCTCAAGTCCGAGGTCAACCGTTCCGTCGCTTCCCCCAACCGAAGCAGCTTTACCAGTTGACGGTTCTTGGAGTAAGAGGTTCTCCTCCTCCTCCGTCATGTTCGTCGTCTGAGAATCGGCTTTCATGAAGGTCTTGGTGCCCGATTCATTTGCACCAGTCCCTTTGTTTGTTGTTGTTTTATTTATTTGTTTAATGTTGGACCCACGAGTAAGGGGGAAGGGAAGGTCGTTCTGTACTCACCCCCTGTATACAGAAAAGGGGAATTGAAATTAAAACTAGAGGTCCCCAGGTATCTAGAGTTCACCGTTAAAAGACACATAACATGGTGCCATACATCCCATGGGCACGGTTGTTCACCCGGGATTACGGGGTTTATCGAGTTATTCCCCTCTAGATCCGTTATATTTCGTTTAAAGCAGTGGCACCTCGTGCAGGGTGTGGCTCTTCACCACGTATAACGATTTTAGGCAATCAGTTTTGTCGAAACCCTCTGGTCTCTAGCCTGAGACCTCGCCTACCAATTTTACAGATAATCTTAGGTATTGGGCCAGGAGTGCACTGAAGGCGATTGGTCAAAATTGGACAAAGGGGCGTGGCACCGCTCATACAAAAAACATTCAAAATCGTATATCTCAAAAATCGCTGAATCGATTGAGCTCAAACTTACAGATAATCTTAGTTAGTTATAATCCACTAGTGCACCTATGAAGGTTGGTCAAAATTGGACAAAGGGGCGTGGGACCGCCCATACAAAAAATCATTCAAAATCTTATATCTCGAAAACTGCCGACTAAATTGGTTGAAAATTACGGGCGACAGAAGGAAACATACAGTTTTTCCCACTTGGTTTTATATGTATAGTATATTATAGACATAGATATATGTCATTCATTTTTGAATCTTGTACCTATACGTTACGCGTTTTTAATATCTGAGCGCCAATTCTTTATAAATGCAATATGTCTGTGGAACTCTTTAATGATAAGCTGCAGTCGACTATTTGGAATTAGGCTCAGGGAGTACTTTGAGACTTTAAGGTAGTGATGATTTTAATTTTTTTTTATTTTTTCTTAAATCTGATAACTTATTTGCTTTCTTTTAATTTGTCTTTTCTTTTCAAATAATGAAGTTTAATATTACTTCAATACTAAAATCATAATTTATTTTCTTTTTAATTTGTTTTCATACTGTTATTTTTGTCGTAACTTATAAACATATCATCAAATTAGATAATTAAGTTTACACTATCTTACTTGTATCTTACTGTATAAATCTATGCGAATAAATATAAATCTAAATCTAAAATACCCCAGTTCCAATACAAATTCAAAACGCACCACTTAAAACTTGTTTTAAATAAATACTTACAATCAACTTACAAAAAAAAACATTTTATTTAAAAAAAAAATTTTGAAATATACTTACAGAGCTTTTTTCAGAATTTTGTTTATACAGGCTATATCGGTCGAGTAGTTCTTGTAATTCCCATACAAAGCCTATGTTAGACCCATGTGTATGTACTAACTCACATGGCTACCATTTTAAATGACTTGTATGAAGTGAAGTGGAGGGTATCACGTATCAAAGCATCTTCCAAGCCAATGTTAACACTTTTACTTACTCTTTGTTTTTCATTTATTTCTTAATAGGTAAATGGACTGTTTGCAAGAAGGGGGACAAAAAGGAAATTGCATCCGAAAGGCAGCCACTGTAAATTTCAAATCGAGTGCATATATTACGACCAAATTCACATAAATATTATTTCAGATTCTTAGCAAAAGTCATCCTCGAAGAACTTATTTCTCACAATAGCTATTTGATTTATAGTTCATTTTTCAAGTCTTGAAACTGTATTAGAAACACCAAAAAACCTAGTATCGCTGCACAAATCTGCAAAAAAAAAACATATATTTTATTGTTTGAACCATCTAGCACTTATATATAATGATTACACTACTCAACAGCCTTAAATCGGCAGTAAAGAAAGTCCTAACATGGATTACTATCGGTAGGTGGTGAATTTGTAAAATAAACTCACACAATAAATCATTTCTTCGGTCAACTGATGAGCGTAGAAACAGTTGAGTGACCAGTTTCTTTGTGGCAACACTCTAGGCAACAATGTAGGTATAATATTATAAAATTATTAAAAAAAATTAACTATGGTTAGATTCTATAATATGAATACTGAATACCTTGTTCATACACTCATAGCAAGTAGCACAATAAAGCAGGGGCAAAATTCCCATAGAAAATGATTCCGCCAAGACTTCGGATTTAGGAAAGCCGCCAATGTATCGTTCCAGTATCAAAAATATCCAATAACAGTAGTATGTAAAGTTCAAGCAAAAGTATAGTAGAAACGTTAGCATTGACCATCCAAATATGTCATTCATGCAATATACTATATCGTGTATCTTCGCATATACTGACTTCAAAACATATATCCTTCTCGGGCTGTCTAGTTCACTGTAATCCATGTCCAATATTATATCCCTTTGAGGTAGCCCACAATATTGTATTTGTTCTAACAATAGATTTAGATTTTCGAGCCTATAGTTGACTAGCTCTACATAAATAGCGGCTTGTATTACCCTCATCCGTGAAACAATCAACGAAATAATTGAATGCCAATAGAATCCTTTGTAGTCACGTGAAATAACTGAACCAGTGAATAAGAGTATCGCGAGCAAAAGTGCAAGTGACAAAATGCAATATTTTCGTAAAATCCTTCTGTGTAATCGTTGAGTTAAGATCTTGTGTCGCAGCTTGAATCGAAAGATGTCGTCGACTTCTTGAAGTTTAAGGAAGAATTTATGGTGTTCGTCCCGCTTGACAAGTGACTCAACTATGGCAACAATATGGCCCGTAATGATTGCAAGAAAAACACCTGAAGTAACTAAGCTCGATAAAATGAACCCGTTACCATAAACGTCATAGTTGAAACTATTTATCGTAACGAGAACTAAGCATATTATAGTTGCCCACGAATAAGCGCTGAGAAGTAATTGAGTACTTGAATTTGATGAAATTGGAGCCAAACAGAAGAGAAGGCACACTTTATTGAACTTGTTAGTTGGATACATTTTCACCGACTGTGCAATAATTATAATCACACATGCACGTATCGACCGGACTGGTCGATTTGATTGATTACTTTCAAACAATATTGTCAGTCGCTGTAAGTCATGGAACTCAATATGCAACGAATGTCATCATAATTAAATATATTTTGTATTCACAGATCAAACATAGTTTAATTGCTTACTTCGCCTTAAAAGATTAACCGAAAAGGTTGTCTGCCAGTGATGGGACTTCTACCACTTAAGTGGTATTTCTACCACTTTTTGCTCAACCCAAAATTCTACCACCCGCAAATCCAAATCTACCACTTTTTCAAATGGGAAAAAAATGGAACAAAAACGCATATAATAACAAATACCTACGCACTATAAGACTTATTTTCCATCATCCACAGAATAGAAACCGAGTGGTTGAATAATTTTAGATTTTTGTGCACTGGAAAATTGGTACGGGTACTGGAACTTTGGAAAAAAATCGGAGATGCTTTGTGAGGTGACGTTTATATTGCTCAAGAAAATTTGTTCTGAATGTTTGCAAACAATTATCTATCCTATTTTGGGTAATGATTGCATGATAGCAGCATTTACCACTTTCTACCACTTTTTGGTTTCCCAATATACCACCTTTTGCCTACCCTTAAGTCCCAACACCTAACTAATAAAAAAAAAACAAAGCTAGCATGTAGTTTGATTAAACTAATTATCCATTCCAAGACCTCTCTTCATCAATACTGTTGACTGTATACGAGTACCTTACCTATACCCATTTATAAAATTCATAGATTCCATACCATCACCAATATAAATGGAAAAGAAAGTAAACGTTAATGACTTCCATCGCAGCCTTGGACAACTCTTCGAAGAACTCCCCAATACAAAAAGAACACTCGGAAAATAAAAAGAAGAGCTATCATTAAACTAAGGTAATATTCATTGCCTAATGGGCAGGAGCTCGCAACTTTCAATTGAAAAAAAAAACTTAATTTCTCTTAAATGAAGTAATCTACATAAGCTTTCTTAAGTTGCACCATTACATCCTGACCCTGTTCTAGTTCCGGTAAGTAAGCACTTTTCCTGTCAAAGTATGTACTTCTTAGTAACCCGTCGTTGGTGAACAAAATTCTCCTTGACATTGTTTTGTGCTTCCGGTTGTAGTTTTTTAGTACAACGGAATCAACAATGTAGATAAAAAGAGTATAGTCAGGAAATACAAATAGACTAAGAGCCCACAGTAATTTTTGGGTGTGATTGATAACACAAAATAACTCCCATAATTATAGGTCTTGCATGCTGTAGTGGGCGCTATGGTGAGTAATTGCATATCAAAAATGCAGTTATTTCTGAATTACAAATAATTTGTATAACAACTTCAATATCATTTCAAAATGTAGAGTTAAGTGTCCTGATTACCAATATGATGGTCCCAGACGTTTTGCAGGCGGCCTTCTGCCTAAGATCGATTTAGGCCTGCAATTATTTAAAAAATCGATTTTTAGGCTACTTTAAGAGCGTCTTGCAGGAAGAAGACCGCCTGCAAAACGTCTTGGATCACCATATTCGTCATCAGGATGGCTAGTTCTATATATAGGAGAAAAAAAAAGTGTTATCACAGAACAACGCATCGAAGAAATAAAAACAGAAACACTGAAAGATACAAATCTCCAAAAGTTAATTCTGATAGTGATAGTTAATAGTGATAGGGTTGGCCAACGGAAGACAGCAAATTGGACTTGGAAATTGGGAGCTACTGGATGTACTTATCGATACGAAATAACAATTCAAAATGGACTTCTTCTCAAAGGAGACATGGTCTTCATTCCAAGAAGTTTACGGCAATCAATCCTAAAGCGACTTCACTATAGTCATCAAGGAATAGAAGCGTGCATGAAGAAAGCCAGGGACACAGTATTTTGGTCTAACATAATAGCCATATACAAAATATGTGCTCTGTTTGTGAAATATGTTTGGCAAACAGACCGAACCAGCCAAACCTTACCCTGCAATGCCCAACGTTACCAGACGTACCCTTTCAACGAGTTGGTCTCGACATATTTGAATACCCTACCTAAAGGTAACAACAAGAAATACTTTTTAATAACAGTAGACTTCTTTTCAGATTTCTTTGAAGTCGATGAGCTTTCCTCGAAAAAGAAATCTTCTATCATAGGTACCTGTAAGAAAAACTTCACCAGACATGGTGTCCCACAAGTTGTTACAACAGATGGAGGTACCCCACATCTGACACCATGATTGTCTACGCAATAAAAGACGTCCGTTTTCTAAGAGTGCATATTAGCAACTGGTTAGATTATTACATAATTGCATACTGAGCATCAGCATAATATATGATGTGAATGCGTGAGTGTATATATACCTACACTACACTCAGAGGAAAAAATAGTTACTTTTACTTACTTACTTAAGGTGGCGCTACAGTCCGGGGTGGACCTGGGCCTCAACCAACAAGCGTCTCCAGCCAGCACGATCTTTGGCCAGCTGTCTCCAGTTTCCAGTTACTAATAGTTACTTTTGTCTAGTCTTTTTATTTTTGTGCCCATTTCATCTAACTTTTATGGTAAGCAATCCAACTGTAATATTTTAATTATGTAGCCTTTGACATTGAAAGTGCAGTGTAGTGCACCTCCATTCGTTTTAAAATCATTAATAAACAATAGTTTATCTTGAGAACCATTACAAAAGTTTTTTTTGTATTAGTCCCAAAAGTAATCAAAAAGGAGGATTATGGCATTCTCGCTGAAGGAGGAATTGACATAGTAACAAAACCTCCTTTATGAGTCAAAATAAAAATTTTGTGGTAAAACAACTTCTTACTCTTTTTTTAGAATGTAAGAATGCCAAATATTTACAAGATAAAAATCCCCACCGCAACATCGATGAAACAAGTGTTTTAAATTAAGTTTTTATGAAAAGTTTTTTCTGTTGGTCAATTTATTTTGTTATTTTAATTCTACGTATTTAAAAGTAGACTACTAATAAACAAAGATTAATATGGGTTGAAAATAAAAAAAATATTATTTATTGATCAAAAAAGCAATATATAAGTTGTTTTATTATTAAAAATGTCTCCTAAGACAGATGGCAAATCTTCCTTCATGGTAGGAGGAATTGACACTTTGTAAGGTTTTGGGAAAAACCTTATAACTCTGTTAAAAATATTAACATCCATTAATCATTAATGTTTATATATTGCTAAAATGCTATTGTAAATTATGTAAATTTTGAAAATTTGAAATTGTATTTGGATTTTAAGATATTTCTAAATGTTCGATAACGTGTCGAAACCTCCCGACCTTACCCTAATAGCTATATCGCATCTTCGAACTTCGCACCAAAAAATACAAATCCGTGGGAATTTTATAGCGACAGTTCTCGAAGCAAATTTTTCCCGAGGAGCAATCGAAAAAATATTCGATTGTACATTTTGGCCCCCCAACTGCCATACATTTTTTTATTCAGTGGAACTTCAGAAATCTCCCCTTAAAGGATTATACCGCTTAATTGGAGCACCCGGTATACTTATTCAACTAAACTGCGTACCTACCCACTTTGTTCATTCTAAAAGGATTTTCTACGATTTTGCCGAAAATACCAGCATATAATACGTACAAATAGACACATGAAACGAATTATTTTCGCCACTTATTTTTTTAAGACCATCTTAAATGTATACCGAACTTACGATGAACGTGAACATTTGGTGGGACCCAAAGGTGAACTTTTATTTATAGAAATCAATGTGGTTGAAATACAAAGTAGGGTGAAAGCAATGTCATGATGTGAATTTGGCAAATGTCATTCTGATTTGACATTCATGTTGTAGACAGATAGAGAATTTGTTGACAAAGAGCGATAAACACCTAAAGAACGCAAAAAAAATGTCTGCAGGAAATAAGGCCCCAAAAGCGAAAATGAAATAAGGCCCCAAATCTTGACAGTAAACCCAGGCAAGGGGGTTGCAGGGGGCAGCATGCCCCCCATACGTTTTCGTTTTTCGTTTGGGGTCTTATTTCATTTCTTCTTTTGGGACCTTATTTCATAATGAAATAATACCCCAATTTTCATTAGGAAATAAGACCCCAAAAAAGGAAATAACACCCCAAATTGTTTTAAAAATAGTTGTTGTTGTTTCCTGTATAATTTTTTGGGGCCTTATTTCATATTTTTTTGGGGCCTTATTTCGCAGAGCCAAAAATATTGTTTCTGCTTTTCCGGTCTGTTGTTTTAACGTAGCGCTAATTTTTTCTAGCGTATTTCTGGACCGCATAAAAGTTTCACAAGAAGGGGATCCACACCTTAAGGTAATAAAAAAAAGTTGTAGAGGACAGTGGCTATGAAAACTACCTGTTTGAACATGGCGTTCTATATTGGCGTTCGGAAGGAAACAAGCTGTTATGTGTACCCAATAAAATGCAACCTGAAATAATAAAATCCCTACATGACGACGGACACTTTGGAGTTAAAAAGATGGAGGAAATTCTTAACCGGGAATACTATATACCAAATCTTAGGGGCAAAATTGAAGCCTGTAGAGCAAATTGCATTCCCTGCATTTTGGGCGAAAGGAAAGCCGGAAAACAGGAAGGTTATCTCCACTCTATTTCGAAAAATGAACTAGTAAGAGGTATTGCTACATATTTTGCGTGATCGATGCGTTTTAAAAATTTACGTGGATTTATCCATGTAGATCAACTTCGGCTGCTGAAGTTATCCAAAAGTTGGACTTGCAGAAAACGACATTTGGTAATCCGAGCAGAATGATATCAGATCGGGGATCTTCATTTACTTCCAATATTTTTAAAGAATATTGCGAACGTGAAGGGATTCAGCACCTATACTCTGTCCCATTTATATTTTCAGTACAGGGAAAGATAGGGTATTTGCCTTTCACCCTTACTTTTATGGATTTCAATAAGCTGTCTCCATTATAAAGCTCTCACATGGTTGCCATAGTGAGCACTATAAATTGGCATAATTCTCTCACAAATATCGGTAGGGTTACCATCCGTTTATTAAGATTTCATGAACAGAAACATTTAGATCTAAACTAAATCTAAAAAAAATTGAGTACCCACTATTTTTTGGGTACCCGCAATATAAAAAGTATAAAAAACTGTGTCTCAATATTCAATTCCAAGAACTTCTGAATTTAGGATAACCCATTACTCGAAATTACCAGGTATCCATTTTTCGGGTACCCGTTTCTTATTGAGTACCTACCCACTATTTTTTGGGTACCCGCATTATAAAAAGTATAAAAAACTGTGTCTCAATATTCAATTCCAAGTACTTCTGAATTTAGGATACCCATTACCCGAAATTACCGGGTACCTGTGAACTTGGGTAATAAATTCAACTCGACAATAAACCTCATTGTTTCGACAGCTGGTGGACTGTATATTAATATCCTCCTTCTCCTTATCAGTTTTCGATTTTTTTTATACATTTTTTGAAGCAGCAATAATAATATTATTAAACATACAAAAAATTCCCTGATTGAGCCGATGATACAAAATAATAAAGTAAACAAATTAAACAGTGTTCCATTTCTGCTAAAAGACAAAATCGAAAAAATGGTTTAACTGCATATTAACAGATCCATCAGAATTACAAAATAATTAAAGGAGTACCTAAAAACTGTATGGCAACATCCCACATAATCAAATTCATTTATTTGCTCTCAAAAGCTTTAAAAAGCAACAAAACACGAAAGTTCTTTGACACAATCCATAGAAAAACCCGTAATGATATTTTTGCAAATGAATATGGTAACACTCTTCTGAGGTGCTTAAAACACACACCAACACCACACATGTTTATTTTCTGTGATAAAATAGACCCCTTTTACACGCAGAGTTTTTTCACTCATGACTCTTCTTAATTCTCTTTTGGACACTTATGGTGCATTTATACGTTGAGTGTTTTCACTTTAGTGCCCTGATTGTCAAATTGTCTTTGTTTCCTTTTTTTCTCATTCGCCGTTCGCGGTGATAGCTGCATTTTCGAAGCGCAGACCGCATACAGTTCGAAAATAGAGTAAATGCAGACGTCTATCGCGACTGAGTACGGTTTGAGAATAAAGCAACGCTGAAAATAACGAAAGAGAGCGAAAGAGAATACAAGAATCGGATGGGAATTCGCGGCCCATCAGTGTTCGGCTATCCCCTGCACTTTTCATCCCCTTTACTTACACATTCTCGACACTAAAGTGAAAAAACTCTGCGTGTAAAAGGGGTCATAGCAACCGCACACGAGAAGATCACCCTCATCGTCATCCTCATTCTGCCCACAAACCAGTAAGTGATTTGTGATTCTGCCAGCACATGCGAGGCAGACTGGTCATGGTGGGGTGTATGCGCCTTTGAGGAAAATTTCTTCATAAACAGACTGGTCATGGTGGGTTTTACGTAAATGACAACAACAATTCCTTGGTAAGTCAGTGGCTTGGTTTTTATTTCAGTGGCAATACTTGTGATTGAGTGCCGTAAAAGTATCTACTGGCACCTTTGGTAGAAAAAAGAGCTTCCCATAAGGCCTGTACTGAAAATATAAATGGGACAGAGTATAGGTACTCATAACTACGGGAGTACCTCGCGCAAATGGTCAGGTTGAACGAATCAATCGAGTGATCGTTTCCGTCCTGACAAAGATGTCGATTGATGATCCAACGAAATGATACCAACATACCGCAAGACTTCAAATGTGCCTTAACTCCACATTTCAACGCAGTATTCGACGAACGCCCTTCGAAATACTTACCGGAATACAAATGAAGACAAGACCTGAAAATTCACTAGGCGAACAAATTAACGAAGAACTACGAACAATTATTGATGACGAGCGGGATAAAATTCGCGAAAGTACTCGTCAAAACATTCTACGAGTTCAAGCTGAAAACGCGAAAACCTTTAACAGAAGACGAAAATTAGCTATAACAAATACGACTTAAATGATACATAGTGGTGGAAAAAATAATAGAAACAAACTTGTTCTTCGTCGCTTAGGTATCGAAAAAATAAAATGTTTTCGGGAAAAAAGATAAATTAAACCCATACTAATAGTTTTAAAACAATGTAATGAAGAAATGTAACATTAAAATGTTTAATAAAAAAAGAAGAGAAATAGTGAATAAATGTTGATTCTGGTTTTCCTTAATTTTGGCCTGGAAAAAATAATAGAAACAAAATATTTTTTTTTTGTTTTTTCTGTTAGGAATTAATGTACAGTAAAGGTGTTTCATATCCTTTTAATACTTGGTCGTTGCGCCCTTATTTTTTATAACTGCTCCACATCTTCGTCGCATAGAATGAACCAACTTGGCACAGGTCTTGGGAGTTATAGAGTGCCATGCATTTTGAATAATTGACCACAGTTTTTCCTTATTTTGGCTCTGCAGCCTCCGATCCTGCGCATAAGGGTGTCCCATAGATGTTCTATCGGGTTAAGATCAGGAGATTGTGATGGCCACTCCATAACATTGATTTTGTTTTTTATGAAACCATTCTTTGGCCAACTTTGAGGAGTGCTTGGGGTCATTATCCTGCATAAACTCCCATTTAATAGGCATGTCCTCTTCAGCAAATGGCAGGATAACATTGTTTAAGATTTCCACGTAGTCTACGGCACACATTTTATCCTTTATTATGAAAAGTGGACCAACCCCAGATACTGAAAAACACCCCCAAATCATTAAATTTCCTCTGCCATGTTTAACTGTCTTCTTTGTATATTTGGCATCGAATTCGGAATTCTTTGGTCGTCTGACGTACATTTTCCCATCGGAACCAAACAAATTGTCCATAATTGACCTTGGTTTCATCCGATCATAAGACGTTATTCCAATTAGCACGGTGGAGGTGTTTGTTGGCGAGACTTAGTCTCTCTTTAGTATTTTTATTGCTCAAGTATGGAACTTTTCTAGGACTTCTCCTAGGAAGACCTGCTTCCTTTAATCTATTTCTTATTGTACGACTTGTAACGGGTGCGTTTAAATCATTTTTTTTTTTAAATGGTTTCTTCTTGCATAGTCGTATTAACAGTTTGTCAAATCATGGAGTCTTTTTTCGTTTTCTGCATCTGGTTTCTACTTTGGGACTTGAATGGATAGCTAAGAATACTTTTTAGACCTGTTTTTTTTAGAATACTTTACGACCTTAGATATTTAATCCATTGTTTTGCCGTCTTTTTTATCAACTCACGCTCAGAACTGGTGCAAAGGACTCCTAGACCCATTTTGACAAAATGTTAATTTCATAGTTTTAAGATTTTCTTCTAAAAAACACTAAATTACAGGATAAACTAATTTACAACTATTTCAATTAAAACAATACCGAGCTTTACTTCAAAATCACTGATGCCGACTGTGGTAATCGTTTGTTTCTATTATTTTTTCCAGGCAAAATAACATTTTTGCTCAGACTTTTTACTGTTAGACGAAAACTAAAAGCTGATAAGAGCGAATTGCTGCAGCATTTCAAAGTACTTTTACCTAGCATTTGAGTATATATAGAATTGATTTCGGAGAAAGACCAAATTGTATGCAGTTAATGATGGTTCAGCATTATGTAAATACTTGTTTCTATTATTTTTTCCATCACTGTAGTTGTCTAATCTCGTCGTCTGATTAGATGTTGTTGTCTTGTTAATCCTACTTACCTTGTGATCGAAATTGATTTATTTTACTTAAATCGTTTGTCTTAAATACTACCTTATTGCTAACTATAACTAATCATAATAATGCCCTACTGACATTTTATTCATGCCTGCTGTTCAAAGTGTTTTTTGAACTTTCAACTATTAATTCGGCAGGAGCGCTAGTAAAGTAGTCGGCACGAGTTCAAGATCAAAAAGAGAAATTCTATTTTCATTTTTCCTTTTATATAACAAAAGATACAAGCTTGGATTCCACAAAATTTACTATACCTAGAAAATTCATAGAATTAACAATTCAAGTGATGACAAGTTTCGGAAATTTATAATGTAACTACATAGTACTAAATATTCAAATTCTTTTCTAATTCATTTTAAAGATGTGAAGCATCAGAATATAATACAAGTTAATTTTAATAATAGAAAATAAACAACAAGAAAATATTTTACTGATGAGAAGCATCAACATACTGCCCGCCTTGAAGGGTCGAATGTTATAAGAGGAGCCAGGCGATGAATTGGTCTTCAGATGAGTTTTCCTTTAACCTGTACATCTGCAACACGAATCTTTCCATCTGCACCAGTGATAAGTCGCTCGATTTTTATCGGTAAATTATCATCGCTGACCAATACGACGGTACCCACAGTTGCATTCTCTGAAGCCGTTTTCCACTTCGTCGGTCGTTGTATAACTCCAGCAGATACTCTTTGGACCATCTCGTCCAGAAGTGTTGTTTTATCTGCGTAAGACGTCGCCATCGTTTCAAAGGGGGTATATCATCTGGAATGGAAGGCTCTGTAAGAGAATTTAAGGCATTACCAATTAAGAGATGGCCAGGAGTCAGAACTTGTTCGTCGTTTGGATCTGGCCCTAAAACACAAATTGGACGAGAGTTCAAAATAGCTTCAATTTCGGCGATTACGGTCGAAAACTCTTCATACGTCAAAAACGTCTGCTTTACCGTCCTGTAAAGGTGAAATTTTTCCAAAAAACCTTGGGTCGAGAGGTCCGATACGACTTCTAGGTGAGTCGCTTTCGTCGCAAAGCAAATAAACACCGCCACATATGCCTTATGCGTACAGTAGCCTCGACGTCCTTGCGATATTTGAAAGGGTCCACAGAAGTCCACACCTGATCTCGCAAATGGCCTGGATATCGTCACTCTGCTGGCAGGAAGATCACCCATGATCTGCTTTAAAAGCTTCGGCTTGTAGAGAAAGCAGTGATGACACAAAAATACCGTCTTCTTGGCCACATTTCGAGCATTGATGAACCAGAACCGCTGTCTCATAATGGCGATCAGAGCTTGGATACCTGCATGAAAATTGGTGACATGCAAATGGACAACAAGATTATTAACAAATAGGGAGTTTTTCGGTAGGAGAATGGGACATTTGACATTATAGGGTATGTTCGCATTCAGCAAACGCCCACCAACTCGCAAGAGTTTTATGGAGTGTTCATCATCAAGGAAGGGATTGAGGCTGCTGATGACACATTTTGGGCTTATCATCTGCTTCTTCTTTAAATCATCTATTTCCTCCTAAAAATGAGTTTGCTGGAGATTCCAGATAATCCGTAGAAGGGCTTCTTCAAGTTCATCTGCTGTCAATCCTGATGATTTAGGTCTTACGGGGGGTAAGGACTTTGAAGAGAAGATTTTCGTTTGAATGATCTCATAAATCGAACTACATATCCAAAAACACGATTTGTCTTTTGATAGCTGCTAAATCGAGGAAATTGTTCTGAAAACTGCCCTGAAACTATTTTTGCTAACAAAGCTACAGGGGTGTTGGTTTCTAACATGGCTATAGTGGATTGGACTTCGAACCGACATGTCTCCAAATCGCCGCTGGCAGTTCAGATTGTAATTTTGAAACCCTATTCGCAACGAATATCTCCCACGACAACGGATATGCGGAAATCCAACGCAGCACAATCTCAGAATCGGTCCAAAGATAAATCTCCTCAATGTTTTCGCCTAGATTCAGCAGAATTCTTTGCACCAAATCAACAAGTAGAACCGCAGCACACAATTCCAATCGCGGGAGCGACTTAGTTTTGATAGGAGCTACTTTTGACTTAGCACTCAACAAACAACATTTAATTTCGCCAAACGTATCTATGGTTCGCAGATACACCGCACAACCATATGCACGAATCGACGCATCCGCAAATCCATGCAGCTCAACTTTGACATTTGGTCGACGTGAGTAATGAATGTATCTAGGTATTTTGATTGTACCCAAACGCACTATGTCCTTTCGATAGGCTTCCCACTGTGAGTGTATTTCCATCGGAACGGACTCGTCCTAATTACATTTGGAAATCCACAGATCTTGCATAATGATCTTACCCTTTACAACTATTGGATTTATTAAACCTAAGGGATCAAAGATTTGAGACATTCCGACAATATTCTCCTTTTAGTTATGGGTTTCGAAAAATCTAGATCAGGGGCTACGTACTGAAATTCGTCTTTTAAGGGGTTCCAAATTATGCCTAAGGTCTTTATGACATCCTTGTCGTTGGTGCGCAATGAATCGCTAACAGGCTCATTGCTCGAAATCCTGTCCAGAATCCTAGCATCTTTACTGCACCACTTTCGCAAATCGAACCCAGCAGTTTGGGTGACCATATCATCCACGTAAAAGTCTTCTCCTATAACCTTGGCACCTATTGGAAACTGCGATATATGTTCATCTGCCAACAACTTTAAACACCTAGTCGCAAGGTAAGGAGCCGATGTAGTTCCGTAGGTTACTGTTTTCAACCTATATGCCATTAACACCTTTTGTTCATGGGACCTCCATACTCCACAGAACATATTGAAATTTTCGGTCTTCATCAGCCACCAAAATCTGACGATACAATATTTTAGACACATCTGCAGAGATTACAAACTGATATCACCTAAAACGTAGTACAATGTCCTAGAGATCATCTTGTATAAGCGGCCCTTTCAATAGTAGATCATTTAGTGACATATTGGAAGACTACCCTTAGCTTTGTAGTTAGTGAATCAGGTCTTCGAACAAATTGGTGAGGAGCGAAGTAACGATTGAGAGAAACTTGATCACTCGGGACGACTTCCATATGGCCCAGACTCTCGTATTCCTCCATGAATTGAATATACTGCTATCCTACTTTGTCATTCTTCTGAAGGCGTCTCTCCAAGCTAAAAAATCGTTTCCTTGCCTGACTTAACGAATCTCCCAACTGTCCCTTTTTTGGATTCAGGAGAATTTTCACCACAAAACGACCATCTTCATTACTTCGAACGCTCCTCAAAAATTCCTCTTCACATTCTTCTTCATCAGGCGACTGAAGAATGGGTTTCCTATTTACTTCTTCCATTTCCCAGAACTTATTTACCGTCTCATTTAATGAAGCCTCTGTAACCATTGACTTATTATATATGGACTGCTAGTAGACGTCTTCGCGTTGGTTCCAACATAACCACTAGCCCTCTTGGTTCGGAGCGGAATAATTTGGAAATTCACCCTTTTTTGAAGTGGCATCTATTGTTAACAATGCCGCAACAATTTGAATTTCAACCGTTTTACTTGCCAAATCCACTAACGCCCAATAGGTGCCTCTAGCATTCTATGGAGAAATCCAAGATGGTTCGTCATTTTGTTTCACTTATTTTTCGCTCCGAACCAAGAGCGCTAGTTTATGTTGGCGTCATTTTCTGGGCGAAATTTGTATGAACTGACATTTCACTAGCAGTCCATATATAATAAGTCAATGTCTGTAACGACCTCCGTACGCTAAACGCCTAGAAATTTTAATAATAAACAATCAAATCAATAATTCCATCATTTTTCCAAAAGTAAAAAAAAAATTTTTTTTTATTTCGCATAAAATGCTCACTTGGCAACCCTACTCTTTTCAACGAACTCGCAATATCCACCAATCACATCACAGCCCACGACGTAGATTGTCGCTCAGCACATTTTTTTTTTTTGATATACCTCGTTGTGAGGCTGAAAAGAGGCAAAATTAACACGTGTGCGTGTGTATTTCGTGTGCGCCGGAAAGTCACGTAGGCATCATAGCAGATGGGTATGGGGATTTTTTTTGCTTGAGTTTGGAGTCGCGAGGTAGGGAAAAGTTGTTTATGCGGAAAAAAAGGTACGGGATCTTGTTATTGAACAAGATGAGTTGTGTGTCGGACTATTGGTAGCGGGACGGTTTTTTTCGCATAGGTTTTATATGCGAGTGGCGTGACGACGTATATTCGTTCGCACATATCGACGTTGGCTTGGCTTGGGTTCGGGTGGGGTATAAATAGTGGTGTAAGACAAAAACTCGGGGAGTTGGTTGCTGGCAGTTGGATTGGAAGTGGCGGTCGCGGTCCGCGTTATAAATCCGCGAAACAAAATCGGTTTTTTTTCTGCGCGTCGGAATTAAAGTTTTTGTACACGTGGTTGCGCAAAGCACCCAGTTAATTAAAAATTAATTAAAACGAAAGTTAGTGCGCGCTTAAAATATCCGCGGAAGCCGGAAGTGTTTTTTTTTTCCTTTTTTTGGGATAATCCCTGCGTCGCTCGAAAATTGTCGGCGGTCGTCAGAAAAAAAATATATATATATATATTTTTCTATATATTCACTCCGTGCGTTTAAACCGGAAGCAAATAAAATTGCACGTGTGCATAACATTCCGCTACGCCCCTGGGAGACCTTTTTAAAACCCCAGTGGAGCTACAAGTGCCTGTGAACCCTTTTTGTGTGACTTTTATATTGTGGGCAGAGCGTAAACGCCATTGTGTCCTTGGGTCCTTGAACCCCCCCACGCACACTCTATGAGCCCGAAGTCGGTGCCATAACAACTTTCTGTTAATTTTCATTCGGATCTTAGTTCCATCTGCAAGATCCTGGTCATTGTATCGATCCTATCTGTGACCTTTGTGAGCGGCTTCGCGACCCGTCTTCATGAACTGGGGTTGTAAAACCTTCCCCCATAGACACATATATAACACACCTAAAATATATATATATTCGCAACAGTGAAGTGCTAAACTGATGTCCAGGGTTGAAAGTCCCCCTTAACCGGAATTAAATTGATGTCCAGGGTTGAAAGTCCCCCTAAGGATAAATGCTGCCTATATGCGGAGTTTTTATTATCAACATGTGGAGTATGAAGGCTCTAAATTAAAAAGTCTGTAAGCCTATTATATTCTTATTTATATTGAGTAAACCTCATATAACTTAATTCATATGGTACCTATCATCCTTTTGGGCCTTAAGTCCTGTGATTTTAATAATAAATAAAAGAAAGAAAATTAAGCAAATGTTTTGTTGGCCCGAGTGCTCGTAGTATAAGTAGTAGTAGTAGTAAATTGTTTTATTTATTTTCATAAAAAATTACAAAACATTACAACTTGACAAATACTGTGGCCTGTTGGAAAGAGTGGCTAATTAATTTAATATGTATTACTAAAATATAATTAAATTTACATTCTTATTTTATGAGTTGTACTCATATACCAAGCTTTTTCGGTAGAAAAATGCACCCACAATGTATTTATGAAGTGCGTTCCTACTTCCTACTAGCTACCTTCAGTTTCTCCGTTGAGTATATTGGTGATCTCGTCCTCCTCCAAAAACGGTTTTCCAAAAACACTTTGTCGAAAGGGTCTCAGAATTGGGCATTTTCCAACGAAGTGAAGAACAGTTTCTTCCTCATGTAAATTACACAAAGTGCAGTTTCTTTGTTCTCCTTCCCGAAATTGGTTTGCATTAAGACCTAAGATACCGGCACGCGTTTTAAATGTCCACATTATCAATTGTCTACCATTAGCATCATCGAAGTACGTGGGACCAATTGAATGCTTCAGTCTGCTATAAATTCCATGAGAACTTATTTGTGCATCCCGCAGATTTTTTTGGATTTGGTTCTTTCTTAATGTCTCTATTGTTTGGACAATGTTGGATTTCCAAGCGTCTTCGTGAAATTGCAAATTGGTCCAATTTATTCCATCACGTTCCCCCTTATTTTTCCATTCTTCAAACCAGTATACATTTTTCTCTATTATCTGCTTTGAGAGTATGTGTGGCAACCGAGTGACTTCATATCTAAAAAGTGTTTTTTGTACATATTCCATGTGTAATCTTAATGTGTACAAATGCATGTCTGGAACTCCTGTTTCTAGGCTAAGTATGTAATTTGGGGTGAAATCAGGCAAACCAAATATTCTTTTAATAAAGTATCGCTGCATTTTATCAACGGCGTCGAAATTTGAAAATCCCCAAACTTGAGACGCATAGCAAAATATAGCTCTCAACACAGCGTTGAATAATTTGAATTTCGCTGAAAGCTTTACCTCCTTCTTTCCGATGAAATTTTTCCAGGTGCTATTTAAGCAATTTTTTGCCTTTGCTTCTCTTTCTTTAAGCTGCCCCACTAACGAAAGCCCCGGTGTTATAATCATTCCTAGATATTTGTACTCCTTTACTATTTCTATTTCCGTCCCGTTGAAATACCATTTCTCGTTTTTTGCTCTTCTACCTTTGCTGAAGATCATAATTTTGGATTTTTCTAGGTTGATTGTGAAATTCCAGATTTTACAGTACTCTTCCAACTTTTTTATCATGCCTTGTAGCACGAATATGTCTTCAGCTAATATAACGATATCATCCGCATACATCAAAAGTCGAACAAGAAAACCATTCAAGTGAAGTCCACCGCCCAAGTAATCGTGCAGATCGTTCAACATCAGTGCAAACAGTAGCGGGCTAAGTAAACATCCTTGCTTTACTCCCATTGTGGTTTCGAAATAGCCTGACGCTTGTTCACCATCCCATACAGCAGATATTGTGTTTGTGTACAGACTTTTAATTAGAGCCAAAAACTTCGATGACACTCCCATGTTACTCAATTTGTAGAATAGAGATCTTCTGTCGATACCATCAAAAGCTGCCTTAAAATCTACAAAAAATCCGTAAACTTTCTTTTTTTCACTATTTTTTATTTTAATTATGCTGCATAGGCTATAAATGTTGTCCACCGTCGAATAATTTTCCCTAAACCCAGCTTGGAATTCATTCAGAATTTTGTGTTTCTTTTCCCATGTAGATAGTCTGCTGTGCATAACTCCCACCAATATCTTGGTCACACAGTTCATGAAAGAAATTCCTCTATAGTTTCCCACTTCATTCGGATTTCCTTTCTTCAATATGGGAAAAATAATAGTTTTAAGAAAACTTTGGTCCACTTTTCCTGTGTTCAGCATATGAGTAAATCCTTTAGCCAGCAGCTTAATATAATTATTTGGTGCATTTATAAACAATTCATATGGCAAACGATCTCCTCCAGGTGCTTTATTTTTTTTTACCTTTTTTAGCATTTTTTGAATCTCATTAGTTGTTATCTCCATGTCTAGATCAACATCCAATAAAAGGGGTTCAGCCCATTGCACAGGTTCAGCTAGCAATTCCGGATTTAGTAGATTTTCAAAATAATGCTTGAATTCTTCTACGCGTATTTCTGATCCCATTCTAAAACTGTTTTGGCGTAGTTCATTAGCGAATCTCCACCACGTTTTTGAGTCTTTAACGTTGTTTAATTTCATTTCCAAATTTAAATAATATTCTCTTCGTTTCTTCTCACATATTTGTTTATATTTCAAATTCGATATTTGATATTCCTGTTTTGACTCCTCATTGTTAGTTCGTCTCCACAGTTTTAATGCTCGAAATGATTTTATTCTGGCGTTGTAGCAAGAAAAGTCGTACCATTTTTGCAGGAATTGAATTTTGGTTCCACTTTTTTGTTTGTTGCCCACAGCCTCCTTTATCATGTTTATTAAATGATTTACCTCGACAACCTCAATAATTTCCGAATACTGCTCTGCCATGCTTTGTAACTTGTTTCGGTATACATTTTCATCTTGTTTATTATACATGATTTTTGGTAGAATATTTAGGCTTTTAACTTCCTCATCAATTGTGTTTAAGCTCAGATTCAGTTTTATTGGCATGTGATCTGAATGGATTTGCGTCTCTATTGTAAAACTATATACTCGGTTCGCTAGTTCTCCAGAAATTGCACAGATATCATTCACGGACTCTCCTACCGTTGACACAAATGTGCTCGTAGTATTAGTTTTAGAGTAAATACGTTTTTTTTGTACTTTTTTTTTATTACTTAAAAAAATAAAAGCGTCGCCTTCAGCGACTTTACAGCAGATTTGGAGGTGTATTATCCTTTTAGATTTGTCTAGGGATTGTAGAATTTAAGTTTTGTGACCCCCGTGTTAGGTTGCATCTTAAACGCTTTAATTTTGAGCAAAGTAACTTAGAAACAGGATAATTGCTCCAAAAGGGAGTTCAGTTTCATACCAGGGTTACGCAAATAAACCATATTCGACAGCGCTATCGATAGGTATTTCGTAGCTAGGATTTTGGGGTTATTTTTACTAAATCTGGGGACCAAAGTATTGCTCTTAAACGCATTTAATTTGCATATTGCAATTTAATTGGGGACGAATTAGATTAGTTTTTTGTTAAGTCGAGTTATTAATTAGTTTAATATAACTAAAGAATAACAAACAATACCTATTGAATTTTGAGAAGGTACGTTAAAATTCAGAATCGACCTAATTAACGACAATGGTCTTGACCATTATAGTTTGTTTGATTACCCAGATATGCTGGAAATTAGTGTTTAAGATTAGGAATTGAACATTAGCAAAATAAGGTAGATATAAGTACAAATAATAATTGAATAAAATTGTTAATATGTTATCAGGACATTCAGTTTTTTTACTGGTTTCATGGTGAAGTAAGAGTAGGAATAGAACGGTAAGTTCCAATAAAGGGGTCAATGAATGACAACTAAATTGACCAAGGACGGGTGGGCAAGGCAAGGTAAGGAGTAACAGCTATCCTTCCTTGAGTGACTGTGGTGGTAGGGAAAGTAAGTACTAGGGACCCGAACGTTTAAGATATTCCTTTACGAGTATATCATTCGTATGAGAAATTGTAGTTTATTTTGCTTTTTTTGAATCCTCTGCATGCAAAAACTTTTATGGATGATGACGGTTTAGAGAGGTATGAGTAAGAACCCCCCCCCAATCCGGCGAGCAAAGCTAGAGCATCGCTAGGCGTGCAGAACACGCTTGTTACGCACGGATTTTTCCACAGGTTGCTAGAAAATTATGCTTACCACGTTGGACTTTGTGTTCATTTTCAGTATATAAAAATGACGCCCAACGTGGAGCAGAAAGAAATGAAGATTGTTTATGCACGGATATAAAACAGTAACTTAACGTCATTTTAGTTACCTTGCGATTTGTTTTCATAGCTTTCAGTCCTAATTAAATAACAATATTTTTACCCACATATTAATTGCAATAGTTTTACATTTTTGAAACACAGTTTCGAACGATCATTTGGAAATATTGAATGTGCAGAGACAAGTCTTACGCTTCAATCCAATGATCTGTCCGATGGCTGCATTATTGGAAGTTTTTTGTGTTAAAGAGCCCTCTGGAAATACTGAACTTGTGAGGCTTTTACGTCTCTGGGTTTTCAGTCCGATGGATCCTCTTTGACCGAATTGCGACCAACATTTGTTTTGCTGAAGAACGTCCTCTGGAAACGCTGGACTCATGAGCTTTCATTGTGAGTGTCAGACCGATGGATTGGTCTTCAGCATCGTTAATTTCACTCGTCTTGGTACACCTTCTGGAAACGCTGGACTCGTCAAGCGTATTGAGAGTTAGACCGTTGGTTTGTATCAGACATCCATCTTTCATTAAATTTTGAATATAGTTTCTAGTACACACTTAAAAACATTAATTACACCACCATCAAATTGTACATTCATTATCTCCTCTGAGTAGAAGAGGACATAGTTTTTTCTTATTATTCTAACCACCATGAAACCAATAAGCATTATGTATTATAATTATTATTATTATGCCACTACACCATAGTAATGAAAATTTGAATATTATGGTAGAAGATCCTGCTACTGCACATCTTCCAGCCGTTTGCGTGATTTGTTCAGAAAACCTGAACACCGCTACTGAAGAGGCAGTCACCGCCTGTAATCACGTGCACCATAAAGCGTGTCTTCGAGATTGGTTAACCCAATCAGAAACTTGTCCGCAATGTAGACAACCGTGCACCAGTAGCACCATTAGAGACCGGACTTCAACTTCCGCAAGTCAAGGGGCAGTCCTCAAACAACCGGTCCGCAATACGCGTTATCAAGCCAGACTTAACAATGCGTCTAGCTGGACCCAAAGATCATCGACAACAACACCTCAAGCTGGAAAACCGCCTCGAAGGAATAATAAACCCTCGAAACGATTTCCCAACTCTGAGGCAAGAAATTCATTGACATTACCCACTGCAACTTCTCGAGATAGCTTAGACATAAATGATCAAATTAATGATATAGTAAATAGGTCCTTGCATCAACAGCAGCAAGAAATGTTTAATCGGTTGACTCAAAATCTTATCAATACTATTGAGTTAAACGTTAGCCGATGTCTCGGGAATTTAGCCATCCACAACCAGGTACCATCAATACCACCAGCACCACCACCCACCACTGCAACTCCTCCACAGGAGGAATTCATTGCATGGGCTCCAGTGCCCACATCACGAAATAGACCCTCGGGGTTACCCAATGCAGCTCCGAATGTCACTCGTTTCGATGTTGGCACGTCTGTCAAAGCTTCCAAAGTCATAAACAATTGGCATCTACATTTCGACGGTCTATCAACTGGTATACCTGTGGATAACTTTATCTATCAAATCCATGCACTAACACGTCAAAGTCTAGGAGGTGATTTTGAACTCTTATGTAGCAATGCTCATTTACTTTTTGTCGGCAAGGCTCAGGATTGGTTTTGGCGTTTTCACCGAGCCAATCCCAGTTTTCGTTGGACCACCTTAGTAGACGAGTTACGTGCTCAGTATAAAGACAGTCGAACTGATTATGACATTCGTGACGCTATCCGAAGTCGTAAACAGCAAGACAGAGAGAAATTCAACGATTTCTATGAAAACGTTATTACCCTGACTGATCGACTCAGATCTCCTATTTCGGAATTTGACCTAGTCGAAATTCTGATACGTAATCTTCCTCCTGAAATCAGGCATGAAATATTGCATCTCGATATTCACACAGTGCCCGAATTACGGAAGGTATGTGAAAGGAGAGAACGCTTTATTGAGAGTCTGTCAACTACACCTTGGTAGTACAGAAATCTTGGCAGAGTTCGAACCAACGGACAACAACACCAGTTCCGTTTTGATTAACCATGTGTTAGAGGACGATAGTGTTGAGAACTGCGCCCTCGCGATTTTGAAATGTTGGAATTGTGAAGAAGAAGGACATCGTTTCGACATGTGTCTTCAACCCCGACGTATTTTCTGTTACGGATGCGGGGCAGCCAACGTCTACAAACCCAACTGTGTATCTTGTACGCAGTCGGGAAACCGACAACGGGATGCGAGAAGAGTCGGCCGCTCACATCCGAGGGACGTGTCGACACAACATTAGACCCTAAACCTTCTGTCTCAACAGCAACTAACACCTCTGCTGTAAATCACACTATTTTGTCACGAAATCAACCACCTGCTATTTCAAAAATCGATAAGACCTGTATTAAGACTACTAGTACTCGAACCATAAAACCGTACCGGTCTGAATACCAGACAGCTCGTAAGAAAATCTTTCATTCAGAAATTGCTTCGATAGTTAGACCGAAACGTTCTACCCTTCGTATGCGACGCTATTGGAAAAAGGTTGTAAACAATCGAAAGTTTCTTTTGTCCGCAATCAACTACCACAGCAACGACGTTCGTCCATACGCATCTGTGACATTGCTCGGAAACTGTGTAGACGGTTTACTAGACAGCGGTGCTTGCATCAGCTGTGCTGGTTCATCTTTAGCTACGAAGATTCTGAACAGTAACGTCAAAATAAAGAAATTTCGTTCCACCATCAGAACAGCCGATGGAAAGCCACAATTAATTGAAGGTTTTGCTAACATAGACATTTCATTTCGAGGGATAACTAATTCCATCCAGTTATATCTCGTACCCTCGTTATCGCAAAATCTTTACCTAGGCATCGATTTTTGGCGAAAGTTCGAACTGGCTCCTGATATTCTGGCTGAAATCAAGCTTAACGACAGTAGATACTTACCACGCCAAAGACATCTGAGCATAAACTTGATCACTTTCTAATGGTCTTCAGAACTTTCCTTCTAATAATAATCCGCCTGAAAGTCCTGTTTTGTAACGACCTCCGTACGCTAAACGCCTAGAAATATACCCACCATAAATAAAGAAAAATAATTCCATCATTTTTCCAAAAGTAAAAAAATTATTTTTTTTTATTTTGCATAAAATGCCCGCTTGGCAACCCTACCTTTTCAACGAACTCGCAATATCCACCAATCACAGCCCACGACGTAGATTGTCGGTTGTCGATCAGAACATTTTTTTTGCTATACCTCGTTGTGAGGCTGAAAAGAGGCAAAATTAAAACGTGTGTATTTCGAGTGCGCCGGAAAGTCACGTAGGCATCATAGCAGATGGGTATGGGGATTACTTTTTTGCTTGAGTTTGGTGTAGCGAGGTAGGGAAAAGTTGTTTATGCGAAAAAAAGGTACGGGATCTTGTTATTGAACAAGATGAGTTGTGTGTCGGACTATTGGTAGCGGGACGGTTTTTTTCGCATAGGTTTTATATGCGAGTGGCGTGACGACGTATATTCGTTCGCACATATCGACGTTGGCTTGGCTTGGGTTCGGGTGGGGTATAAATAGTGGTGTAAGACAAAAACCACAAACCACAGAGAACTAGACCGTCGACTTCCCGTGCACCTACCCGATTCTCCCCGGAAAAATATTACCCTGTCTGTGAATACGTGTAAATGTCAAAATTAATGGCGGCAATGTAAATAAAACATGTAAGCGGCCATTTATTGAGATGCGTTAAGAAACGGTGGGAATTATGGGGAACTAAAATTAGGTACTTAGGTGGTTGGGTGTGTATGAATCGGGTAGGCGCTGACTGGCATCAACTTGGCGGTGCCCAGCTGTTGTAACTTTTTCATACACATCAATTGTGCTTATTTTACCTCCGCGTGGTAACCACCGGGTACTGGCCTCGCCCTTCCGGGCTTGGCTTGCTAAACTTATAAGCGCGAGTGTTGAACACGAAGAAAATAGCAACACTATAATGCTCTGTCGGAATGACTGACTGAAGGAGTCTCAGAAGTCTTACATGAGCCCCTCAGAAAGAGGACGTACGGCGGATGAATTCACTAGACTGAATCAACGGTGTCGTCAACAGTCAAGATGACAGTTACCTTACTTGAGCTACTTTGACGTATTTGAAGCTGAGGTCAGTGAGGATTTTTCATGACTAGTCAGGGTCCTGAAATAGAGATGGTGGCGGATGAACCCTTTATGGGCCAACGGCAGCTCTCACATCCCCGAAGTGGGCTACTGACACCGGAGGAATCCGACCCCTTTCGTCCAAGGGGTCCAACAAAGGGCCTGGCCCTTCAGGTTGGGGGTTGTACGCCGGGGTAACTGCCCGACTGCGGAAAACAACAATAGTTCCGAAACGACAACAAGCCTCGGATACGGATGATTTTACTGTTGACGAACCTGGCAAACGAATAAAGGACAACGAATTTCGGATCTGCACTTGGAATGTTAGGTCCCTTAACAGACCACGTGCAGCCGAACAACTAGCGGAGGCCCTGAACTGCTATAAAGCAGACCTAACCGCCATCCAAGAAGTGCGATGGGATGGACCGGGCAAGAAGAGGATGAAAAACTGCGACATCTATTATGGCGACTGCTATCGGCAGCAAAAACAGCGCTTATTTGGATGTGGTTTCGTCGTTGGAGGCAGACTTAAGCAAGAAGTCTTAAGTTTCAGCTGTGTGAACGAGCGCCTCGCGACAATCCGCATCAAGGCTAATTTCGCCAACATTAGCCTAATATGCGCCCATGCCCCCACGGAGGAGAAAGACGACGACACCAAAGAAAGATTCTACGAGCTCTTAGACAAGACGTACGAGCAATGCCCTAACTATGACATTAAAATCGTCCTAGGTGATTTTAATGCAAAGATAGGAAGAGAGGGCATCTTTGGTAGTACTGTCGGAAGGTACAGCCTACACGACACCACCTCCGATAACGGATTTAGGCTGATCGACTTCGCGGCGGGGCGAAATAGTGTCATAGCAAGTACGCGGTTCCCGCATCTCGATATTCACAAAGGCACATGGAGATCTCCCGATCAATCAACCGTCAACCAGATTGACCACATTGCGATCGACGCAAGACACTCCTCCAGTATTATGGATGTCCGAACGTTTCGAGGAGCGAACATTGACTCGGACCACTACCTTGTCGTAGCCAAGGTACGCCTTCGGATATCCCGAACACCGCCAAGACAAGTAAATACTGTGAGGAAGTTTGACGTCGGACGGCTAAAATCGCAAGAGATCACCAGATCCTTCTCCGATCGAGTCTCTCTAAATCTCTCAAGAGGTTCTATGCAGCCAGCATCAAGCATTGAAGACCAGTGGCAACATTGCCAAAAAGCCATCAGAGACGCCGCCTCTGATGTGCTTGGTTTCACACGACCACCACAACGAAACCCATGGTTCGACGACGAGTGCCGGCAAGCACATGCAGCGAAACAAGAGGCATACAAAGCGGCGCTGCAAAGAAGGACCAGAGCTGCTCGTGAGCTCTACGCGCAGAAAAGAAGAGACGAACACCGGCTTCTCAGGAGAAAAAAGAAAGAGCACGAGAAGCGCGCGATCGAGGAAATAGAGAGATGCTACAACAGGAATGAGGTTCGGAAGTTTTACCAAAGGGTAAAAAGAACCTGCCAAGGCTACAGAGCCCGAACCGAAGCCTGCAAGGACGAACAAGGGAACATCATAGTAGAATCGCAGTCGATGCTGAGGATATGGAAGAACTACTTCTGCAGACTGTTTGGTCGGAGGAAAGTATGCCCGATGAATGGAACCTCAGCATTGTTTGCCCGATCCTCAAGAAAATAGACCCTCTGAACTGCGCCAACTACAGAGGGACTAGTCTTCTTAACATCGCCTACAAGATCCTATCTGCCGTGTTGTGTGAACGCCTGAAGCCTTTCGTCAACAACCTGATTGGTCCCTATCAGTGTGGCTTCAGGCCAGGAAAGTCTACCATCGACCAAATATTCACACTGCGGCAGATCTTGGAAAAAACCCAGGAAGTCCAAATCGATACCCACCATCTTTTCATCGATTTTAAGGCCGCCTATGACAGCATTTATAGAGACGAGCTAGACAGAGCAATGTCTAGTTTTGGCATCCCTGCCAAACTCGTCCGTCTGTGCAGGATGACAATGGAGAATGCACGCTGCTCCATCAAGGTCGGTAAAGAACTCACCGAGACCTTCGATGTCAAAAAAGGATTTAGACAAGGCGATGCGCTGTCATGTGACTTCTTCAACATCGTTCTTGAAAGAATAGTGCAAAACTCAAACGCTAACACCAGAGGCACTATCTTTCAAAAGTCCGTCCACCTACTCGCCTACGCCGACGACATCGACATAATCGGCAGAACGCAGCGTGATATCACTGGCGCGTTCGTGAGCATTGAGACGGAGGCGGCGAAGATGGGTTTGGCGGTCAATGAGGGCAAGACAAAGTATATGCTGTCATCAAGAAAGGACACCCAACACCGACGTCTTGGACAGAATGTCACTATAGACAGATATAACTTTGAGGTGGTAAAGGACTTTGTCTACCTAGGCTCCGCTATGAACTCAGACAATGACATCAGCGCTGAGATTAAGCGAAGAATAACTCTTGCCAATCGCTGTTTCTTTGGGCTAAGAAAGCAATTGAGTAGCAAAGCCCTCTCTCGAACAACTAAAGTGACCCTTTATAAGACCTTAATCATCCCAGTCCTACTTTATGGTGCAGAGGCATGGACTCTATCAAAAGCGGATGAGCTTTCTCTTGGTTGCTTTGAGAGGAAAATTCTTCGAGTAATTTTCGGTCCCGTCTGCATAGACGGTGAATGGAGGAGGAGATACAACGGCGAACTGTACGGGCTGTACAGCGACATCGACCTAGCCAGAAGAGTGGTCCAACGACTGCGGTGGCTGGGTCATGTAGAGCGAATGGACGTGAATGCTCCGGCCCGGAAGATCTTCGAATCCGAGGGACGGCGCAGTAGAGGAAGACCGCGACTCAGGTGGCGCACGCAAGTGGAAGGGGACCTCAACCAATTTAGCGTGCGAAACTGGAGACAGCTGGCCAAAGATCGTGCTGGCTGGAGACGCTTGTTGGTTGAGGCCCAGGTCCACCCCGGACTGTAGCGCCACCTTAAGTAAGTAAGTCAAATTAGGTACTGTTTACATTTCAGATAAAACGGATTTCAGATAAGACGGTTGTTTGGAATGATTTAAATTCAATTTGAGCGAAAATATAATTTATATCGTTAATAATATTTTGTTCGCATATTCAAAAACTAATACTTTCTTTATCGCAAAAACAAATCACCTAGTGAATGTAAAATGTAAAAAATAGATTCTGGCATTTTGTTTTGCGTTCCAACAAATTTGTCAAAATTGCTACCAACAAATAAAGGATAACTGTTGGAATTGTTGTTTAGTTTAACATGAGAACAATACCTTACGGCATCACCATAAACTATTATACTGCTTTTTCTGTCTTACAAATCATTTCGAATAATCTCACGCGTCCTTCTTCTTTTCAGGGAGTTGGTTGTGTTTTATCTTTGTCTCCGAAAAACTTTAACTTTTTCAGCATTTGTTCATCAATAACAAAATAAAAATAACTAATATGTAAAGGATAACCACGTGATTAAGACAAAATTATTAATAAATCACGAAAGGCGTTTCCACTGAATTTAAATAGTTTGTGGTGCAAAATCAATTTGAGTTGGAAACATTACCTGATAATATGAATAGAACTCCTTTTTTATTTATATGAATATATGTAATATCTATAAATATCATAAGCTCATCGAAACAGTTTTGTTGCTAAATAAACAGCTGAATAAAGAGCTGCAGTTGAAAAGGTATGTTTCATTTTATTTTGCGACAAGAGCGACGCAATTAAAAATAAAACGCGTATGTATAACGTAATTAGCAATCATGAAAATGTATAATAATTATGTGGGAGGAGTCGACGGTCTATTTCTTACTGGTTTGTGCAAAAACTCGGGGAGTTGGTTGCTGGCAGTTGGAAGTGGCGGTCGTGGTCCGCGTTATAAATCCGCGAAACAAAATCGTTTTTTTTTCTGCGCGTCGGAATTAAAGTTTTTGTACACGTGGTTGCGCAAAGCACCCAGTTAATTAAAAATTAATTAAAACGAAAGTTAGTGCGCGCTTAAAATATCCGCGGAAGCCGGAAGTGTTTTTTTTTTCCTTTTTTTGGGATAATCCCTGCGTCGCTCGAAAATTGTCGGCGGTCGTCAGAAAAAAAAAAATATATATCTATATATATAAAAATTGAGCCCTAAAATGTTTGTCGTCGATTCACGCCTTAACGCATTTACCTTTTATAACCAAACTTTCACACATCTTTGGTATTGGTCCATATACGGTTTCTGTGAAGTTTGGTCAAAATTGAACAAAGGGGCGGGGCACCTCCCATACAAAAAAAAAACATTCAAAATCTTATATCTCGAAAACCGCCGAATCGATTGAGTTTAAACATACAGACAATCTTAGGTATTGGCCCAGGGGTGTTGCTATGAAGATTGGTCAAAATTGGACAAAAGGGCGTGGCACCGCACATACAAAAAACATCTTCTATGGGGTGAAACTCGATGACGTTATAACTCGATAACGTATATTGTTCGTATTGCTGTATTTCAGATTTACTCAGAAAGAAAATTCCAGAAATCTATTTATTCTCATTTTTCGCATTTTACGAAAGAACATTATTATCTAAGATATATAAGCAATACAATTTCTTTGCACGGGCAAAAGCCGGGCGGGTACAGCTAGTATATATATATATATATTTTTCTATATATTCACTCCGTGCGTTTAAACCGGAAGCAAATAAAATTGCACGTGTGCATAACATTCCGCTACGCCCCTGGGAGACCTTTTTAAAACCCCAGTGAAGCTACAAGTTCCTGTGAACCCTTTTTGTGTGACTTTTATATTGTGGGCAGAGCGTAAACGCCATTGTGTTCTTGGGTCCTTGAACCCCCCCATGCACACTCCATGAGCCCGAAGTCGGTGCCATAACAACTTTCTGTTAATTTTCATTCGGATCTTAGTTCCATCTGCAAGATCCTGGTCATTGTATCGACCCTATCTGTGACCTTTGTGATCGGCTTCGCGACCCGTCTTCATGAACTGGGGTTGTAAAACCTTCCCCCATAGACACATATATATATACACACCTAAAATATATATATATTCGCAACAGTGAAGTGCTAAACTGATGTCCAGGGTTGAAAGTCCCCCTTAACCGGAATTAAATTGATGTCCAGGGTTGAAAGTCCCCCTAAGGATAAATGCTGCCTATATGCGGAGTTTTTATTATCAACATGTGGAGTATGAAGGCTCTAAATTAAAAAGTCTGTAAGCCTATTATATTCTTATTTATATTGAGTAAACCTCATATAACTTAATTCATATGGTACCTATCATCCTTTTGGGCCTTAAGTCCTGTGATTTTAATAATAAATAAAAGAAAGAAAATTAGGCAAATGTTTTGTTGGCCTGAGTGCTCGTAGTATAAGTTTTAGAGTAAATACGTTTTTTTATACTTTTTTTTTATTACTTAAAAAAATAAAAGCGTCGCCTTCAGCGACTTTACACCAGATTTGGAGGTGTATTATCCTTTTAGATTTGTCTAGGGATTGTAGAATTTAAGTTTTGTTAACACGGGGGTTAGGTTGCATCTTAAACGCTTTCATTTTGAGCAAAGTAACTTAGAAACAGGATAATTGCTCCAAAAGGGAGTTCAGTTTCATACCAGGATTACGCAAATAAACCATATTCGACAGCGCTATCGATAGGTATTTTGTAGCTAGGATTTTGGGGTTATTTTTACTAAATCTGGGGACCAAAGTATTGCTCTTAAACGCATTTAATTTGCATATTGCAATTTAATTGGGGACGAATTAGATAAGTTTTTTTGTTAAGTCGAGTTATTAATTAGTTTAATATAACTAAAGAATAACAAACAATACCTATTGAATTTTGAGAAGGTACGTTAAAATTCAGAATCGACCTAATTAACGACAATGGCCTTGACCATTATAGTTTGTTTGATTACCCAGATATGCTGGAAATTAGTGTTTAAGATTAGGAATGGAACATTAGCAAAATGAGGTAGATATAAGTACAAATAATAATTGAATAAAATTGTTAATATGTTATCAGGACATTAAGTTTTTTTTACTGGTTTCATGGTGAAGTAAGAGTAGGAATAGAACGGTAAGTTCCAATAAAGGGGTCAATGAATGACAACTAAATTGACCAAGGACGGGTGGGCAAGGCAAGGTAAGGAGTAACAGCTATCCTTCCTTGAGTGACTGTGGTGGTAGGGAAAGTAAGTACTAGGGACCCAAACGTTTAAGATATTCCTTTACGAGTATATCATTCGTATGAGGAATTGTAGTTTATTTCGCTTTTTTTTGAATCCTCTGCATGCAAAAACTTTTATGGATGATGATGGTTTAGAGAGGTATGAGTAAGAACCCCCCCCCAATCCGGCGAGCAAAGCTAGAGCATCGCTAGGCGTGCAGAACCCGCTCAGAAACTCGAACCAACATGACGAATCCCCTTTTGGAGGATTTGTGTCATAGTCATTAACATTACACCTCTTCAAAATCGGAACAACCAACTAACATGCAAACAGCTTGGGGAATCTCGGATAAGCCATAACTTCCGGAGGCTATCCAACCTAGCAATGTCTTCTGCAACACCGGTAACTGGGGCCCAAGTTTAATTTGTCCGACACAAAGAAGATGAAAGAAGCTATCAGCGCCAATCAATAGATCTATACGACTGGGAACGTTAAAATAAGGATCCGCCAGAGAAATATTCTTAGGAATATTCCAGTCAGAAATATCCATTTGTTGTTCAGGTTGAATATTCGTTGTAGATTTAAGGATTAACGAATCTAAATTCAATTCGAAGTCCGATAATCGGGACTTGCAACTAGCTTCCGTCTTATGTTGAACAACAGAATTGGATTTTCCTATTCCAGAAACGAACGTATGGGTTTGGGCTTTATGCAACTTTAATTTCTGAACCATATCTTCCGTGATAAAGTTCAACTGTGATGCTGAATCTAACAAGGCGCGGACAGGTTGAAATTTGCCAGACCTATCTCTTTTATAGACAATAGCAGTAGCCAAAACAACATTCGCATTTCCACTGTCACACGTATTTGAAACTATAGTACTCGTGCAACTGGTGCACCTCCGTCAACTTGGCAGAGCACATATGTCAAAAATTAATTTTGAATAGCCCTGAATTATGTGCTAATTATGTGCTAATTTTGAGCTAAGTTTTTGATTTTTGTGCTCTAACGGTTTCCGAGAAAATCGGATATGAAAAGTGCTCTGCCAAGTTGACGTCAAGCTGACAGAGCACATCTTTAAATCGGTCGAAAATTGAAAAAATTAATATGCCATATTGAAGCCTGATTTATGTGCTTTTTTTGTGCTAAATTCATAACTTCATAGCTCAAGCCGTTTAGCTAGAAATCGCATTTAAAGCTTCCATTCTGTAAAGTTAACAGAAATCTGCTAACTCAAATCCTATAAACGAATGGAAATCAAAAAACCAAAAAGGGCATATGCATGTCCTATTTATGTGCTTTTGATTTGCTTAGTCGTTAATTTTTGTGCTGGCCTAATTTAGCCTCTAATGCAACTTTTAAGTTTGGCTCTGTAGGTAAAATTCTTTTAAAATTCTGCTAAAAACGCCAGTTGCAAAGAATGCAAACCGCAATACACCGCGTCGGCATTATGGCGCCATGATAAAATAACATTCACAAATATATATATAATAGAGAAAAACGGACATCTCTCTGTAAAATGATTACCGCACGAAACATGAATTCTGTGGCGCATCGATAACTCGCGACGGCTCCTCTGGATCGACTGACGATCCGAGCTCTCACAGATTTCCACTCAATATCCTTGTGAGTGAGCGTAAGTTCCACTCACCCCTCCACATGCAAATGCAACCATTCATGCAATTAGTCATAATATCCTCTTCTAGACATACAGAGAGGCATAAAACACAGTCGGGTACTGCAAATTACTGCAATTATGTTATGTGCTCTAACACGGCCATCCTGCAAATTCATCGCTCTCGATGAAAATCCAAAAACTGTATAAGTTGCTCTTTCACAATTCTTACAGTTTTATTTTTATTCACCTTAATTACCAAACAAAATAGTAAATCAAAACTGTTTGTGATTTCCCCGATCTCTCACTCAATTGCAGAGTTCATAATTAGTAATATTACATTCAGGGTATAATGTAGACCAGAGGCTATATTCAGCTTGTCTATAAAATTCCAAACATTTTCAACAACGTTTAGTCAGCATGCAGCTTTACCAACGCAATAATAATATAACGTAGCCAAAAATTAAGACATTCTCATAAAACAATAAAGGACTGTAGCTCAGAGGCAATCTTCAGCTTGTCTATGACCAAACAAAATTTCTAACTTCGAACAGATCCATAGCTCAGAGGCAATCTTAGGCTTGTCTATAACCAAACAAATTTTTAACTTCGAACAGGTCCATAGCTCAGAGGCAATTTTAAGCTTGTCTATAACCAAACAAATTTCTAACTTCGAACAGGTTCATAGCTCAGAGGCAATCTTAAGCTTGTCTATAACCAAACAAATTTCTAACTTCGAACAGGTTCATAGCTCAGAGGCAATCTTAAGCTTGTCTATAACCAAACAAATTTCTAACTTCGAATAGGTTCATAGCTCAGAGGCAATATTAAGCTTGTCTATAACCAAACAAATTTCTAACTTGGAACAGGTTCATAGCTCAGAGGCAATCTTAAGCTTGTCTATAACCAAACAAATTTCTAACTTCGAACAGGTTCATAGCTCAGAGGCAATATTAAGCTTGTCTATAACCAAACAAATTTCTAACTTGGATTCCGCAAACTCCACAGCTCCATGTCAGCCCTAAATACCATCATCAGTCAAATCAGCAATGGGTTAAACCAACCAAGACCTTGTCACAGGAACATGGCAGTGGCCCTAGACCTATCCAAACCCTTTGATACAGTGAGCCATGCTATTCTTCTCCAAGACATCATTGAGTCCATCAAGCCCTGGCTCACAAACTACCTCAGCGGCAGACAGCCATACGTAGAATTCCGAAATTCCAACTCAAACACAGGAAAACCAAACACTGAGTGCCCCAAGGCGAGGTATTGTCTCCTTTTCTCTTCAATTACTACATTAAAGCTATCACCAGTTCCGGCAGGAATAAACTTAATTTCGTATGCAGACAATTGCACAATGCTAGCATTAGGTCCTATCATACTAGACCTCTGCACACCCATCAACGCTTACGTAGGAACAGTGGAGACATTCTTCAATGACCACAATCTTAAACTCTCATCAGAAATATCCACTGCAACACTGTTCACATCTGGACGAAAGAAGTGAGACTCGAATTGGACATATCAATAGCCAGGAGACGCATACCCATCATCGCGCTCCTGGGAGTTACTTTAGACAATATATTCAGCTTCTCGACATAGGCCAACTATGTCAGCCTTATGTCCAGAAATACGCCACGCACAACGCGATCGGTCGATCCGTGCTCAACTACGCTGCACCCATCTGAACCCCGCAATTAAACGACACCAACTGGAAGCACCTTCAAACGTGCCACAACACAACCATGCGAGCCATCACAGAATGCCACCTCATGGCAAACGAAGATCATTTACAGTTTTACACACTGAAACAATGATGCTCCAGATAAAAACACGTAACAACTTTCTTTCACAATAATTTCTACTGGTCTGTCATCTACCAGAACACTTTAACCACAATCTCATCTCGGTCCCCAAGCCACCTCGCAATATACGAAGGTGCATCACATAATTAAGAAACAACTTCCGTTTACTGTCAGAATTCAAACCATTCAAAAACAATCACTCAAAAGGATTCCGATGACGAACCAGTGGTGTAGTTCGATCGAAATTGTGTAGTATTTATGTATATTGTCACCCACACATTCTCATGTAATGCATATTCTCTTACTATCATCTATTGTTACCTATTGTTAAGTAAGTCAGTTATTAAAGTACTCTCACGAAGCAAACATCGGCGTCTTATTATTTATGCGAACACTACATGGTGGCAGCGGTGCGCAAACGAAACCACGCGGCAGAGTTTAATTATATCTTTTTTCTAAAGCATACGCATACGCGCAATTGTCAACTATTTTTCTTACGTGAAATTCTATTTTCTGACGGGGAAAAGTTAAATAGGTAAAATATGACGGAACCCAAAGATGTTAAGGTTACTATTAACCACAGCAATTTCGCGGTCGAAGCGCCAAGCCAATTCCCGTTCGACGACACTTCGCAATGGGGCAGATGGAAAAGGCGGTTCGAGCGCTTCAGAATCGCATCTGGCTTATCCACGAAAGCACAAGAGGATCAAATAAATAAAGAGGATATATTCTTATCCTTCAGCTTAAGTGCAGGTGATAAGAAGGACTATCAAAAGGTCTTGCAAGCCTTCGATGATTTTTTTGTCGTAAGACATAATATAATTTTTGAACGTGCCAAGTTCAACTCCAAGTGCCAAGAAGAAGGGGAATCGGTAGAAACCTTCATAACAGCAGTGTATAGGTTATCAGAGAGCTGCCAATATGGAACTCTTAAAGAAGAGATGATTCGCGACCGTTTAGTTGTAGGCGTGAGAGACAAAAATCTCTCCGAAAAATTACAGCTAGAGTCATCTCTTACGCTAGAAAAAGCTATCACAACAATTCGCAACAGCGTTTCCGTCCGTCGTCAGCAAGAAGAGCTCAACACATCATCGGCAACCATCACCTTTTTCAGTCAGCACGCTTCAATAATCCAGCAACAGAGAAAAGGCGATCACAACCTTCACCGGCAACGAGTAGAAAAAAAAAACAGCAGCAGCGAAACTCGTCCAACAATCATAGGAGCAGCGGTATTAATTCTCACCCAGCAAGCACATATAAAACCAAATGCAATTTTTGTGGTAATGATGCTCACAACAACAAACACAAATGCCCTGCTTATGGGAAACGGTGCAGTAACTGCAATAAGTGGAATCATTTCAGTTATGTGTGCAAATCGGGCAGTGCTAATTCCAGTCAAATTAATTCGATAAGTGTAAGCGCATCAACATCACATCCACATGATACATTTCTCGGCACTTTTCACACCAAAAATAATAATCAGGCAATTAAACAGTGCAGTGGAGCGAAACGGTTACTGTTAATGGTGTAGATGTCAAATTTGTTCTGGATAGCGGTGCTCCCGTTAACGTGATTCCTATACAAATTTTTGATACCAATTTTCCCACCACTAGCTTAAATGTTGCCGATCGCAATCTCATAGGGCCAGTAGGAGAAAATTTAAATATTATCGGTTCATTCGATGCAAATATAAAATGCAGGGATCGCATACTAAGTTCCACAATTTATGTTATAGAAGACTTAAAGGCTCCGCTATTGTGTTTGAGTACATGCGAACAATTAAATCTCATACAAAGAGTGAATGCGATAGACAGTGATAGGGCTAATGTACGATCTGCTGTCAAAATTGAGACAGAGTTTCCTAAATTGTTCGACGAATTAGGTTGTGTACCGGGGCAGTATGAAATAAAACTAAAGAGTCCATGCAAACCGTATGCGATATACGCAGCGCGTAGAGTTCCCATTCCGTTAATAGGAAAATTAAAATCTAAATTGGATGACATGGTCAGGCTCAGCGTCATTAAATTCGTAGACGAGCCAACGGATTGGTGTGCTCCACTAGTCATAGTTCCCAAACCCGATGGCGATATACGCCTATGTGTGGACTTAAAAAGGCTTAATGAGTGCGTGGAAAGGGAAGTGCATCCTATGCCAAGTGCGGATCACACCCTTGCTCAGCTGACAGATGCTAAATTTTTCACCAAATTAGACACCAAGAATGGGTTTTGGCAGGTGAAACTTTCACCTCAATCGCAGCTACTAACAACTTTTATCACTCCGTTTGGGAGATATTGTTTCCGTCGACTACCGTTTGGGATTTCGAGCGCTCCGGAGATTTTTCAAAAGCTCATTCAGCGCTTCATTGATGGTATTCAAGGAGTAGTGTGTCAAACGGATGACATTCTCGTGTACGGGCCAACCATCACAAGTCACGATAATAGTCTCCGCAGAGTATTGCATGAGTTGGAAACGAATGGAGTGACGCTAAATTCGAAGAAGTGCCAAGTGGGTATAACATCAGTTAATTTCCTGGGACATCGAAAAAACCAAACAAATCCAGGGGAATCAAAAGTGAAGGCAATCGAAGAGTTCTCACCACCGAAAAACGTTGCAGATTTAAGAAGATTTTTGGGCCTTGTTAATTATTTAGGCAAGTTCGTCCCGAACCTATCTACAAAAAGCCATCCTCTCAACGAACTATTGCGAAATGATAGATGCTTTCAATGGGGTGTAAGTCAAAATGATGCATTTTTAAAATTAAAGGAAATTTTGATTACAGAGCCTGTGCTTAAGATGTTCAATCCAACCCATAAAACGATTGTTTCAACTGACGCTTTCTCTTTTGGGCTAGGAGCTGTCTTGCGACAGGAAGACTGCGATGGTATTCTGAAGCCAGTTGCGTACGCATCAAGAACTCTGACGGAATCCGAGAAGAGGTACGCTCAAATTGAGAAGGAGGCGTTAGAGATTACATGGGCAACATGCGAGAAATTTCGCGATTTCGTCACAGACGAATTGACACCGAGACTTCAGAGATTTCGAATGCGTATGATGCGATTCATATATAAAATATATTACACCCCAGGCAAAGATTTGATTGCAGCTGACGCTTTGTCCCGAAACCCTATGGTATCATCAGCGCACGATCCAGATAGCGAAGAGGATTTGAACACCTTTATAAAAGCAATCATTTCGGAGATACCAGCAACTGATAGTAAGCTCGAGGAAATCAAGAAAGCCCAACTAGACGACAAAACATTATGCGAAGTTGCAAAGTACGTGCAAGAAGGATGGCCCGACAAACATCAGATTTCCCCAGAGGCAAGGCACTACTATAACGATCGATCCAGTATAGCTATCAACGATGGAATGCTGATGTATAGCAACCGTTTAGTCATCCCACATAGCCTACGAAATGACATGTTAAAGAGAATTCACGAAGGTCATCTCGGAATCAACAAATGCAGAGCTCGCGCGAGACAATCCCTTTGGTGGCCTGGATGCTCAAAACAAGTGGAACAAGTCGTCAAAGGATGCGAAGTCTGCATACAACAGACCATCCCGAGACATGAACCACTTATGCCTACGACGACTCCAGAATACCCTTGGCAGATGGTAGGAGCTGATCTCTTTTACTGTCAGTCGAAAACGTACCTGATTGTTAGCGATTATCACTCGCGCTTCCCAGAAATTGCTTTGGTGGAAAATCAGTCGTCAAATTGCATAATTTCCAAGTTTAAATCTATTTTTTCCAGACACGGCATACCCGAGTTAGTACGGACGGATAATGGACCACAATTTAAACAGCTCGAGACGTCCGAATTTCGAAAATTCGCTAAGCAATGGGGATTTACACATATAACGTCCAGTCCAAGATTTCCCCAAAGCAATGGGTTTGTAGAGGCAGCTGTCAAAATTGTGAAACGCATTCTGAAGAAAAACGAAGATGCTCACCTTGCTCTACTTGAATATAGAGCAACGCCAATTGCAAACAGATTAAGCCCAGCTGAAATGCTGATGAATCGACGAATAAGAACAACTTTACCACTTGCATCACAGCAACTGCGCCCTAAGTTAATTAATCAAATCGAACGTCAGCAGAAAGAGTGTCACCTCAAGCAGAGACAAGCGGCCAGCTTCAACAAAAGACATCGTGTTAACATCCGCGATTGCTTCCGCCCAGGCGATGTGGTCTGGGTTCGAGACCTACGAGTTTGGGGCAGAATCCTGAGCAAATCTAAGTATCCACGCTCATACAATGTGGAAACTCAAAGAGGTAAATTGCGCAGAAACTCATTTCATCTTGTTCCCTCTTGCAGAAAAGACATTCCTTATGTGAATAATGAGATCTTTATTCCCGAAACAAGTTCTTCTAACACTAACAGTCCTGAAGGAGGAGAAGATGGTGGAAGAAACAACTTGGTTCCAAATGTCTCTAGTCAAGAAATTAGACCTCCCAATTTTGTGACAACAACACGATATGGTCGAACTGTATTGAAACCAGATCGATATACATCATCTTAGTTTTTAACTTTCTCGTTTTGTATTATAAATTTGGTTAAATTGCATTTTTGAGTTTCGATAATTTATGTTCAAATTAGAATATTTACTTGTTAGTCTCAAAAGGGGAGATGTGTAGTATTTATGTATATTGTCACCCACACATTCTCATGTAATGCATATTCTCTTACTATCATCTATTGTTACCTATTGTTAAGTAAGTCAGTTATTAAAGTACTCTCACGAAGCAAACATCGGCGTCTTATTATTTATGCGAACACTACAGAAATAGCCACCATTCCTACCAAAGTGACTGTGTCTATGAACAGTTGTCAATGCCACCCTCCCAAACAGTAATAGACCGAAACTCGACAAAACCCACCAACAGAAACCGTCAGGGTCAATCCCAACCAGCGAGAACCGCTGCCACTCTTCGCTTCCCTACTCTGTAACTTCCGTTTACGTTTCCAACGCCAGTAGAGTTTTACAAGGTAAAAGATAAAGATAATACTACACATTTTGTAATATAATCAATGACAACAGATATGCCGATTATTAGGGTCACCTTGACTGTCATGACAACGGCATGTGATGTCCTTTCGATAGGCTGTACCTAATTCACACAGTCCTGTAACTATTGCTCTTGCTCTTCTAACCTGCGAAGACAATCGCAATTACATAATTTTTTTTTTTTTTTTTTTTTGAAAAACAACGAATGAAAACAATTTCCATTTTTAAGGGCACCAGAACCTTGCTTGATGAATAAATTTCGCGATATAGCAATCCTCACTACATATCGTAGATACCTGAATCCTTCTTCTGTTCTATGCCTAAACAAATTGCAATTATTTTTCCAAGTTAAAGAAGGGCACAAACTTGCCCGTCCGGTAACCGATTTCAAATTCAAATAAATAAATTCACAGCCAGGCATCACGATGTATTAGACTGGCTTACGTTTGCTTCGTCACTCCAATCATATTACAATCATTTCGTAATATGAATTTCACATCCAAAATTCAATGAGGAAAATGTTTACTGGCATCAAAAACAACTAGTGTATCCAACCCAGCACTGTGATACCTAGTTGCGTTTCATATGGTTTCGTGCTCAAATCGGCATTGTGCACCGATCACCGACCGCAGCACAACATAAAGCTCTGAAAACTACACAAAAACGATCATCTCTTGCCAAGATTCACAAAACGGCGACCAACCATAATGATGTTTTGCTACAACTTCAGCTCAGATACCTTTCGAAACTGTACTTATGGCTCAGCATGCGCCATCCAGTACGGACCGTAAATAGTGAAGTAAAAGCTTAATTCAAAATTAAAACTATTATATAAACAGATATAATATTAACGCACAGTCGCACACCTACTAACTACTAATATATTAATTAACAAACTAGTTTCTTTCAAAACTCACATTGCTTCTATTCAACCAGAAAGCTGTATTAGCTCACAAGTTCCCCTACAATAATCCCAAACCAGAGATTTTACAGAACTTTCCCACCGATCATCAATTTGTTGCTCCAACACCTCTCTCCTACAACATGTAAATTCTGAAATTCCACAATCGAAAGCTATTTGCCAATAAATTGGATCTTTATTAATCCGTTAATTATAAGCAAAAACTGAACTATAAATAAATCAAACCAATGATAAAATTAGGCGATATTATTTTCTTGTACCATCGTATCTTAATGAACATAGGTAAATGTAGGTAGGTACCTACCTACCTACAAAAGACTTTTCCACAAAAAATCAAACCACCTACACATCTTCTAAATGTCCCTTGTTTAGGCAAACAAGCACCCCTAAGGTGTCCATCTTTGCCACAAAGTCAGCATCGAAGACGAGGTCGAAAAAGAAAGAAAGACACCTTTACATCAGGTATCCGTAGCTCACAGGTAACGAACTATAACAATATGGTTGGCTCAAAAACTCTCTAGACTTTCCAACCAACACATCTTCAACGGAACAACCCATTTCCATGTTCTCAAGTGAACAGCCAGGCCCTAGTCAAAACAAATATGCAGTCAAATGTAATTACTACCGCTTTGACTTTTACACCTGTATGAAACATGAAATCGTCACCAGCCACCACAATAGGCAATCGATGAAACTCGTTGACAACCAAAACACACCTATAGGTAGGTACATCAAAACAAAGCAACTCAGTTCTTTAATACAAATATAGGTAAAACAACATCTCACTTTTTTTTTTGTCATTTATAAATGGTGAACCACTATAAAGAAGCAAAAAGCATCAACCACCTCATCTGACCAACACCCAATAAGAGAAACCATTTCCTCCTCAAGAAAATTGCTACTGCTCATCTTGGGCAGCCTCAACTCCCCCTGGGCAGACTATATAGTCATGTCATTCACGGACGTTGTCTGCTCATATGCCCAATAGATCACCTTAGGAGTGACATCATAGTCCTGTAAACGGTCAGGCTGAATGCGTTTATTAAATATGATTGCCACCATCTACTGATGTTGACTCTTGTCTTCAATAGTTAGGGTAGAAAGAGAATCATAACCTGTATAATTTTGGACATTGGTTATGATGTGAGCATAGCCGCATCACAGGCCACAGCTTCAGCTATTGCTGGTTTAAGCAATTTTGTTTCCTTTTTTTTTTTTTTTTAACCACACTTACCCTTTAACATAAACTTTATTACAATTCAATTGCAATAGAGACAAACAAGGATAAACAGGAAATAACATCTACACAAACACAATAAAAATCTGCAGCAGGCTTTCTACAACCAAAAGCACAACACAGCTGGCGAGACAGCAGGCAGCCACATGCCATTCCAAGGACACATTATATTTCACAAAAGATAAGCAACATCGCAGCCGTAATGCGCAAACCGCAACCCGCTCGAGATCGAGACACAAATCGTATTCGTATATACCTTAATATAGGTACATAAACTGTTTCTGGAAACAGATTTGCTCGCGCGCACACACACACAGGAATATCTGGAGCCGGATAGATGCACGACACAAACAACCCTTATTCGCATATTCCGTAATTTTACGAATTTCTGCGACACAATTTATTTATTTATTTTTTATTTTTTATTTTTTAACAATATTAATTTGTTCAAATAGCACACGGGCTATCCCACTTCTGATAATAGAGAAAAACGGACATCTCTCTGTAAAATAATTACCGCATGAAACATGAATTCTGTGGCGCATCGATAACTCGCGACGGCTCCTCTGGATCGAATGACGATCCGAGCTCTCACAGATTTCCATTCAATATCCTTGTGAGTGAGCGTAAGTTCCATTCACCCCTCCACATGCAAATGCAACCATTCATGCAATTAGTCATAATATCCTCTTCTAGACATACAGAGAGGCATAAAACACAGTCGGGTACTGCAAATTACTGCAATTATGTTATGTACTCTAACATATATATGTAGCCAGGGATACAAACGCATACGGCAAGCAAAATCCATTATACCAGGCCCTAAGAAACTTATAGGGAGTTTTAGTAGGGATGGGTAGAATAAGCATTGCAAAATAAATTCCAATAGGTAGGCAAGATGTATATGTGACACAATACATATGAACCCAGTCCAATATTGTTATGGTTCGCAAGGTGGGTAGTCATGCAGCGATAAAAATAAATCGTGTAAATGTGTATGTATATGTGTACCTATCTGAACTTCATTGAAAATCAGTTTAGTTTAGCCTCCGAAAATTATGTCTGCCTGATAATAATGAAATGAGGATCGATATGCCTCACATAAAAAACAACCGCGGTTTTCATACAGAACCAGATTTCAACAGAAATGTTTAATGCATGCAAATGGTATAGAAAATAAACGAAACACTAAAAGTAAAATATATTTTACAGCTCTGCTAAAAATATCATATCAGCTTGAAGAAAGTTTCCTTTCCATCCAGCAGTGACGCCATGGCAAATAACGCGTTTATTAGGCAAGCAAAATCCATATTACCGATGCGATGCAAGGGGTGATCAGTTGGGAGAGACAAATTGTATAAAAACCTGACTTTGGCTTTCTTTCTGTCATTACATTTGTGTAATTAATTCAAAAATATTATATCTCGCAAACCACCAAACCGATTGAGTTCAAATTTCCAGGCAATCTTGGGTATTGTGACCCGGGAATGCTCAATTGTCCCGGGATTGAACAATGGGACGTGGACGTGGCAGCTCCCATAAAAAAAAACGTTAAGTTATTATTATCTCTACATTATCTCGAAAACCACCGACCCGATTAAGCTCAAATGTTGACAAAATATTTGTTAATGGCCCAAAGGTAAACAAAAATTCAATCGCTATTCTTCAACAGTCACGGGAGGCAAAGTTTTTAAAATATGGAACATGCATTGTGATGATAGACAAAAATATATATGGACAATACAATTCCTAGGCATGAGCGAAGCCGGCCGGGTAGGTACAGTAGCTAGTACAGTGAACTCTCTCATAAGCGGACACTGATGGTAGATACCACACAATTTGTCCGGTTATAAGAGATGCACGTTTATGAAGAAAAAAGCTAAATTGACAACATTTAAAAAATACATAAACAGACATTATAATTCATGTTTAAAAGTACACACACATATTCCTATACAAATTCTGAATCGATTTAACCAAGTCCAATTGTCGGACATGATTGTCTGTAGGTTGAAAACATGATAGTGCCCAAACAAATCGATCTAGCCGAATATGTAATTTTGGGAAAGGACTTATTTTTATCGTCGTCAAGTTGGTAAAGAAAATGGGCTATATCGTTCGAGTACGAGTAGTTGTGGTAACCTCCCACACAAAACCTATATTAGACCCATGTATTGCGTATACCTACGTACTAACTCGCATGAATAACATTTTGCATGACTTATATGCAGTGCAGGGTATCAAAGCATCGGCCAGGCCGATGATAACAACCAAAACCGAGAGAACGACAATAAACAAAAAAACACCTCGTAGCAACAACAACGCACAGAGGTTGGTCTTCTCCTCCGTTCTAATCACCAGTTGGCGGGCTTGTATTCGTCGCTCAATTAGCGCAAGTGGTAGTCACTTGGTCAATTGAGAAAATCGAGGTGCAAGTTCACTTCCTGACAGGGGAAAGACAGAAATGTCTTCCCAAGTGGATATATACGGAGAATTGACTGTCAGAATTCAAAACTATTCAAACAATCACTTAAAGGAGTCTGATGATGAATTAGTGGTGTAGTTCGAAATAGCTATCATTCCTACCAAAGTGACTGTGTCTACGAGTTGTTGTTAATGTAATTCTCTCAAACAAAAATTCAGATAACACATTTACTTCCGTGTCCGGTTATAAGAGAGTCCGATTATGAGAGGTGTCCGTAAGGAGAGAGTACACTGTATAGGTATCTATATAGTGCAATTGCTCCTTTCAAATAACCACTAATAATCATTTCGATAAAACGACTAGCGAATACAATCCCGCGATTTGTGGATCCCCGCCTGTTTTTTGGTTCCGAAAATACCGGAATTTATAACTACATATTAGATAGATACATACATACATACCTCCATAAATTCACGGGACTTATGCGGAACTATAAATGAAATGAAAATGAAATACCTACATATGTATTTCTAACTATGTATTTAGAAAAGGACGTTCCTTAAAGTGCTAAGTTTGATTTCATATACATAGTAGATATTACTAGCAGCCGTGATGGTCTTGCTTGCGTTATTTGGGGTTACCCGCGTGATGCTGCCATTTCTGGTCTCGAGATAATTATGAGCAATTCGCTTTTCCTTGAGTTAGCTTAATAACCTTCTGTAAGGATGTATAAGAAATCCCGAACCAGCTATTTACTATACCTATACTGTTTGACAATTCTCTATTCTCCCTTATAGGAATTACCAAATGATTGTTTTGTGCGTCAGTGTTAATGTTGTTAACAAATTCTCTTACATATCTTATTCCTATTCGATTTTCATTTTCCCTCACGTTCGTGTGATCATTGATGAGGGGTTAGAAAATGGACTTAGATTATCCGTTTTGGGATGTGCGTTGGTGACTTCGTTATTTAAAACAAACACCAGCTTACTTAATTTCGTAGCAACAACCTAAAAAAGTAAATACAAAAGGTTAATTTTGGGTTTAAAATGAAAATAAACAAATGAACTCGAACTGTCAGCCTATACAAACCGCATACTTATGCACAGTTTGAAACAGACTCCGCATACTTGGTACAAACAAATCCGTCCTGTCGTTTGCAGCTACCTACCACCATGCAGACAGACAGACAGAACTGCGAAACTCACTTTTTGAGCTCTACTATGATCTCAATATCATAATTAATTGATCTAAAGTTGTATGTACTTAAAACAATATCTTTCTCATACTGTGTACAGTACATACCTACATTGAGAAAATTTAAAAATGGGATCTATAGGTATACGTGATATTATTTTCTAAGATCCAACCAGACTACCATGCACCTCACATGCTCAGGCTCACCCACCCCATAACTTTCAAATCATCATAACCTACCCTTGACACCTAAGAAATACAAAATAGGTACCTATTGTAAAGAATCCGATCTGTGATTTCATATTTCTCATTTCCACATTGTTATCTATTTTCTTATAATATCAATTCCAATCGTTAAAAGTACCCTACCCCACACACCACCACTATATACGAAAAGTATATCTATCCGATCGTTCATTTCATATTCCTTCTTTCCACATTGTTATTCTCATAAAATACCCCATCAGTCCCCTCATGCTAAAAGTACCCTTCGCCTACCATACACACCACCACTAACTAACTACGAGTGTATGCGAAAAGTACCCGATCATTGATTACATTTTCCTTTGCATATTCCGCTTCCACTCCACGTCCACAATCCTTATTATGCAATCGGTGGAGAATAAAAGCAACAAAAATAATTATTGTTCTTTCTCTTTCGTCTGCATGATGTCAATGAGACGAATAAGAAAATAAGAATTTAACTTCGGTTTCAAATATTCAAATACAACTGACATGTTCGTAGTGTGCATAGTTTGTCATGGAAGCGGTTGGTGGCGCAAGTGCATAATATAGTAAGTACTATAGTATAAGAGTCTATACATCGCAAAATCCATATTACCAGGCCCACAGAAACTTATAGGGAACTTTAGTAGGGAACTTGGGATGATCATTCTAAAACAAGTTTCAATAACAATCGCACTGGTAGGTGCATGTATGTGTAAGCAATCAACACACAAGACCCCAGCCAATATTGTTACGGTTGGTTGGGTTGGGGAAACTTGTCCATGGCTACGTTACGTATGCATTGACAAAAAACAAATCTGTAAGGGTGTACTGTCCATGAGTCCATAATATTCATTGGAAATATTCTTAAATGAAATAATGTCATAAACATATTGTTACAACTTATTTTTTATTTTTATTTTGTTTTGTACAACCCATCTTATTAAAAACGGCATCAGATGGCCCTGGTTGCCCAGATGCTTTCATTATTTGTAATTTTTTCAAATTTATTTTGTGAATTACGTTTTTTAAATAAATAAATAAATAAATTCATTGGAAATCAAATTATGTATGTACTTCAGCTTGTGAAAATTATGTTTTCCTAGTATACCCAGCATGTGATCGAGACATTGTGGTCCAAAAATGCGGTTTGGTTTGGTTTGCACACAGACCGGATGACAGGTTAATTTAAGGTGGGCGGTAGAAGTCAAAATTCGGTCAAAATGAGATAAGTACGCCATTCGACTGTAAAATTAATATAGCATGTTTGGAAAAAGCAGTATAAGTCTATTGCATACACAAATCTCTATAAAGGGCAGTGTTCAAAGTAATATAACTTTATGCGATATAATTGTGCGAGGTTAAAAGAGTATATAAGTAGACTTATACTATTATGATCATATAATGGGTAGGTATTTTTTTTTTGTTCTTATTGGCAACTATAATGCATATTTCTTTGACTTGTACTGAAATGACCAACTAATTTGGCTATGTTCATATTTTTCTTTCTCGGCTTTTTTCTTAAGTCCACATTGGTCTCAAGAAAAAATGATTTCACAAGCGAACAAGTGGCAGTGTTGTAAGTGGTTTAAAAAAAATCATAAAATCATTAGTTTTTCCACAAAAAAACATTTGGCCAGTTTCTGGTTCGTCTTTTCCATAGCATTTGAAACGGTGGTGGCGTGAAATAATGTCGTAGGAAATAAGGTCGAAACGTGTTTATTTCCATTTTGATTGGAAATAATTTCGAATTCCAAAAATTTGTTCGTTCGACTGTATTTCCAAAAAAAAAAATAAAAAAATGGAAATAATGTCGATCACTTCAATAATGATTATTTCAGCATGCCTAGTCCAAATCTGACAGTAAAAACAAGCAGGGTGTTGCAAGGGGAATTTCCCTTTTTTCGACCTTATTACCATTTTTCTATGGAAATAAAATCGACCACGAAAAAAGGTGCAATTCGACATTATTTCAAATCAAAATGGAAATAAACACAATTCGACCTTATTTTCTTAGACTTTATTTCACGGCACCTTTGAAACAATCAAGTGTGGAAAATCACATCTGTCATGTGGTGGCCACGATCAGCGGTGCACTTTTGCAGGCGTGCTTTGAACTTGCCATCCATTCTTTCCAAAATGCGTTGGTCGATTTGGGCGGCTTCCACGCGAATCGCTTCTTTCAATTCTTCCAGCGTTCCTGGTCTGTTTCTCCCTAAACACGTGAAATAATCGCACATGGATAAATAAGGGGACCGAAGGCATTCTGTGTACCTAATCCCCAGGCTGCAATCGAACGGTCATTGATGCCAAGTTCAGCTGCATGCCGCTGAGCAGATCAACCTAGACTGCGCAGAAAGGCACGTTTGACACTTTTAGGGGTTTGAACCGTTTGTGGAGCCTTTGGAGGTCTTCAGGCCGTCAAAACACTTCATGTACGCAATACATTCAACCCAACGAAGACTACTATTTCGCGGAGGAACAGCTCTAATTCTGTAGTTGTTGAAGTGGCGACGAAATTCACTGCCGTTGCCGACTCATTATTTCGGACGAAACTGTCGCAGGCAAAAACGCGGTGCTCTACCAAGGCTTCAACTGGTTAAATTAAAATATGCTAAGACATCGTAAACCTAACCGTACCTGCCGCGCAGCTATCGTCCCAATAGGAAAGGAGTATGAGCGTCCGACCTTTTTGCCAGACCCTGTAGAATTTTGAAACAATAATAGGGGTATTCACGATCACGATTTACTGTATCAGGCCTAGTATCATTGTGAAAGTGTAAAAGTGTGAAGTTTTCTTATATTACAAAAACAAAATATTGGTACACTTCAACACATTTACCTACTATACGTATACCCCAAACCTATAACAGAAAAATATACAACATAGTAAAATGTACAAGTTCGCAAATAATGTCAGTGTTGCTATAGAGATTAGAAAAAATGTGTTCACGAAGTGATAAAAAAATACAATTTCACAATTCTGGTGAGTACACCTAATGTACTTATTCCAGTATTATTTTTTCCTTATAAATACCCATTTAGGTGTAGAAATACAATTTTTTTGTATTGATGTTGTTATAAATTGTTTATTGATTTTACCAGCATAAGTCACGTTCGATCAAAATGTTAATGGTCAAATAAGTACAAGTCACCTTATTTCCTTATTTACTGCAAATAATACAAAAAAAAAAAGTTTTCTATTTTTGAGTTCGACGTAAAAATAGAAATTCACCATTTGATTTAAAAAAAAATATCAAAGATTAAAAGTTTTATTAAGTTTTTTCTCCCTCCTGAAAAATTGCAATTTTCGACTTGTACTCCTTCTACCGCCCACCTTAGAATTTGTACAAACAGAAAGGTGCAAATGGATCATAAAAATGTGTATTACAGGTACAAGTACAAGTACTGGGGACCGAATTTTTCCCAAAAATGTGCAATCACAAGAGCTCTTGTGTCAATCAATGGGGCAATGGGGTAATGGGGTATGATTACAGAGGTATACGTTAGTTTATTATTCGCACTTAATTTTATTTAAATATTTTTGACAAAAAAACGGCTTTTACTACAACTTCTGGTGATCGTACGTAAAAAAGTTGCTTAACATAATTTTTAGGAAATTTCTCAAGGATAAACATTTCATAAAAAAAATTATTAAGTAAAGTTGCTTAACTTAATTGTTAGTAAATTTGTCAAGGATAAAAATTTCATAAAAAAATGAAAATTTATTAAATAAAAATTTAGAGAAAGAGGCATTTGAAGTAAAAAAATGTAACAACAAAATTTCAAAACTTTGAGTTTAAGGACTAAGGAGCCATAACTTTTTTGTAGCTTCCTAGATGTACCTGAAGTGCTTGTATGCGGTACTAAATTTTCTTTTCAAAATGTACAAAACTATTTTTGTAGCTATACTAGTTTAGAAGTTATAACGTTTTAAGTGGTGACACCTCCTAATTAGAGGTCACATACTTTGATGGGCTATAGGAAATACGATGAAAATAGACCCCCTCTGCCTTACAATTTTTTGTTCGGCAGAACTTCAGGAATCTTCCTTTAAAGGATTATACTTAACTGGGACACCCTATATATCCGTTATTCAAAGCACCATAGTTTTCTCTTTTTCACCCCATTGATTGATCTCGAGGATGCATGCAATCAGTCCAAGAGCTCTTGTGATTGCACATTTTTGGGAAAAATTCGGTCCCCAGTACTTGTACTTGTACCTGTAATACACATTTTTATGATCCATTTGCACCTCATAAACTCCCGCCTTTTTCCTTTCTGTTGGTACAAATTTAACCTGTCATCCGGTCTGTAGCAAACAAAACCGCATTTTTCGACCACAATGCCTCGATCACATACTGGGTATACTAGGCAAACATAATTTTGAGAAGCTGAAGTAATTTTATTTCCAATGAATATTATGGACAGGACACCCTCACAGATTTATTTTTGTGTCAATGCATGTATAGCCATGCATAGCTTCCCCTACCCAACCAACCGTAACAAATATTGGCTGGGGTCATGTGTGTTGATTGCTTACACATACATGCACCTACCAGTGCGATTGTTATTGAAACTTGTTTTAGAATGATCATCCCAAGTTCCCTACTAAAGTTCCCTATAAGTTTCTGTGGGCCTGGTAATATGGATTTTGCGATGCAATGGGGATAGTATGTATAGACTCTTTAGGGTAAAGTACCCAGTGACCGACACCCTTAAGAGAAATTCTGACTTTGAAAATTCAGAACTTTTTCTCCGTTGCATCGATTTTAATTGTGTTTATTTAAAATGTAACTGTAAATAATTTGCTGTAAGAGAGTTATAACAATAGATAGCTAAGGAATTTCGTAAAATAAGTAAAACAGGAAATTGTAATACCTTACCACGTTTTTAGTTACGGACACCATTTTTTCAGTAGTCGACACCCTAAAATATTAGTGATGGACACCCGCTTTTTTCTTAACAGGCCAGTGGTCAATTTTGGGAAAATAAAAAATAAAATAAAACATTCTGAGCTCAAGCAAATAAACTATAATTTATTTAAAATTATCTATCAATAAATACTTATATAAAAAACAAACCAAAATATTATGTATTTCTAAATAAAAAAGGAATCCATGTTAGTTAAAGACCCTTCTTGAGGGTATAATCCATTAAATTTTGGGAAAATAAAATAAATTATGTAATATAATAATATACTCTTTATAATAAATATGTTCACATAAACAATAAAACAAACAAAAAACAAAACAAGACACTATATCTAAATACAAAAGAAATCCATATTAATTAAAGACCCATCTTGCGGGTAGGTAAATTATTAACACTTTGAAAGTGATAGGTACTAGTAGCGTTAGGTATGTGGAAACAAATTGAACAAAATACAAGCGATGATAATTAGGAAAAAAACCAAGAAAAAAAAATAAGAAAATACACATAGGAATTAAATAATAATTTGAATGTTGGTTATAGTTAGTAACAGCGTCTGAAATATTGTTGTAAGTTCATAACTGATAAATTAATGTGTCACTAGAAAAGTATCTTATGTTCTACAAGCTGCGCAAATAAAAGTTGTAATGTTTTTTTCTGTTTTGGCAGCAGCACATGCAACATGAAAATTTCGGAAAGTGCATTTACTACGTTCAATTGCACTATCAAGTGCTGTTATGTTTCCAACGCAAATAAAACATAATCCTGAATTGACACTCTTATTATTAAATCTTGTCGCATTATTTTCAACATCCGTCAGTTTTTGAAACCATTTTTCTGTTTCCTGATGCATTGTATTTATATTTTGTTTGCCTGCAAACACTTTCTTTTTCGGTTTTGAAACAACTGCTTTTTTGTTAATCGATTTCCCTTTTTTTTCTTTATCTTGCAATTTAGCAGCTTTATTTTGCAGTCTCTTAAATAAGCGCAACTCCTTCTCTTTGGTAAGTTTTTCCTTTTTTAACATTTTGGCTGTTTCGGCTTCTTTGAATTCGGATGATGTTACCACAAAGGACCTTCTTTGACAATTTTGTTTACCTTTTCTCTGAGAATGTGGTGAAATATATAGGAAATCTGTGAATTTGGGCTTTTCTACATCAAATTTTTCAGTTTCAGTTGCTTCTGTTTGTACCATTTCTTCTGAAACCTCAATTGTGTCTGATTCAATAATTTGTGCTTCAACACCTTCTTCTAAAATAATGAAAGGCATACCATCAATATCGAAATCTTTAATTGCGCTTTCAGTCACCGATTCCTCGAATTGGTTGTTTTCAACAAAGGACTGATCTGGATAGGAAATAATTGTGCCGATGGTTTGGTCAACAATATCTGTAGGGGTCTGAATGTAGGTTTCTTGGCACAGATTGTCGTGCTTGTGGGATTTCAACTGGCAGTAGATATCATTCAATAAGCTTATATCTTCCGGAGCAGGAAATTCCAAGTTTTTTAAAGCTATCATTTTTTCTGGTCCAATAATGCGTTGAAATTGCTTAATATCAACTGTTTTTGAGGTGTCGTCGTCATCATCGGCTGTTATGTGAACTCTATTACTTTTCCCGAGGCATTTTGAAAAATCTAGCGCATCAGGATTGAATGGATAAAGACCACATGCCCTAAACCCATTTTGAATTGTTTCTTTTTTTATGCTGCTATCCAAAACTTTCTTTAGAAGAGGCCCAACATGCTTTTTGGTCAAATTGTCTTCTGGATTTTCACGTCTCCAATCCAAAACAGCCTTTTGCCATCCATTTTTTATGGGTTTAAAGGCCGCGACATCAGCGGGTTGTAAAATCCGTGTAGAATTTGGATAGAGGCAAACCACGATAATATTAAGTTCCGTACAAAGCTCTGACAGGCTGTAGGTCAAATGACTTTTGTGGCCATCCAAATATAGGAGTATAGGAAACTTTGTTCCATTTTTAACCAAGGCAGGATGTAAAATTGTTTTGATATATTTAAAAAATATTTCTCCCGTCATCCAACCACTTTCTCCAGAGGAAATGCCCCAGTCTTTTGGAACTGAATTACCAACCTCAAAAGGAATTCTTACATAGGGATAGATTATCATAGGAGGGGTCACCATACCGGAGGCAAAAATGTGAACATGACAGTTAGATTTTCCTTAGCAGCGCCTTTGTCTGTTTCGTACACATTTCTTGCCCCCTTTGGAGCCAAGACCTTACCCCCTTTGGAGCCAAGACCTTACCCGTTTTTGGGCAAAGGAGAAAGTTCGTCTCATCCCCGTTAAAAATGCGACTGGGATCTTTTAAGATATCTGAATTACCTGTCTTTAAAAGATAGTCCGCAATTTGTCTGAACCATCCTCGGATATCGTTTTCTGAAACGGTGGCAGATGGAAGGGTCACTGCTTCAGGCGTTCTTACCGCTATTTGTGGATGCCGCTTTAGGAAACTTTTATACCACGTTTCTCCTGGTGTATTATTTTTGAAAGGGGTTTTTCTTGGCGCATTTTTCAGAAAGTTGTAAACACTACTTTGAATGTCTTCCTTTCGTCTTGGAAAACCCCTTTCATGGTTTTCCTTAATCCAGTGAAGGATTTGCGCTTCTTCCTCAGTGGTCAGCACAGTTTCCGGTCCGTATGTTGTCTTTTTTATTTTTCCTGTCGACCAGTTTATTAACGTTGTACGCGGAACGTTAAATTTAGCAGCAGCCGTTTTTTTTGCCATTCCCCTTTTAACCGCGTCCAAAGCATTTTGCAAATCTTCTTTTTTGTAGAGCTTTTCTTTTGGCATTTTCAAATTAAAGCCTGAAAGATCGACGAACAGTCAGAGATTTAAAACTAACGGTTAAAAAGCAAAGTAAAAATAATGGCATGCAAATACAAAGAAAATACTAGTGGTGTCCATAACTAATTTACTCAAAAATGTCAATTGCGCCAGTAATAGACACCTGTGTCGGTCACCAGATTTATTGAACATTACATTTCAGTTACCGACACCCCGCCTAAATTTAATTTGTTTTATTATTTTAATAATAACTGATTAACAAATAGAACGACTACTTAATTCTCTTAAATAAAATGCACTGCTCACTTTTTTACTATACACGGTTATATTTTAAAATAATGATTTGTACTTACGTGTTTCTTAAAAAAAACACAAGTTTTCTGCAATTTATAAAGGTTTCAAACTAACGTCTTCTATCACAGGGCACTAAACGACTACAAAATATCAAGAAAAGTCATTTCTTATGACATTTGAGTGCCTGAACACTTTAAAAATAGCTTCCGTAACATCCAGCCACAGGAAAACGGAAAAACAGTGGCAGGTGACCATAACTGAAAAGGTGTCGGTCACTAGATACTTTACCCTAGTAACTATATTTATACACTTGCGCCACCAACCGCTTCCATGACAAACTACGCACACTACGAACATGTCAGTTGTATTTGAATATTTGAAACCGAAGTTAAATTCTTATTTTCTTATTCGTCTCATTGACACCATGCAGACGAAAGAGAAAGAACAATAATTATTTTTGTTGCTTTTATTCTCCACCGATTGCATAATAAGGATTGTGGACGTGGAGTGGAAGCGGAATATGCAAAGGAAAATGTAATCAATGATCGGGTACTTTTCGCATACACTCGTAGTTAGTTAGTGGTGGTGTGTATGGTAGGCGAAGGGTACTTTTAGCATGAGGGGACTGATGGGGTATTTTATGAGAATAACAATGTGGAAAGAAGGAATATGAAATGAACGATCGGATAGATATACTTTTCGTATATAGTGGTGGTGTGTGGGGTAGGGTACTTTTAACGATTGGAATTGATATTATAAGAAGATAGATAACAATGTGGAAATGAGAAATATGAAATCACAGATCGGATTCTTTACAATAGGTACCTATTTTGTATTTCTTAGGTGTCAAGGGTAGGTTATGATGATTTGAAAGTTATGGGGTGGGTGAGCCTGAGCATGTGAGGTGCATGGTAGTCTGGTTGGATCTTAGAAAATAATATCACGTATACCTATAGATCCCATTTTTAAATTTTCTCAATGTAGGTATGTACTGTACACAGTATGAGAAAGATATTGTTTTAAGTACATACAACTTTAGATCAATTAATTATGATATTGAGATCATAGTAGAGCTCAAAAAGTGAGTTTCGCAGTTCTGTCTGTCTGTCTGCATGGTGGTAGGTAGCTGCAAACGACAGGACGGATTTGTTTGTACCAAGTATGCGGAGTCTGTTTCAAACTGTGCATAAGTATGCGGTTTGTATAGGCTGACAGTTCGAGTTCATTTGTTTATTTTCATTTTAAACCCAAAATTAACCTTTTGTATTTACTTTTTTAGGTTGTTGCTACGAAATTAAGTAAGCTGGTGTTTGTTTTAAATAACGAAGTCACCAACGCACATCCCAAAACGGATAATCTAAGTCCATTTTCTAACCCCTCATCAATGATCACACGAACGTGAGGGAAAATGAAAATCGAATAGGAATAAGATATGTAAGAGAATTTGTTAACAACATTAACACTGACGCACAAAACAATCATTTGGTAATTCCTATAAGGGAGAATAGAGAATTGTCAAACAGTATAGGTATAGTAAATAGCTGGTTCGGGATTTCTTATACATCCTTACAGAAGGTTATTAAGCTAACTCAAGGAAAAGCGAATTGCTCATAATTATCTCGAGACCAGAAATGGCAGCATCACGCGGGTAACCCCAAATAACGCAAGCAAGACCATCACGGCTGCTAGTAATATCTACTATGTATATGAAATCAAACTTAGCACTTTAAGGAACGTCCTTTTCTAAATACATAGTTAGAAATACATATGTAGGTATTTCATTTTCATTTCATTTATAGTTCCGCATAAGTCCCGTGAATTTATGGAGGTATGTATGTATGTATCTATCTAATATGTAGTTATAAATTCCGGTATTTTCGGAACCAAAAAACAGGCGGGGATCCACAAATCGCGGGATTGTATTCGCTAGTCGTTTTATCGAAATGATTATTAGTGGTTATTTGAAAGGAGCAATTGCACTATATAGATACCTATACAGTGTACTCTCTCCTTACGGACACCTCTCATAATCGGACTCTCTTATAACCGGACACGGAAGTAAATGTGTTATCTGAATTTTTGTTTGAGAGAATTACATTAACAACAACTCGTAGACACAGTCACTTTGGTAGGAATGATAGCTATTTCGAACTACACCACTAATTCATCATCAGACTCCTTTAAGTGATTGTTTGAATAGTTTTGAATTCTGACAGTCAATTCTCCGTATATATCCACTTGGGAAGACATTTCTGTCTTTCCCCTGTCAGGAAGTGAACTTGCACCTCGATTTTCTCAATTGACCAAGTGACTACCACTTGCGCTAATTGAGCGACGAATACAAGCCCGCCAACTGGTGATTAGAACGGAGGAGAAGACCAACCTCTGTGCGTTGTTGTTGCTACGAGGTGTTTTTTTGTTTATTGTCGTTCTCTCGGTTTTGGTTGTTATCATCGGCCTGGCCGATGCTTTGATACCCTGCACTGCATATAAGTCATGCAAAATGTTATTCATGCGAGTTAGTACGTAGGTATACGCAATACATGGGTCTAATATAGGTTTTGTGTGGGAGGTTACCACAACTACTCGTACTCGAACGATATAGCCCATTTTCTTTACCAACTTGACGACGATAAAAATAAGTCCTTTCCCAAAATTACATATTCGGCTAGATCGATTTGTTTGGGCACTATCATGTTTTCAACCTACAGACAATCATGTCCGACAATTGGACTTGGTTAAATCGATTCAGAATTTGTATAGGAATATGTGTGTGTACTTTTAAACATGAATTATAATGTCTGTTTATGTATTTTTTAAATGTTGTCAATTTAGCTTTTTTCTTCATAAACGGGCATCTCTTATAACCGGACAAATTGTGTGGTATCTACCATCAGTGTCCGCTTATGAGAGAGTTCACTGTACTAGCTACTGTACCTACCCGGCCGGCTTCGCTCATGCCTAGGAATTGTATTGTCCATATATATTTTTGTCTATCATCACAATGCATGTTCCATATTTTAAAAACTTTGCCTCCCGTGACTGTTGAAGAATAGCGATTGAATTTTTGTTTACCTTTGGGCCATTAACAAATATTTTGTCAACATTTGAGCTTAATCGGGTCGGTGGTTTTCGAGATAATGTAGAGATAATAATAACTTAACGTTTTTTTTTATGGGAGCTGCCACGTCAACGTCCCATTGTTCAATCCCGGGACAATTGAGCATTCCCGGGTCACAATACCCAAGATTGCCTGGAAATTTGAACTCAATCGGTTTGGTGGTTTGCGAGATATAATATTTTTGAATTAATTACAAAAATGTAATGACAGAAAGAAAGCCAAAGTCAGGTTTTTATACAATTTGTCTCTCCCAACTGATCACCCCTTGCATCGTCCCCCCCCCCCCCCCTCACCTAACGAACAATCATCCCCATGTTATTTGCTCATATTGCATCTCCTCTCCTGCAATACTAGGCCAACATAATTCTCACAAACTGAAGTAATTTGATTTCCAATGAACATTATGATATGAACTCATGGACAGGACACCCTCACAGATTTATTTTGTTGTTAATGCATGTATAGGAGAGCCATGCATAGCTTCCCCAACCCAACCAACCGTAACAAAATTGGCTGGTGTCATGTGTGTTGATTGCTTACACATACACGCACCTACCAGTGCGCTTGCCATTGAAACTTATTTTACTATGATCATCCCAAATTCCCTACTATAGTTCCCTATAAGTTTCTGTGGGCCTGGTAATATGGATTTTGCTTGCCTAATAAACGCGTTATTTGCCATGGCGTCACTGCTGGATGGAAAGGAAACTTTCTTCAAGCTGATATGATATTTTTAGCAGAGCTGTAAAAGATATTTTACTTTTAGTGTTTCGTTTATTTTCTATACCATTTGCATGCATTAAACATTGCTGTTGAAATCTGGTTCTGTATGAAAACCGCGGTTGTTTTTTATGTGAGGCATATCGATCCTCATTTCATTATTATCAGGCAGACATAATTTTCGGAGGCTAAATTAAACTGATTTTCAATGAAGTTCAGATAGGTACACATATACATACACATTTACACGATTTATTTTTATCGCTGCATGACTACCCACCTTGCGAACCATAACAATATTGGACTGGGTTCATATGTATTGTGTCACATATACACCTTGCCTACCTATTGGAATTTATTTTGCAATGCTTATTCTACCCATCCCTACTAAAACTCCCTATAAGTTTCTTAGGGCCTGGTATAATGGATTTTGCTTGCCGTATGCGTTTGTATCCCTGGCTACATATATATATATTTGTGAATGTTATTTTATCATGGCGCCATAATGCCGACGCGGTGTATTGCGGTTTGCATTCTTTGCAACTGGCGTTTTTAGCAGAATTTTAAAAGAATTTTACCTACAGAGCCAAACTTAAAAGTTGCATTAGAGGCTAAATTAGGCCAGCACAAAAATTAACGACTAAGCAAATCAAAAGCACATAAATAGGACATGCATATGCCCTTTTTGGTTTTTTGATTTCCATTCGTTTATAGGATTTGAGTTAGCAGATTTCTGTTAACTTTACAGAATGGAAGCTTTAAATGCGATTTCTAGCTAAACGGCTTGAGCTATGAAGTTATGAATTTAGCACAAAAAAAGCACATAAATCAGGCTTCAATATGGCATGTGCTCTGCCAGCTTGACGTCAACTTGGCAGAGCACTTTTCAAGGCCGATTTTCTCGGAAACCGTTGGAGCACAAAAATCAAAAACTTAGCACAAAATTAGCACATAATTCAGGGCTATTCAAAATTAATTTTTGACATATGTGCTCTGCCAAGTTGACGGAGGTAACTGGTGCTCGTACTTGGCGCTGTGTCTCTATCCGAAGCTTCTACCCCGGCCGGATTGTTCACCGTATATCTGTGAAGTAGTCGATGATGGGGCAACGAACAAACAATGCACTTTTGAGAATTGCATCTTTTCACTGAGTGACCTTTTCCCAAACAGTTAATACAAAGGACCCGTCTTTTAACTTCAAGGAAACGATTGGAAACGGAGAGCTGGTTGAAATCTGGACACTCCACAATATCATGCCACACATCGGTCTATTCACAACTAACGAATTATTCGACGACTGGTTCCTATTCATGTTTCGTGAACGACTACGAAAATTGTTATTGCTTGTATTTGTTTCCACTTTACAAATCTTAGATTCCTTTGCCTCTAATGTTTGGCAACGGCGATCCAACAACTCCGAAAATTTTTACCATGAAGGCAGCTTAGAATGATCAGTCGCCTCATCCCATTTGGCCTTTGTCTCCAAATCGACCCTATCAAGTGCGAACGAAATCAACATTGACTCTGCAATATTCTTATAATCACCTATACTAAGCATCGCAGCTAGGTGTGTGTTAAGACTATCTTCCAAGCAGGGGCGTAGCGAGGGTTCGAGCCGTGGGGGGGTGAATTTCATTAAAATGCCGACTTATTTCAGGAACTTGCCGACTGTATAGAAATCATGAAAATCGGCCCAGCGATTATTCACTCCATAGAAGATGTTTTTTGTATGGGAGATGCCACGCTCCTTTTTGACCAATTTTGACCAATCTTAACAGGAACACCCCTGGGCTAATACCTAAAGGACCATTCACATAAGAGCGACCAGCTACCTACGATCGAACGACTATTCGCAAGTTTTGACAGCCCGTTCACATGAACACTTTTATAGGTCGCGGCAGTTCGCGAATTCCAGCCATCAGTTTTTACCCTCAATGTCTAGTTTTAGGTTAAGTTCAAACGAATGTTTTATCCGCTAGTTTGTGGAACCCTAATTAAATGATGTGGATTGCGAATAAACTTTGACAATTCGCGCCAAGGGTGTTTTCGTTCACGGCAAAAAGTTTGTAATTCGAAATTTCGTTATTTAAACTGTTTATAAACTTATTTTCTTAATACAATATTTTGATGGAATAATTAATTATCCTCCTCTTGGCCCAAACACACGTTTGCCACGAATTGTTAAAGTTCGCAATCTACATCAATAAGCCGCGAACTAACGAATAACACATTCCTTCGAATTTAACCTCAAATTAGAAATGCCAACAGTACTTTTAAAATCGAATCTAAACTCGCTAAATTTTAAGGATTTCAGTCGGCAAATTCACCGATGCCCACCGTCCTTTTTAAAATCGAATGGAAACTCGCTAAATTCTAAGGATTTCAGTCGGCAAATTCACCGATGCCCACCGTCCTTTCTAAAATCGAATGGAAGCTCGCTAATTTTTAAGGATTTCAGTCGGCAAATTCACCGATGCCGACCGTCCTTTTTAAAATCGAATGGAAACTCGCTAAATTTTAAGGATTTCTGTCGGCAAATTCACCGATGCCGACCGTCGTTTTTAAAATCGAATGGAAACTCGCTAAATTTTAAGGATTTCAGTCGGCCAATTCACCGATGCCGACCATCCTTTTTAAGATCGAATGGTAACTCGCTAAATTTTAAGGATTTCAGTCGGCAAATTCAACGATTCACCGATTTTAAGGAGTTCATGTGGAACCTTTGAAAATGCCGACTTTTGTACACATTTACAAGTTTAAAAACCTATACCTAATGGAAATCCAACTTAAGATCTAATTTTTGAAAATTGATCGTTGATTTGCCGACTCTTGAAAAGCGTGGGGGGTGCGACACCCCCCCACCTCGCTACGCCCCTGCTTCTAAGTTTCGCAAATGAATGGAGGAACACTTGGAGATCTTTGGGATAGCTAAAATCCCATTAATATGCTCTTGGAATATCATCGCCTTGCTATCAAAACGTGTTTTTAAACGGCTCAGCGCCTTAGCGTAGTTCTCACTCGACAGATCGTACTCCCTTACTGCACTCAAAGCCGAACCAGATAAGCAATTCCTCAAATAATTGAATTTTTGTAAAATTATCTAATGAGTCATCATTATCTACCAGACTACTAAACAGCCCTATGAAATTGGGAAATTCTGAGAATTTTCCGGAAAATTACGGCAATTTAATTTTCTCCAGATTTGACGACCTTGAAGAATGTTGAAAAAGTCCCAATGTAGCATTTAGGTTATCACAAACACTAGCACTTGGTTTCTTTTCTGCCAACAACGTTAAAATTTCCGATTTGGTAACGACATACAGGTCTTCAACATACGGTCTGCTTATCGCATTTGTTTTCTCCTCTCCAACGACATTCATCTTCTCTAAAGACATCTCTGCACATTCAAATTCTGTTTGAAATAGGATTCGAATTCGAGTATGCCTAGTCGACACTCCAACTCAGTTACAGAAATAGATGAACCTTTTTCCTTAATAAGCTTTTTTATTCTACTTATATTTCATCTGGTTGTAGATCGCAGAACTTTCAACTCAGCTACCTGCCGACGCTGTTCAGTCTCTAACCCCCTTATACCCGCCTGCTCTCTATTCACCTGCTCAACCATCTCTTCTCTCTCCACATATTCATCATCTGAATTGCTCATATTTTATTGATAATATTCGAATTCAATTAATCAATAAAAAAGAAACCAACACCCTAGAAATTCTGGTCCAAATAAAGAATTACCATCAACGATTTATTCAAGGTAGTTAATTGAAGAAATTTTCAGCAACGAATTAATTGACTTGGTATCAGTGGAATGAGAAGCTTTTATAAGCGGCGAAATTACAGCAACGAAATACTTTCACTCAACAACGAAGTCACTCAATTTAGCAGCAGCAGTATTATACAACATCTAAAGCAGGGAAAACACGATACAATCAGCGTTGCCACCTTTTGACTATTTTTTCGCAGTAGATTCTCTAACAAAATTCAGTAGATGAATTTTTTTTGCAGTAGATTTTGTTTTCAAACAAAACCAAGGTAAATTACAAAAAATAATATTAACAATACAAAATTAATAAAAACGAGTATTTAAACAAAACAGAAAAATGCATTAATATTAATTAACATGGAATATAGTTCATCTGTAAAATTGAATTTATTAAAATATTACAAGAGCCCTGGTGAATCCGAAGGTTCCCAACAGTTCTTATTAAAATTATATAATTTCTTGCAAAGAATTTAATTTTCGAGAGTTTCAGTATTTAACTTAGTTTATTTTTAACTAAACTCATGGTTGAACATTTTCGCTCTGCTGCTGCACTGCTATGTGGCAGAGAGCGAAAAATTAACATAAACTTACATAGATAGTTCTAAATATTTTTTTCACCCAAATATAATCTAAAACAACATAATATTTTCTTAAAAGATCTTTCGAACCAAAGATCTTGATTGGCTATTAAGTTTTTCTTTTTCATCATCATAAAAAGGAAACAAGTTTAAAATAGGCAATATCGAGGGTATACTGCCTTCCACTAGGTAGGTACTAACTTTGCATCTACGTACCTCAGAAATTTCAGTTTTTCATAATTAAAATTAAAACGACTTTTTATCTGTTGACAAGCCTCGATATAAAATTGCAGCATATTTGTTTTTATTTCTAAAATACGATTTGATTTTCATCGACGAATTGTTTAAATTCAACCCCAATATATATATCTGAAAATGGTAAATGAAGGGAAGGATCTGCTTAATCAATATCGACATCTATTGCATTAATATTGTTAACATTTTAAATAAGAACTTTATAAAGACTACTTATGTGTTTGTCAAGTAGATGCATTTGGTATGTTCGAATTGAAAATTTTTATTTTTTTTATGAAATAATAACTGAAAATAATAAACTGTGTTTAGCACTTGAAGCATATTTTGAAGAAAACAGTTTCCTTTGACGAATTTTAACTAGGAAAACTCAGTTTCTCAAATTGATTGTTACGTTCGTCCCTCCGTCACGACGATTTGAAATTCGAGAAGCTCATCTTCATCTGAGCAGAGACAAGAGAACGAATACGTTTCTCCTACTCCAGCCGCGATAGTGCCAAATAAAGTTCTTGTGAGAGTGTAAAATACCTGGTAATTTTGTTTTTGATTTGGGCAAATCCGCTCGTATCTCACATATAGAATACCTACATATATTCCAGCAACTATAGCTGCAAAGTGAGTGTCATAACCTCCAGTAGCAGTGAGGAGCTATTCACCCAGCTCGGCCCAGGTCCCTGTCACTCTCCAACCCCTCGTTTTACACACCTCCGGTAGCATATTCAATTGTGATCCATAAGCATCAGTGGAAAGAGACCTTTATCAGTGTAAGTAACTCTACTCGCCATTTAATCATACACCTACTCTGAGAGAAACATTTTTATAGAGCTCTAAAACCCCCCCTTCAGCAATAAAAACTAGACGTCAGCTCGGTAAGCCGTAGCCGAAGTGTACGTGGTCGTGTATGCGAACACCCTCACCTCAACCTTCGCCCACACACAAAACCAGCTGAGGACTCGATAATCTTCTCGTTTTCTAGCTCAGTCATATGAGAGCTGACTGTTGATACAGCAACAGGCTCTTTTTCCACTGCCACCCCGTGCTTATCAATTGTGCAAAATAGCCACATCCGCACCGCACCCGGCCGTGAAATCGAGAGTTCTACGATCCCTGCGAAGAACACGGGAGAAACCAATTGATTCAGTGCCTGCGATTCACCACAAGAGGCATTATCAGCCGCACAGTGTGAATGCAGCGAATCCATACTTCTTCTCCCCAACGAAAAGCAACGTCCATCAATCCACAACATCGTCAGTCTCTCTCTTGTGGTCCAAATCGCATGCAGCATCAGCAGCGATAAGCTTTATCAGCCACGATCATCGGTATCGGAAAAATCGCGACTGATAACAGCGGCCACCGAAACGATCGTCAACAGCAACAACAAATGCACTCATAGCGTTGGTGCCCTTCACAAAGTATTATGGGTATAAACAAAACAGCATATTGATTTTTTTTATTTGGCAATATCACCCACCTTTTCAAAAGCAAAGTATGTATTTGATAACATAATAATAGATATATCTTGTAAAGTTCGTTCGATATATATATTTCTCGTTTTTTCCACAAACCAATTTAGGTAACAACAATCAAACACTTCGATGAATGCTGTGCACACCATTCATAGGAGTCGTCAGATAAAGGTACAATAAAGAGTACTAATGATAATAATCGGTGAGTACATATGTATAATTCTTTTTATTGAACGAACTGCATAGGAGCATTTTGATCGTGTAGTGTAATTAGTCGATTACTTTTTTTTGAATAATGAAATGTTAGAGGCGAATATGAATGTATGGTTACATCCCCATATATACATAAAGCGTAATATATCGCTGAATTTTTATTGATCCACGCTTTTATCGATGTTAAACTTTTTGATCATACTTAGTGGGTGATACATACATACGTGAACAGAATGAAAAACAGAAATTGATTAAACTAATTAATTTATCTAAATCAAAACGAAACATACAAATTTTTAATGAATAATATTTGATTAACGATTTTGATCAGACAATCACAATTTTAATTATGTTTTAATTAAAGCCAAAGTTGAAGTACTAGTTAAGTTTTTTTTTGTAGTGACGGCATCTATGAGTGCAATATACATATCTAATGCAATATTTGCACATTTGCTATCCATATGAATTGGAATTACATTAAGCTATGCTGTGTTAGGAGTTTTTTTTAGTTTTAAATAAAAATATCTGCATTTTTAATATGCTGAATTATCTCGTGAGATATCTCATGATGACTTTTAATTGAGAATTTTCCTAGTGCCTTTGGGAAGTGAATTGTGGATAGTCCATCGGTGATGGATTCAATGAGTAATTCTTAAGGAATTGCTCGTCTTTGAGTAAGGGGCTAATGCAAGATTTAGCGGAGCATTAGCCAAGGATGATCGTCATCCTGGTAAGGGTGATTGATTGTGGGAGGGTCACGCTAGGGAAGCCATTTTCTCCTTAGGTTTCCCAAAGGTTTTGCAGATGTTTATATCCTTTTTTTATCGCGGTTTTCAATTTACCATCTGTTTTTGGAAACGGTTCGGTAATAATTTTACCATTTTAGTTTCGTGGTTCCAATTTAGAATTATTTTTTTGTAAAGGCATGAAATAAATGTGCGGTCGTCCGGCAGTAAGTGTAAGAACTCACGCCTCCGTCGAGCTAGTGTCGCGCGTATGCAAGCATGCCTGCTCACACTTCTCTGTCAGGACAACCTACCTTACAACCCATCGATTTCTGTAGGAAAACCTGTACTCCTAGAGATCGGTGGGAATGCAATACCATCGCAACTTGTAAGTTAGGGTCAATTTCCGTTACAAATGGTCCAGCGACGTTGCAGCTTCTTGGATAATGTAGAAATTCCGATTGTAAATTTAAGTTTTTGCTTTAGACTTTACTTTAAATAAACTGGTTTAGGTTTTATTTTAAATAACTTTACTTTTATGATGGGGACTTCAACAACTATACTATTGTCCCGGGTTTCGGCACCAAAAAATGTTCAAAGTGTTTTTTTGAACTTTCAACTATTAATTCGGCAGGAGCGCAAGTAAAGTAGTCGGCACGAGTTCAAGATCAAAAAGAGAAATTCTATGTTCATTTTTCCTTTTATATAACAAAAGATACAAGCTGGAATTCCACAAAATTTACTATACCTAGAAAATTCATAGAATTAACAATTCAAGTGATGACAAGTTTCGGAAATTTATAATGTAACTACATAGTACTAAATATTCAAATTCTTTTCTAATTCATTTTAAAGATGTGAAGCATCAGAATATAATACAAGTTAATTTTAATAATAGGAAATAAACAACAAGAAATTCTTTTACTGATGAGAAGCATCAACACCTGCCAACATTTCAACATTGTCTTGTCTTCTATTTCTTACTATTATTTTTGTTGACTGTGTCAACATAGTAGCAATTAAGAGAACCCAGTTTGGCACTAATTTAAAACTTTATCCCAAATTCTTAGGTCCTTACAAGGTGACGAAGGTCTCTCCGAATGATCGCTATGAAGTCCGAAAACTTGGAAACCAGGAAACCACCACCCCCAGCGCCGGTTACATGAATAAATAAATAAATAGGCGGCGCAACAGGCGGTAGACACCCAAGGCCTAGCTTCTCGCAACCATTCGTTTTGTGTGAGTTTCTATTTTTGGAACGAATGGAAGGGACCTACAATTTTATGCCGAGTCGGAACGGCTGAATTGAGAAGCTTTTACAGGACAGTCGTACTCTCGGATGTTTGTCAGACGTTCGCGAGAGGTGGCGCAGTAGAAAAAACCTTAAGATGTAATTTGTGTTTTTCCGGGGATCGAACCTGGGATCCCTCGCACAGTAGTCCAGCACACTAACCACTGCGCTACTGCGCCGATTACATGAAGAAATAATGCCCCAGACCAATACTCCAGCGATGATGAAGGGGAAGACGACGAAGCCGACATCACCCGGGGTCAATAAATTCTTTACTACTTAGATGCTACTACGGTAACACCCCACCAGCCAAGACGAACAATCCACCTGCCAAGACGAACAATCCACATGCCAAAACGAACAATCCACCTGCCATAAGATGAACGAACCACCAGCTAAGACGAACAACCAACAAACCAATAAGAATTACATAAGCATAGCTCATACTGATGATTTAACTACTATACGACGAATTAGATAACGATTGATGTTGTGATAAGACGTACATATCTGAAAAGACGAAGATGATGAAGATGACGAAGATGTTTATGAAGTTTCCCGAGGCCAGAGAAACAAGCAGGATGGCCGAATTTGTGGGATCACCCTGTGATCGCCCTACGAAGAAGAACTTTACCACTACCAACTTTCACCACGATTTAATATACTATAGACTTTCAGTCGTCAGTTGTTGAGTGTTCGCCAACCTGATTGCATACTAAGCTCACTTTCATTTTAAGTTATGTACTATATCTTGACCTTCAAATAAAACCTTATTGTATTTCGTTAATTGATGTGTCTTATTTTCTACACAATCCTACATAAATAAAAAAAATAAATTTGCTTAGTGTTCACAATGGAAACCTGAGCCAGAAATTCTAACAGATAGCGACAGCTAGATGGCAGATTTTTATCTTTAGCTTAAATAAGTTTCAAAAACACATAGAATGTTATGAAAATCGTTTGCAAAATGTATCATTCCCTATTGGGTACGTACATATTTTATATTTTTTAAAGTTAAACAGCAGTAGGGTTACAGCAGCAAATAGTCCGCAATAATATTCATTGAACTCATCCGCGCCACTTGAATAGTACACTCCCTAAGGTCGGCTTTCTATCTCCCTCTGTTCCTCAATCAAGTTAATTTAATTGTTGTGATTTGAGCAGAAGGAAGATTTAAAATAGAGTAAATATTAACAAAAAAATATTAACTAAAAACCGGCAATTTAAAGCAATTGGACTATATTAAATTTAAAACAAATTTATCAATTATGTTTTGAGCCACCTTTCTGCTCCAAAATTCACACATCCGGTTTGGAAGGGATGCATAATTATACAAATTGGCCAAATAATTTAGCGAAACCGAGCTCTAAGCTAATTCGATGGCTTGGGTTAGTTCAGATATAGTCGAATATTGTTGTCCCGATCCATAAACTTGACGTGTCAAGCATCGCCAAACATTTTTGATGATATCGTCCCCCTTATACCAAAAACATGAATGTGCAAATTTTTCGATTTTGAGTTAATTGGTTGGTTTGATTAACCTTTGGGTGTTCTATATTATACCCAAAGCTAGAATGCCATATGTGCAAGGAAACCATATTATTATACCCGGTACCACACTGTGGCGAGGGTATATTCACTTTGACATTCCATTTGTAACGCACATAAGGAGGCATTGTAGGTATGACAAACTATATATATTATTGATCAGCATCATTTTCTTAGTCGATCTAGCGATGTCCGTCCGCATGATTACGGCCGTAATTTAAGAGCTATCGACTTGAAATTTGGTACGTAAGCTTTTATCCACCAAACTGAGGCTAAGTTCGAAGATGAGCAAGATCGGATGAAAATTACTACTACCTCCCATACAAAAATATTGGATTTATATAGCTTTTGATGTTAAAAATTAAATTTAAATAGCTACAGTAAAGATAGCAAGTTTAAACTTTGCACATATTGTTTTAATAATATTTAAAATTTGTTGACAAAAATGAGCTTGGTCGAATAAAAACTACCCATACCTCCCATACAAATATAAATTTTTTAATACTAAAATATTTTTTTATTTTTACAATATTATAGTACCGGGTATTTGAGCTTCGGCATAGTCGAAGATAATTGTCTTACTGGTTTTATAATGTCAATTACATGAATGTAGATTGCAGTCCCATCATATTAAGCCAAAAACACGAATGTGTCACATTCGTGGATCTGGAATAATAGTGATAATACTATTTGTTAGAAAAGGTCCGATAGATGAAAAAAGTTCACACTCATACTCATTGTTACCAATATCATCATTTAAAACGTTTCGTCGCGTCGGTGGTATACTTCTTGAATGTTTTAGTAACGGTATTAAAATTAAATAAATGAGAAGAATGCTTCAGTTAGAGCAACTAGCTGTAATTCATTTCATTCATCATTTATGGGTAGAAAGGTGAGGTGAGCATTGTTTTCTGTATTTCCAATATAAACAACTGTAGTAAGATGAATATAATCAAAAGCCTTCCTATTGACAACGATAAGTGTGATGAGAACCCACATGGCAGTGCAGGTGTTTACATTAATTTTATAAATATCTACATTAAAGTAATTATTTTGTGCGGACAAAATGTTTACTAAATTTTTATCTATGTAGACAACATGGAAACATCTAGTAGTGACGAAGAATGTACTAGTCTATGGCAGTTAACAAGTACAAGTGAAGATGATGAACTTATACCCACTGTGCAGATGAAGAAAAAAGGAGATCCACGACTCTGAAAAAAAAAAACATAAGGAAATCCAAGAAAATAAAGGGTGAGGAGTTAAAAGCGATGATATTCTTTTGGAATTACCATCGTTTCACACATTTTATTTTAATCTTTAATGTGCTTATTTTTTATTTACCTTTAGGAAAGTTAAAAAATGAATGGGATTATTTTGTTTATTTTTTGTGCCAGAAAGATGAATGTGCCAAATGTTGGAGTGGAGAAGAGGTACCAACATAAGAACTATGTCAGCTTAAAAAGCAAAATGTGAAAGTAATTTACAAGTTAAAATTTATTTCTGAAACCAAACCTTCTAATTTTAGGAGAGCAATTAACATTCAAACATGATTTCATGATTTCATGATTTTTGCACATTCATGTTTCTGGTATAAGAGGGACGATTCAAATCCGGTGAGTAGGCCGGTCAGCTTAATAGCTCCACATTTTGGCTCTATTACGTTTTAACAACCCGGGCTGTATGTATTGGCGAATTATAATGTTGATAAATCCACGGCAGAGGTCCGAAAAAGTTACGAAAGTATGGAGGGGCCTCTTTCAATATACCATTGTAAGACAACGCATTCATTTCGGTTGACAAAAATTGTAATTTGCAGGTGCCAAAATACGAAACGACCCCACACCATCACACCTTCAACTCTGCTATGGACCGGCCAAACGATGAGTTTCTTTGAGGAGGTTATGGAAATAGTAGCTATAGCCATCCGGGCCTCCCAAATGTATTTATTTTTTGTCTGAGAAGACCAGACAATGCCACTACGAAGTCCACAAAAACTTTTCACTTTTCAAATTGCGTTTTTTTTTAGCAAAGTGATAAGTGTTTCTGTTCCACAATATTCTTTGCAAATCTCACTTTGCAGTAAGAAAATGTTTGAGCTCTCCTGCAAAGTGAGTGTGCAAAGTGTTCCACAAAGCATTTAATCATCTTTGCATTTCTGGGTGGTATGCAAAAAGCAGTAGCTCAGTCTCAGATGCCATGAAATAAAGTCTTATGCAAAAAGGTCCAATTGAAGTGGAATTAAAATCCAAACCAAATGAAAAAAAGGGTAGGTAGGTACAGTTCCAAACTTTACATACAAAAAAACTCGCACCCACTCCAAATCCTACAGTGACCTCAAGCACGGGGGTTGCCGTTATACCATACATATACGTCTGTTTCTTTTAAATAGCTGAGTGCAATAATGTCCAAGGACTTTATTCTTTATTTATTAAAACTTAATTTTGGACTTCATTGCTGTTGCGGATTTAGAAACAGGCTGTATGACGTCATACGAAATTCCGACCGTACGGATGAAGCAGTCCTCCCTTTTTGATATTATTTGATAGCTACCTATGTAAAAAAATAGGCGGCGCAACAGGCGGTAGACACCCAAGGCCTAGCTTCTCGCAACCATTCGTTTTGTGTGAGTTTCTATTTTTGGAACGAATGGAAGGGACCTACAATTTTATGCCGAGTCGGAACGGCTGAATTGAGAAGCTTTTTTCAAGACAGTCATACTCTCGGATGTTTGTCAGACGTTCGCGAGAGGTGGCACAGTAGAAAAAACCTTAAGATGTAATTTGTGTTTTTCCGGGGATCGAACCTGGGATCCCTCGCACAGTAGTCCAGCACACTAACCACTGCGCTACTGCGCCCACAGCTACCCTAATGACATTTTTAATGTAAACAAGAGAATTGAAAGAAATAATTATTATAACGTGGTACAAAAAGTGGATGTGTTTTTATTTCAAGGAAAATTACAAAGTTCGATAATTAGTATTTTACAACACAAAACAATTGCACTTTCAAAAGTGAGCCACCCACCCCATGTTTTAAATACACCAGACTTTCTTACAGGCTCCTATATCTGACAGTTTTTTGTATAGACTTATTCAAAAGTCATTATAAAATTTAGGAAAAAAATTTTTTTTCATTTCTTCAAGAAAAAAAAATTATATTTATGTTTTCTAGACCATTTTAAGACAGAAAAAAATTAAAAAAAAAATGTTTTCTCAGTGTTTATAATGGAAACCCGCCCCAAGCTTTCATTTGCCTTTTTTTTTTAATTAAATAGTCGAAATTAACCAAAAAATTCAAGTATCGCAAAAATGTTGCCTAAATTTTAGCGAATGCTAAAATAAAGTCGAAAATACATTTTACGGCTCTTTTCCAGAACTTGCAATTTGTCACAGAGAAAGAAGAAGAGTTACCTAAAAACAACTTTCAAAAATACCGTTATTTGATCATTCCGCTTTGGAGATTATAAACAATTGTAAAGAGAGTGTGCAGGGTGTTCTATTCAAGTGGCGAGGAATGTAAACCCCCTATTTTGTGGATATTGCCGGATGTTTAGACTTAATTAATTTAATTTTCATTGAAGAAAATTATAATTTAAATATAAAACAACAAGGAGGTAACTCCACTGCATTAACACTGAATGACAGAATTCTATTTAGTCTCGCTAATCGAATAATCTGCATAATCGTATTTAATTCATACAAATGCTCACGTTCCATCGAGCAGAATTAATATAGGTATACATATTATTTCATTGCAATCTAAGTACGCATATTTGACAACACAACACGTATTTAACAATCTCGTGAACATTTACGTAATTATCAACCGACAGGACAATGCAAACACACACATGGGTTTTAATTTTTGATCCCATCCCAATCAATAAAATATTTCTCCCTACGAGTGAGTAAACAAAAACTAAATAATGTATATTAATGTTTATGATAACAATTGAAATTTCTATCTTACTGAATTATTAACGCTGCTGGTGGTCTATTTAGATTTTAATGAATTCAACCACAAATTTTATATAAAAGCTTGAATTCATCAATTGTTTACATTCAGTAGCATTTTTGTATACAAATTAAACATATTTTTCCAATGAGATGACAACATTTCGATGTACGTGTACCCGAATGAGATTGACCATTATTGCCTATTTCACAGTCACCCCAAATAAAATGTGACATACCTAGTCCGAAAATATAACTAAATTTTGCATGTCCCAGAACATGCAGCGTTCTATGACAATTCAATACAGTAAATCTTTTAACATCATAATTAACCCTAAGCATTCTTAGCAACTGTAGGGAGTATGGTTCGATATTCGACACGTAAGATATTTGCGAACCAATATAATAAAACACCCGTACTAACATTTAAATATACACTTAATTCGGTGTGTAATAAATTCAGTTATTAGTTTAAATAGTTTTTAATTAAATTCAAGTTAACTCGACCGCACATGTACGCTGACCAAAATCCACTGAACTCTTAGCTTTAAGTAAAGCTTTATCTTAAAATCTAATTTCCATTATTGTATGAAAATGAATGTAACGTAGTGCATTCTCTCTTATATCAGACCAGTCGCGTAGTTCACCACATTACCCCCCTTCCAGCCGAAGGCGTATTCAATTACCTAATTACTAAGGATGCTACAAAATCAAACATGTTTTTTAACTGTTCCCATGCGATTAGATGATTCTATATACGCGGGTTTTAAACGATCTAATGAAACGGAAACATTTTTTCCTTTTACCTCCACGACGTAGTATTTCCCCATTTTTCTCAAAACCCTAAAAGGTGCCTTCAATTCCGACTTGTTTGGTGGTGAACGGATAAAGACTTGTTCGCAATCTTGGAGAGACTTCGGTATGTGGACGAGAGTATCTTCCGTCCTGGTCTCTTTAGGGCGAATGGAATTCATCCTGTCTCTAAGTGTGCTTACAAATGCTGGGAGGTTTTCGTAATCAACGCCATTTTCTGTAGCAGAGAAAAAGTCCGATGGCAATCGTAATGGTTCTCCATATACCATTTCTGCCGGCGAGCAATCGATATCAGTTTTGATGGCAGATCGAATACCTAAAAGGATTAAAGGCAAATCGTCGCTCCAATGAACTGTATTTTCCCGACATTTAAGAGCTGTTTTTAAAACCTGTGAAGTTGGCCCGCACTTTTCCAAAAAAGGTTTAGACTTTTACAGTTCGATAGGCAATCGTTTGTAGTTGTTTGTAGTGAATTTTTTTTCGTTTGTATGTAGTTCCGCGGTTAGAGAGAAATAGCCATTCGAAAAATGTATGGAAAAAGTTTGATTGTGTGTCATTCTATGTAGTTTCATTCAAAAAGGTTTGTAGTGAAAAGCTTTTCGTTTGTAGTTCAACCGAAAAAAAAGTTCAAATTAGAAATTTAAAAAAAAAAAAAAAAATTAATGTTTATATTTCGATAGGCAATCGTTTGTAGTTGTTTGTAGTGAAAAGCGTTTCTTTCTGAAAATTCTTATTTAAGAGATATTAAGACATTTGTGTTTGTACCTATAACTTCGAATTTCCAAAACGAAAAAAATTAATTGAGCCTATTGGTGCATAAAGCACATCCCTCTCTTTCTAATGATATAAAAAAAAAAACATTTTTAGCAATTGGATAAGTATTTATTATAAAGGGTCGGGACCAGCATGCCAGCAAGGACCCAGCCAAACCGCACGTAACACCTCTTTTGGAAAAGTGCGGGCCAACTTCACATAGGTGTTTTTAAAACGCGATGGAATCTCTCCACCAGCCCATTGGCTTGTGGATGGTATGCGCCATGCGGTGGTTCTTATTCGATGAGTTCCAGGTAGCTTTGTCATTTCTGAAAAAATCTTTGACTCAAATTGAGACCCTTGATCAGTAGTTATTATAGAGGGCACTACGAATCGACTAACATACTCTGAAATAAATGTCTTCGCCACCGTTTCGGCCTTTTATGTTCAAATTTGTAGCAAAATTCGACATAATGTGTAAACTCCAACAAAAAATGTGTACAATTAAACAAAATTGTACATGGATCAGAAAGTCTATTCAAAAAAAGTAAAAGTGTTATCATCGGCCTGGCATGCTTTGATACCCATCACTATCACTACCTGTCTAAAAGAAATAAAACAATCCAAAAATGTTTAAGATATTTATTAAAAATATTTATTATTTATATTAAAAACGCCAAATTGACTTCAGAAACCGTACACGCACAAAACGATGCGATGGAACTTGGGAGCGCAACAAGTTCAACTGCTTCAGTCAAAGGTCTGATCACGTATGAACTCGCAAATGAATCGTCACAATCGAATTGCAAATTTTCACACATAAAATGTGTAACTTTTATCAGATAGGTGTAAATATAAACATTGGTTGTTGGTCTTCAAACAGTGTCTGTGTAAATTTCATAAGGTGTTTATATTTAAACAAAATTTGTTTATTTATAAACATTTTAAGAGTAATGTTTAAACAATAATAGATTATTATTGAACAATAGTTGGTGAAAGGTACACAAAATGTGTATGTTTGCAACAAATGTTTGTAATATCTAACATTATGTGTTTAAATTTTATTTTTACCTATTGTCGTGTGTATAAAAACGCAACTTGCCTACTTTTACACTAAAAATTACATACACTTTCATAGTAATTTTACACGCATTTTTTAGAGTGTAGTCAAAATATAGCTGTAGCCGTTGGAAACGTTAAGCGGTCCCACCAGGGGCCTATAACACAGAACAACAAGTCCACAAGTCAACAGGCACTTGTTGAATTATGTTTGTTTGACAAGTGTAGATTAAACACGTAACACAACAAAAACCTGTTAAAACCCGAAAATTTCCCAGTATTGCTGTCCCCAATCGGCTCTCGAAGCTACGCCGAAGTTGGTTAGTTGAAGACAGAAAAAGTATCACTTCGCAATGTTTATGACAAACCTATGGCAGGAATGCGCTGCAATTATATAGTTTCTTACAAGTGGACTTAAAATAATATGAAAATAGTTAAATCTTAACACGTCTGTTAATTGTTGTATTGGTTAAGGTATATTTGAATTGCAGAAATAAATATTATTAGAATTTTTTAAAAGCAAATAATGAATAAAAATAAAATTATTAAATGAAGAAGTAGATTATTGTGAATAGAAAATAAGTCTAGTACTAAGAACAAATAATGTAGAATGAAGATTGGTATAAACGGATTGTTCGGAGAGAGAAATGCCATAGACAAAGACACCGGACAAAGATAGAGTTAAGTTGGAACAGAATCGTTGAACAGTGAAGTCACTTTGCTTTAAATAAACCCAAAAATTATAACGTTGTTGAATGGGCGCATTTTTATTTCTAAGGTGACTTATCCTATTTTTTGTTGTCGTGTGGATTTCACTGAGAAAATCCCAGCATAAAAATATTTAGTCGAGTTCGTAAAAACTTTTACGAAAAACATTGGTGCCGAAACCCGGGGAATCTTTAGATTTCAACATTAAACAAATTTGTTATTATATGTGCATAAAACATATATTATAAAGTGTAAATTTGGTTTTAAATAATAAGCTAATAATCATACAATTGCGATCGAGAGAATAGTTAAATCAGTGCACTATTCACGATCATCTCATGTCTTGGTGGCTGCGAGTGCACTTTGTAATTTGCCGCACACATTAGATCGGAAGCTGCGAACTTTGGACCCCGTTCGAGATCGTGGAGAGGCGCATCGTCATCAAAAAAAATTGGTAAAAGTGCAGTAAAAGCAAATTAAAAACTTTTCTTTCGTCACAGGCGGAGTACATTGTAATCGAGACAAGCAAATTAAGCTCTTAGCAGACGAGAAAGTTGCAGCAGAACGAGAAGTGTGTGAAGTTACGGATGTGGATTGTATCATCGCCTACACCTACACGTACGAGAGCAGGTGAAAGCTTTTTCCATGTAAGTTCATTTCCTATGATCTCTTTTTAAATTTGGGAAATTGTTGCTGAAGCATTTTATAAGAGTAATGTTGTTGCACTGTTGTTGACGTATTTGGTTGCTGATTGAAGCGGTTATTTTGTTGCTGATTGATAAATTATTGTTGTTGACGATTTATCATTATTGTTGCTGGTTGGTGGTTGCTGTTTGGTTGTTGCTGATTAACCAAGTTATCGGTTATTTTGTTGTTGGAGCTCGAAAGTATAGCTGCGGTCAAGAAATTCAAAGCTGTTGAATAGAGTTGTTGGATGGGAAGATATTGTTGTTGATAAGCGTAGACATTTTATACACACTACGGCCGGCGTTCTCTTAAGCGCACTTTGCTTTAAAATTGTCTATTCTATTCCCATATTAGAAGGCTCGCTTATATCTGTCTCTCTTATCTGGTGTACTATTCCTCGTTGAAAGCAGCAAATAAATTTGCATTTGATTGTCCACAGTTCGTTATCAAAATACGATCAAGTATATTATAATCATATACTGATTATGATAGGAATGATGAAGAGGGTGAAGTTGGTGAAGTTATGGATAGATCTACCAAGGTGGAAAAAAAGTTGTCGGAACTAAAGGCTCTGAGGTCATCGACCAAAGGGAGTTTGAAGAGAGTAAAAAACTTTGTTGTTAGCAAGGGTGATTCATTGTCTGTGACGGAATTAGAATGTCGTTTGGAGATTTTAGAGTCCTATTTCAAACAAGCGCTAAATGTTCAAAAAAGCATTGAACGGTTTGATATAAAAGAAGAGGAGACAACTAATGATGCATTTAGAGGTGAAGTTGAGGAGTTGTATGTTTTTACGAAGGCGAAGATTAGGGAAAGAGTGGCAGAAGCTAAAGGAAATTCAAATCCGTCTGACAGCTTCAATGCGACGTTTTTTCAACAGCCGCCAGCAACGCGATCGAAGTTAGAGCAAATAAAGCTCCCGAATTTCTCTGGGAAATTTTCTGAATATCCCAACTTTATCGGACTGTTCAAGAATTTAGTTGATAAGGATGAAACGTTAGATAACTTGCAGAAATGTAATTATTTAAAGCGATGTTTGTCAGGTCCAGCGCTAGGAGCAGTAAAAGAGTTCGATTTGATAAGTGCGAACTATCGAAAAGCATTAGAAAGATTAGACAAGCGATTCGATAATAAGTGTTTAATTTTTCAAGAACACATTAATCTTTTGCTAGAAGTTCCCAAAGTATCCAAAGCCAGTTCCCTTTCGCTAAGAAACTTAGAAGATAGTTTCAATACCCACCTCACTGCTATGTTGTCCTTAGGCAATTATAAGAATATAGCAGAGGCAATATTAATATCCCTTGCGTTAGATCGGGTGGATCCTGACACCAAGGCAAAGTGGCAAGATTCAATGGACTACAAACAGCTGCCATCGTGGGAAGCATTTACCAAGGTGTTAGATCATCGGTGCAAGAATCTGGAAATCAAGGAATCCAAAATGCCACGTTCGGAGAGTGCGTTGTCAGCGTCAGGGGCTAGAAATGATCGCCGATCGCGGCGGCGTAATAATAATGAAGCCAATAGTCGACAAAGTAGACCGACCACGTTAGCTGCGCAACAGGCTCTGTGCACATATTGTAATGTAGAGGGACACAAGATCGACAGTTGTAGTGATTTCGCAAATTTACCAGTAGCTAGGCGGTTTCACGAGACAAAAAGGTTGATGTTATGCATTAATTGCCTAGATAAAGGACATTCGGTTAGGCGTTGCTCGAAGGATAAGTGTAGCATTTGTTCTCTACCCCATCATCAGCTCTTGCATAGATTTGCCCCTACTGCAGAGTCCGATATTAGCCAAATTCCGCAGACTTCTGCCACATTACTTGGAAGAACGAAGAACCAAGTGATATTAGCAACGGCTTTAATAGAAGTAAGGGATCATTTTGGTATCTACCATACCGTTCGAGCACTTCTGGACTCGGCTTCCCAATTGAATTTTGTAACCGAAGATATGGCTCAAAGGTTAAGACTGGTTAAAACTAAAACTGATATGCAAATAAGTGGGATCGGAAATGAAGTTTCAAAAATTCGCCATACCACTAGCGCGATTTGCAAGTCGAGGATTTCTGAGTTCAAAACGGAATTAGAGTTGTTGGTCATAAGAAATATTACGGATCTACAGCCAAGTCAATCGTTTGAGGTCGATGATTGGGATATTCCAAGAAATATCGTGCTGGCAGATCCTAACTTCAATAAGGCTTCGAAAATTGATTTGTTGATAGGAGCAGAATGTTTCTTTGAGTTGTTGGCAGTTGCAGATTAAAATGGAGGGCCGACCTACTCTCCAAAAAACTCTGTTCGGCTGGGTCGTATCTGGCAAATACGATCTTTCGTTGGTCCCAAATGCAACTGTTTGTTTACTAAGTGGCCAAGAAGAAAATGATGATCGTTATTTAAATGACTTGGTAGAGCAGTTTTGGAAAATGGAAAGGGTTGATTCCACAAAAACTTATCTTACACCTGAGGAAGAGAGGTGTGAAGAACATTTCGCACAAACCGTGCGACGAGAGGATGGCAGGTTCGTGGTTAGATTGCCATTTAAGCAGAATCCTGTGGTTTTAAGAGATTCGCTTAGCATTGCCAAGAGACGATTCCTTTCACTTGAAAAGAGGTTGGATAGGAATCCAGAAGTTAAGGGTCAATATGTTCAATTCTTGAAGGAGTATGAGGCCTTAGGACATATGGAAGAAGTTCCCAAAAACCAGATAGATCAGCTTGACTATTTTTGCCCTCATCAGTGTGTGCTTCGTCCAGAATCTTCTTCGACCAAACTAAGGGTCGTTTTCGATTGCAGTTGCCGTACATCGTCGAATATTTCATTGAATGAGGTGTTGTTGAAAGGCCCAGTCATCCAAAATACACTTTTTTCCATAATCTTGCGATTTCGCTTATACAAATATGCCTTAACTGCGGATATTTCCAAAATGTATCGGCAGATAAAGGTAGACGAACGAGACCAGAAATATCAGTGTGTATTATGGCGAAATAAATCTACGGATGAGTTGAAGGCATATAAGCTAAAGACTGTTACCTATGGCACCACATCTGCGCCATTTCTCGCTACTCGATGTCTAAAAATGTTAGCCGATTCAAACCGATTAAAGCATCCACTAGGGTCGAATGTTTTAAGGGATGACTTCTACATGGATGACCTGATCAGTGGAGGGGATTCCTTTGAGGAGATATCCAACATTTATTCGAAAGTTAGTAAAATTCTCAAAGGTGCTGGGTTTGAGTTACGTAAATGGTGGACAAATGAGGATACACTGCTGAAACGAATTCCGAACAGTCAGAAGGAAGTTCCTTTAAGAATCAATGATTTGGATATCATCAAAACGTTAGGCATCAAGTGGAATCCTTCGTTGGATCAGTTGCAATATATAATCCCAGATATTTCTTTCACCAAAAACATCACAAAGCGGATTATATTATCCGAACTTTCGACATTATTTGATCCCTTAGACTTAATTAACCCGGTCATCGTAAAGGGGAAAATAATCCTCCAAAATCTATGGGTTAAGAAAGTTAATTGGGATGAGTCAGTTCAGGCTCGGATATTTACGGAGTGGGAATTATTTCGCAATCGTCTCAAAGAGATAGTACACGTGTCAATTCCACGTTACGTGTTAACTCCAAACCCGAAGTCGGTACAAATTCATGGCTTCGCTGATGCATCATCGCGGGCATATGGGTGTTGTATATAATATACGAACAGTGGATTCCAACAATAAAATTCACTGTCATTTGTTGAGCGCAAAATCTAGGGTGGCTCCGATCAAAACGGAAAGTATCCCTAGACTTGAACTATGTGCAGCGGAATTGCTGGTGTCGTTACTTGTAAAGATTTTACCAAACTTGGTTAGCTTAGTTGATGATATTTTCTTGTGGACCGACTCGGAGATTGTGCTCTGTTGGTTGTCGCCACATCCGTCCACATGGGAGGTTTTTGTTGCCAACCGAGTATCGAAAATACAAAGCGAACTACCATCGGCAATGTGGAAGCATGTGAGTACCAAGCAGAATCCAGCGGATATCGTGTCCAGAGGAGCCTACGCAAGCGAATTACTGGAAAGCCGATGGTTTACCGGACCAGAATTTCTATACTTGCCAGAAGCAAGTTGGCCAGAAAAGGATTGCTCAAAATTCGATAAGAACATACCTGGAAGAAGAAAGGGAGACGTTGTGTTGGTTTCAAAAATATGTACTCAATTCTCGGAGGCTTATACCAAGTCGAATGATTTGCAAAAGACATTACGAATTTTCAGTTACGTCTTCCGATTCATAAGCCATTTAAAACAAGCAATTGCTAAGACGGCGGATGAGGCAACGCATCAGGATAACCTCATTTCAAAATCAAATTCCACAGCACTGTTGTCGGCATCTACATTAAACGAGGCGATGATGAGAATCTTGTGGCATGTCCAACAGGGAGCCTTTAAAGAGGAAATTGAGCAATTGGAAGCGGATGCATTGATTAGCCCAAAGAGTTGCGTCAAAAATCTTAACCCTTTCCTAGACGCTAACTCTCCAAAACTCCTCCGAGTTGGTGGGCGTTTGCAGAATGCGAACATTCCCTACCCTATGAAACATCCTATCCTACTCCCCAAATCTAATGTTTTCGTCAAAAATCTTGTTGTTTATTTGCACAGGAAAAACTATCATGCTGGACCTCAGGCTTTAGTCGGTATCATTAGGCAGCGTTTCTGGGTGCTGGATGTAGACCGACTTGCAAAGAAGGTAGTGGACAGCTGTTTCCACTGTTTTAAGTACCGGCCCAAACTGCTTACGCAACTGATGGGAAATCTGCCAGAAGATAGGGTGCAACCTACCAGACCATTCCTGAAAGCCGGTGTGGATTTTTGCGGACCGTTTCATCTGACGTTAAAACGACGAGGACAACATACCTACAAGGCATACGTAGCAGTATTTGTGTGCTTTGCGGTCAAAGCAGTACATCTGGAGGTGGTTTCAGATCTGTCAAGCCAAGGGTTCATTGCGGCACTTAAGAGATTTGTCGCGCGCCGTGGGTTGTGTCGCGATCTCTATTGCGATAATGGGACTAATTTTGTTGGCGCCCGAAATGAGCTTTTGGAGTTTAAGCAACAGTTCCTAAGGCAACAGGTCCAAGACGAAATTGCAGCATGGTGTGCAGCGGAACAAGTCGAGTTTCACCATATTCCTCCTAGAGCCCCTTATTTTGGAGGTCTTTGGGAGGCAGCCGTAAAATCAGCAAAGGGCCACTTATTCCGTACTATTGGACTAGCATACTTGACGTTTGAAGAGCTTTCTACAGTGGTAGCAGATATAGAGGCGATACTAAACTCACGACCCCTATGTGCGATGTCCACTGACCCCAGTGATGAGGCAGTTCTAACACCGGGACACTTCTTGATTGGTGGGCCTCTAAACGCAATAGTTGAGCCATGTATCGAAGGTGAGCGAGTATCGTGTTTGAACAGATGGCGGCGGCTTTCTCAAATCAAGCAACACTTTTGGGCTCGGTGGTCAAAGGAGTATCTGCTTGATATGCAGAAGCGAGCAAAATGGAAGTCGTCAGCTGAAAACGTCAAGTTGGATACACTGGTTTTGGTAGCAGATGACAACATATTGTTACATTCGGCTGGGATTCGAAAAGATAAAACACTATTCTGTTTACTAAACTTTAATAAATCACTTTTATTACAAGACAATATCACTTAAAATCAACTTTTCCGCTTATTTCAATCTTTTCCACTTATTACAATCTTTTCCACTTATTTGAAATCACTACCGATACTATTCGAACTTTGCTTTACACGGTTTAAAGATAAACTGTCCTCTCGTCGGATTTCGCAACCCTTTTTATACTCCCCACTAAAGCTTCTCGAATATTCTATACTCCAACCGGAACAATCAAGAATGTACTAATTTCGTTTTAGACCATTCACCATTTGTTGAGATTCGAAGTTTCGTAGTTTCGAAGTTTCGTTAAATAAGTTCGTCTACTTTCCATTAGATGGCGTTGTGGTCAATTAGTAGTACTTTTCAATCCACATTACAATATCCCCCTCTTAAACTTGTTCGTCCCGAACAAATCCGTCAACATTTTCCCCAATGTAACGATGAAGACGATCCACATGGACAACTTTGAGTTTGCCTCTTCCTCGTTGGATTCGATAGACCACGTCGTTGATTCGTTTGACTACTCTATAGGGCCCCTCCCAATCTTGTTGCAACTTAGGCGACATACCTTTTCTTCTATGGGGATTGTACAGCCATACCAGATCTCCTTCCTCGAATCCTGTAGTTGTTGCTTTGGCATCGTACCTCGTCTTCATGCGGTCGCTGGCTATCTTGATCTTATCCCTAGTTTTTCGATGCACGTCCCTGATGGTTTCTCTGAGGTCCGCAACATAATCGTCCTCATCCTTGGGTTCCTCAGTGGGAGATCCGAACATCAACTCACTAGGTAGCCGGACTGTTCGTCCAAACAGGATTTCAGATGGTGTATGCCCCGTAGTATTATGCACAGCATTGCGATAGGCTAGTAGAAACATTGGGATCTGTTTATCCCAATCCCTCTGGTCGTCGCATACAACCTAAGATAGGTGTTCATTCAAGGTTCTGTTGAAGCGCTCTACCATCCCATCTGATTGCGGATGGAGCGGCGTTGTTCTCGTCTTTTTAATCCCGAGTAACTGGCATACTCCTTGAAAAATCTTGGACTCGAAGTTTCGGCCTTGGTCCGAGTGCAATTCCAATGGTACACCAAATCTGCTCACCCAGTTGAAAACAATCTGCTCTATCACGGTTTTAGCTTCTTGGTTAGGGATGGCAAATGCTTCTGGCCACTTACTGAAGTAGTCCATAACCACGAGGATGTAACGATTTCCATTAATCGTTTCAGGAAACGGTCCGGCAATATCAACTGCAATTCTTTCGAAAGGGGCTCCAGCATTGTATTGGTGCATTTTGCCTTGAGTTTTCACTCTCGGGCCTTTGCTGGCCGCACAGGTTACGCACTTTCTGCACCAGTTTTCTACATCATCCCTTGAGTGGACCCAGTAAAAGCGCTCTCGCACCTTTTCGAGCGTCTTATTTATTCCCAAGTGGCCCCCGGATACTCCATCATGCAGTTCTCTTAGAACATCGCTTACTTTCGACCTGGGAACAATAATCTGCATCACGAACGACTTTCCATCCGAGCTTTCCCATTTTCTCCTCAAAATGCCGTCCTGCACATGAAGGGAGTCCCATTGCGCCCAGTATGCCTTCAGCTCGGGGCTCCGATTAGATATCTCCTGCCAGTCTGGCTTTCCCTCATGCTCCTTCCAGGCGAGAATCGGCTCGATATCCGGATCTTCCCTTTGAGCCTCCCGGATCTCTCTCGCAGTCCAGCCACCAATGGGCTCAGCTCTCAGCCTCTGCACGGAAACGGCATCTTTTTCCTCCTGACGCACGCAATGTTTGCAATCGGCTTTGCAAGGCCGGCGGGAGAGAGCATCTGCATTAGAGTGAAGAGTTCCCTTTCGATGCTGTATCTCGTAGTCATACATCTGCAGCCGTTCGATCCACCTCGCGACTTGTCCCTCAGGGTTCTTAAACTGCAGCAGCCACTTTAAAGATGCATGATCGGTGCGAAGAATAAATTTGCTCCCATAAAGGTACTTGTGGAAGTGTTTTGTCGCCAGGACTAAAGCGAGAAGTTCCCGCCGGGTTACACAGTAGTTCCTTTCTGGCTTGGAGAGAACTTTGCTGAAATAAGAAACTACTTTCTCTTGGCCATCATGCACTTGCGAAAGGACGGCTCCAACTCCCACATTACTAGCGTCTGCATCCACAATAAATGTTTTTCCAGGAGTAGGGTATGCTAGTATGGGGGCGTCACACAGTTGCTGCTCTTTTCGCACTCACCTGACCATTTGAATTGTTTTCCTTTTTCTGTCAGTTGATGCAAGCTCTTGGCAATCCCGGCAAAGTCCTTCACAAAGCGTCTGTAGTAGGTCGCAAGTCCCAGGAAGCTCCTAAGTTGATGTTTGTCTTTGGGAACCGGCCAGTTTTTCACAGCATCGACTTTCTCTGGATCAGTCCTGACTCCTTCGGAAGAGATAATGTGCCCGAGATACTTCACTTCTGGTCTAAAAAGAGCACACTTATTCGGGTTCAGCTTCAATTGCGCGCTTCGAAGTCTCTGGAACACTTCCTTCAAGTTGTCTCGATGTTCGTCAAACGTTTTTCCTACCACGATGACGTCGTCCAGGTACACCAAACAGGTTTTCCACGTTAGTCCCAGCAAAACACGCTCCATTAGCCGTTCAAAGGTGGCTGGAGCATTGCACAGTCCAAATGGCATTACTGTGAATTGCCAGAGCCCGTTTCCTGCTGTAAAAGCTGTTTTCTCGCGGTCTTCGGGATGGATCTGCACTTGCCAGTAGCCACTCTTTAAATCAATGGTGGAAAACCATTTAGCGCCGGATAGTGTATCCAGGGTATCGTCAATCCTTGGCAGAGGGTAGCTATCCTTTTTGGTGACGTTGTTCAGCTGACGATAGTCGACGCAGAATCTCGTGCTGCCGTCTTTCTTCTTAACCAGTACAACCGGTGACGCCCATGGACTTTTCGAACTTTCAATCAGTCCTTCCTTTTCCATCGTCGACACCATTTCTGCAACCTCCGTCTGCTTAGCCAATGGTAGTCGTCTGGGAGGCTGACGAATAGGTCTTGCGTCTCCTGTGTCGATTCGGTGTTGTACGAGATGTGTCCGACCATACTCGCCGCTCTTCGAAGCAAATATATCAGCGAACTCGTTGATTAGTTCCCCCGCCATTTCTTGCTGCTCCTGATTCAACTCACACTGTCCAAATATACTCCTTTTTATCTCCGTCATTTCCGTGGATGTAAGAGGTTTGGTAGGTCCCTCATTGGATAATTTTGTGACCGCAGTAATTGGTACGCACTTATCCACCACTTCCCCTTGCTTCAGTTTCATGCTTCTATGTTCAACATTTAGAACTCGTACGGGAACCATGTTGTTTTTAGGTTCTACAAGCATCTTTCCAACAACGTAGTTTTGATAATGATTTTCTGGATCTGGCTCAACTAGGTAGAATCGGTGGCTCCCAGGATCACCTTCCAGCCTTGTCCAAATAAGTGTTTCTGAAGAAGGTGGTAATATCTCGTCTTCACTCATGACTGTCCTTAGAGCTGTGACATGCTCGTCCCCGTAGATCATGGGAATTTCGACGTTCCTGTACTTTAGTACTTGCAAGCCGATGTCCAGTACTACATCGTGCGCCTTCATAAAGTCGATTCCGATGATGCATTCGTCACATATATCGGCCACTAGGAAGGTATGGGAGAAGACTAATCCCGCAAGATTTATTGTTAGCAGTACTTCTCCATACACTTTTGCTGTTGCTCCAGTTGCTGTTTTTAGACAGTAGCTGCTGGTGTTGTGCAGCCATGATTGGCGAACGATATCCCTCCTTATAATGGAAGCGGTGGCACCGGTGTCGATGGTGGCCACATACATTTTCTGGCCGATATGGGCTTCCACTGTCAAACTCTTGTTACCTCGTTTGGTTTGGGAAACTTGAATGGTGGTCCTGGGGGCGTCGATTCCAGAAACCAACTTCTGCCCCGCGAAGTTGGTTCTTACACGTTTCCCGACTGATGATTTTGAGAAGAGTCATCCGCTGGACGCTCAGATGCCCCTTCATTACGACTCCTAGCGCTGCAGTACGGACAACGAGTGTGTCTGGGTGGAGCTCTGCATTGTCGCTGTAGATGTCCAATTTTGTTACAGTTCCAGCAACGAATCGGTCCCCTGCGAGCACTGTTCTGTTCTACGACGTTTGCCCTTTGGCACGAGCATTCGACGGTTGTCATCTCTCTCACACGGTGAAACCCTTGTGATGCTTGGTCAGCAGCTTTCATGGTCAGGGCAAATGCCAGTGCCTCAGGGAGAGTTTTCTTTCCAGCCATTCGTACAGCCATTTGCAGTTGTCGGTCCTCTATGGCTTGGGTAAACGCCTCTACAGCCATTTCGTTGATGACATCCTCGCCGGCGTTGGGATACGACAAATGCGCCAGCCGTTCGATATCCGCTTGCAACTGCTGGAGCGTTTCTCCCCGCTTCTGGATTCTACTGCGCAGTTGCACCCTGTATACTTGCTGCATGTGGTCATCACCAAAGCGCATTTCGATAGCCTTCACCAATGCGTCGTAGTTGCGTTGCTTTTCTTCAGAAATAGTTTGAAGCAACTCTGCAGCTGTGCCTCGTAGTGCTAGCGTTAGTGCGATGGACTTTTCCTCGTCGTCCCAGCTGTTGGTCATTGCAGCTGCTTCGAACTGCCGCTTATAAATTGGCCATGATGTTTGACAATCGAAAACAGGCGGTTGCATCTCCTTCCTTCTAGGGCAATCAGCAGAATATTCTCGGGCTTTCTGTTTCTTGACTTTGTCCAGTTCTCTAGCTAGGTTCTCGAAGTTTGTCTCATGCTCTCTTGCTAAGTTCTCGAAGTTTGTATCATGTTTTTGTAATTTTTGACTCATTTCGTCAAATTTTGTCTCATGCTGGTTTAACTTGTTATCAATCGCGTCGAATTTTACTTCTAGAACATTCTTAAATTCTTCCACGGAATCTTTTTGTGCAGCGACAATAGAATTCTTCTGTTCTTCTAGAGAATTCTTTTGTTCTTCTAGAGAATTCTTTTGTTCTTCTAGAGAATTCTTTTGTTCGTCTAGAGAACTCTTTTGTTCTGCGAATTTAGATTCAATAGAATTCTTTTGTTCAGCGAACTTAGATTCGATAGAATTCTTCTGTTCTTCTAGAGAATTCTTCTGTTCCGCGAACTTAGATTCCATAGAATTCTTCTGTTCTTCGAACTTGGAAAGAAGTAATGCCATCATAGCGGCCATGTCAGAGCCTGTACTTACTTGTGCTACTTGTTCTTCTGTCACTTCGAATAGCATGGATTTTGGATCTTCTCCCTCGCTTTCGACAGCTTCCTGCAGACGAAGTATGAGGTCACTTTTTCCCCCAGCAGTGGAGAGATTCCGTTTTTCCAGCTCAGTTTTTAACTGAGGTATGCTGAGTTGAAGTAATGCCAATGTGCGAACCATATTTACTATTTCACTTTTTTTTTTTTTTAAATCTTTACTACACTTAGCACAGAATTCAATTTCACTTCACTTTATTTAGTCTTGTTTTTCTACTGCCACAAATTAGGTAATTCACTTTTTTTTTTTTTTTTTTTTTAATTCACTGTTTTTTTTTCACAACACTTCGCACAGAATACGTTTTATTTCACTTCTGACACCAATGTTACATTCGGCTGGGATTCGAAAAGATAAAACACTATTCTGTTTACTAAACTTTAATAAATCACTTTTATTACAAGACAATATCACTTAAAATCAACTTTTCCGCTTATTTCAATCTTTTCCACTTATTACAATCTTTTCCACTTATTTGAAATCACTACCGATACTATTCGAACTTTGCTTTACACGGTTTAAAGATAAACTGTCCTCTCGTCGGATTTCGCAACCCTTTTTATACTCCCCACTAAAGCTTCTCGAATATTCTATACTCCAACCGGAACAATCAAGAATGTACTAATTTCGTTTTAGACCATTCACCATTTGTTGAGATTCGAAGTTTCGTAGTTTCGAAGTTTCGTTAAATAAGTTCGTCTACTTTCCATTAGATGGCGTTGTGGTCAATTAGTAGTACTTTTCAATCCACATTACAATATCATCGCAGCAGTGGTTGTTGGGAAGAGTCGTCAAATTGGTATCCTCTCAAGATGGCAAGGTTCGAGTTATAGACGTGAGGACGAAAAACGGCATTCTCAGACGAGCTATCCACCGGTTGGCCCCATTACCAGAGAATATTTAAAGTATCTTTTATCTATAGATACTTCAAGGCGGCCAGAATGTTAATTATTGTATTGGTTAAGGTATATTTAAATTGCAGAAATAAATATTATTAGAATTTTTTAAAAGCAAATAATGAATTAAAATAAAATTATTAAACGAAGAAGTAGATTATTGTGAATAGAAAATAAGTCTAGTACTAAGAACAAATAATGTAGAATGAAGATTGGTATAAACGGATTGTTCGGAGAGAGAAATGCCATAGACAAAGACACCGGACAAAGATAGAGTTAAGTTGGAACAGATTCGTTGAACAGTGAAGTCACTTTGCTTTAAATAAACCCAAAAATTATAACGTTGTTGAATGGGCGCATTTTTATTTCTAAGGTGACTTATCCTATTTTTTGTTGTCGTGTGGATTTCACTGAGAAAATCCCAGCATAAAAATATTTAGTCGAGTTCGTAAAAACTCTTACGAAAAACAACGTCATTGTAAAGTAAAATCAATATTGACTGTATGAATGTTAGTATTCCATTACTAATTCTTTAAATAAATAAATAAAAAAAAGAATATGAAAAATACTGATTACAGAATAATAAATTAGTCTTTATATTTAGCGTCGGAAGCTATTATTTGTATAGACTTTTACATTATTTGCATTAATTTAATTCTAACTTTCCATAGTTTATATTGATTGTATGCAAGGTTTCGGTTTACAGGCCCTTTAGAGGATACTTGAACTGACTTCACTTAAATGATACTTAAATAACTTCAGCAGGCCTTAATTAGCCTAGTTAAATAAGAATATCTCACCTCTCTGTGCAGCTTGTGAAATTGTTTCCCAAATGCCTTAAAGACAATATATCTTGAAAAATGGCTGACATCTCGAAATAAGCCTTATAACAACAATATAGAAGTTCTAGTTTATTAAACTTAAAAAATTGGGCCTTATACAATTTAAATTGTTTGTTGGGATAATTTTACTATCACCGTGAACGTCACCTATAACATATGGTACTGGTACAAACTAATGTGAGACTATTAATATTCTCTTCCTAACTTTTGCTTGTTTAACTCTAACAAGTCGTTCAACGTCGGTAGGTTAGAATTAATCAACTTTTTTGTAGTGCGAATATTCTTATTCATATTCTTATATACACATTCCATTCCCACGGGCAACGAAGCTGCTGGTCATTGGAAACCATGCTGCCGAGTCAGCTCATTCCAATTGTCCACGAGCAGTTTCTTTGCTCGTCATTGGAAACCTCGCACTTGCGCGCGTGTTATACCTCTAAACTTTATGTTAGACTTTAAGTTAGCGGCATAGCCGCATAAGAATATTTTTGGCATAATAAAAAGAGAGTTCAAAACGTTAAGTCGTGTTTTAAATATTACATGGCGATCCTGCCAGTGTATCTGTAGAGGAAAAATAAAATTCGCTTTTAAACGCTCGTTTGGTGTGGCGGTTTTTGAGAGATTTTTTTTTCGGAACTAGTTGTGTGATAAAAAAAAAAAAAAAAATAATAATAATAATAATAAATACTATCCCTCGATCGAAATAATACTTTTGTCGATGAACTAGTCTCTAAGAAGAACTGGTGTAACATGTGAATTTTTTTTATCAACGATGTCTAAAAATATAAAAAAAAAAAATTGTAATTTTAAACAAATTGTGCAACCGAAAAAAAAAAAATGACAAAGTGACAGTGCTTCCACCTCAAAGTGTACCTTAAAATACAACCAGGATAAGATACAAATTTATGCACAAGAAAAAATCCAAAATTAGAATGCTACCTAGTTCTTGCGATATAATCATCAAGCTGCATCAACGCCAAAAAAAAAAAATTTTAATCATCAAGCTGCATCAACGCCATCAGCGCAAAAACCTGCCAGGTCATCAGCGCCCACCCAGAACAGCAGTGAAAGTTCAGCCCAACCAGAACACCAGTTTAATTGCCATCCAACGAAGACGACACCGAAGAATTATTGTAGATTTCATATTTTAACTAGTGAATAATTGAAAAATAATGTAACAGGTGAGTTTTGTTACTCAGCACAAATATTTAAAGCTTTGCCAAATTTTGCGCGGTTTGATTTTTTTTTACTTCGATCATTACGGTTAATCGTTCGTCGGCATACATGTCAGAACTTTAATTACTAAAATTTAACTTTCTAAACGAAATGGGTAAACAACAATCTAAAATAGAGAGGCCGAATGCAAATGTAATCAATGAAATTGAATTAACTGAGCAAAAGCCGAACGACGAAATGTACTTAATTATAATTATTATACTTTTGGCTGCTCATTTGGCAATGAAGCTTTATTCCATGCATAAGAAATCTCTAAAAAAGACATACATGGCAAGAGCACAGTCTCTTGCACAAATTTAATCAAAAAAAATAATATATTGAATAATATATATCAATATGTAATAAATTACCGATATAAAATGTATACGACTTTAATGACATGTACGATTGTACGATGATGACATACATAGTTTATAAAAAGATAGTTAGATAGTTATAGATAGTTGATTTTATTACCATAAACCTTAATTTTTATTCCGATTTTATTACTTGAAAATTATCATCACTTTACTCATTCCAAAGCATTTTTCATTATTAAGGCCATAGCCAATTAAATGGAATGGCTAAAGATTGTCGAGAAAGTACGACAAAATAAAGAAGTACTTGACAGATCCTACAAGTGCATCAATCAAGTTAGACCTATAGGTAAAGAAACATTAGACAGACACTTAGAGGTATTGGTAACCAGATTAGAAAACATTAGAGTAATATTAAACGTTAATTACTCAAGGCTAACCAATCAGCATAAAGACAAAGCTCACCAATTTTTTATTGAATGCAGAGACAAAGTCTCTAGAGCAGCTTCTCGACACTCAATAGATCTTAAATTACCTGTTTCGCTCCATGAGAAAGTATCAATCGATATCGACACCACGAGTCAAAATATAATTGATAAGAACCAAGAAATTACTATTAGCAAAACCAATATTTCAAACTCAAATAAAATGCCGCAAACACCTGTGGAATTTCTAAATATTGCATCGAAAATCCTTCCGGATTTCTATGGTAACGCAGACGACCTACAAAGCTTCTTAGCTGCGTTAGAATTGATAAATAGCATAAATGATGGCAACAACATCGTTGCTATTAATCTAATAAAAACAAAGCTAAAAGGAACTGCTATAAATCTGATATCTGGTTCAGAAAGAACAGTAGCAGAAGTAGTTCAAAAATTAAAAACCACAGTAAAAGGCGAATCGGTAGACGTCATCAACGCAAAGTTGATGAACATCCGCCAAGGCTCTAAACCGGCAAATGAGTATGCAAAAGAGGTTGAAGACCTCACCAAAAAATTGCAAAGTGCATATATTTCGGACGGACTAATGCCTCAATTGGCTGAGACATACGCCACCAAGGCCGCCATAAAAGCCATGGTCAAGAACTCCAACCATGATAAGGTTAAACTTATCATGGAGTCAGGACAATTCAACAACATGAATGAAGCAGTGGCTAAATTCGTGAACTGTTGTACTGAAGCTTGTGGCCAGCCTAACGCAATACTGCATCTAAGAAATAATAGAGGTAGAAATTATAGTTATTATAACAACAATAATCGAAATAATAACAACTTTCGTGAACGCGGACGCGGCGGAGGTCGTGGACGTGGACGCGGAAACAACAACCGCAACAATAGAAATTATAATAACCAGTCCAGAAATAGCTACAATAATGCAAATAACAGCAATAGAAACGTCAGAATGACACAACAGGTGACGGAAAACGACCCAACCCCAAGTACTCATTAGGAAACACTAAAATAATTAGTAAAATCTATAATATAAGACTAAACTTAACATCATTCGTAGCATTAAAAACTTCATTAAATAATGATATAACATCGTTTATTGTCGACACGGGCGCGGACATTTCTATAGTAAAGAAAGGACAAATAGATAAATTTCATACTCTTAATACATACGAAACCACAAGCCTACACGGCATAGGTCAGGGAATAACTAACACCCTAGGAAAAGTTCACACTGATTTAAAATTTGAAAATCTACTAATAGCGCATGAATTTCATGTCGTTAGTGATGATTTTCCAATTCCATCCGATGGAATAATTGGGCTTGATTTTGTTAAGAAATACAATTGTACACTTAACTATGACAGAAACCAAGATTGGCTGGTAATAAGACCAGACGGTTTTAACGAAATTGAAATACCAATGTCCTGCTCGCCGACTAATAATGCAATAGCAATACCGGCAAGATCTGAAGTTATCAGACAGGTCAACATCCAATGCCAGGAAAAAGAAGTGCTTATTCCACAACAACAACTTAAAGATGGAATATATGTGGCAAATACAGTTGCAAACAGCGCAAGAGCATTTGTCCGTGTAATAAACACAACAAATGAAAATGTATTGATAAACAATGTTAAATTAAAAACAGAAAGTCTAAACGACTATGAAAACATATCAGTAGAAAATTTCCAACACAATGACGTTAAGTTACAAAAATTGTCCAAACATTTTCCTGACTTCATAAAGTCTGATTTACATAAACTCTGCTCGGAGTATATTGACATATTTGCGCTCGAAACAGATAAAATAACGGTTAACAACTTTTATAAACAAAAGCTTCGTTTAAAAACCGACGAGCCAACATATATTAAAAACTATAGAATACCGCACGTTCATAAAAACGAAATAACAAAACATGTTGACAAATTGATAAGAGACGATATAGTGGAACCATCCGCTTCAGAGTACAACAGTCCAATACTGTTGGTACCGAAAAAATCTTTACCGGGTAATAACCAAAAACGATGGAAGTTAGTAGTGGATTATAGGAGTATAAACAAAAAACTAATTGCCGACAAATTGCCGTTGCCAAGAATAGACGATATTCTTGACCAACTAGGCAAAACTAAGTATTTCTCTTGCCTAGACTTAACGTCAGGATTTCATCAAATTGAACTGGATGAAAAGTCAAGGGACATTACGTCATTTTCAACTGACAATGGTTCATACCGATTCAAGCGTCTTCCCTATGGAAGACATCCAATGCCAGGAAAAAGAAGTGCTTATTCCACAACAACAACTTAAAGATGGAATATATGTGGCAAATACAGTTGCAAACAGCGCAAGAGCATTTGTCCGTGTAATAAACACAACAAATGAAAATGTATTGATAAACAATGTTAAATTAAAAACAGAAAGTCTAAACGACTATGAAAACATATCAGTAGAAAATTTCCAACACAATGACGTTAAGTTACAAAAATTGTCCAAACATTTTCCTGACTTCATAAAGTCTGATTTACATAAACTCTGCTCGGAGTATATTGACATATTTGCGCTCGAAACAGATAAAATAACGGTTAACAACTTTTATAAACAAAAGCTTCGTTTAAAAACCGACGAGCCAACATATATTAAAAACTATAGAATACCGCACGTTCATAAAAACGAAATAACAAAACATGTTGACAAATTGATAAGAGACGATATAGTGGAACCATCCGCATCAGAGTACAACAGTCCAATACTGTTGGTACCGAAAAAATCTTTACCGGGTAATAACCAAAAACGATGGAAGTTAGTAGTGGATTATAGGAGTATAAACAAAAAACTAATTGCCGACAAATTGCCGTTGCCAAGAATAGACGATATTCTTGACCAACTAGGCAAAACTAAGTATTTCTCTTGCCTAGACTTAACGTCAGGATTTCATCAAATTGAACTGGATGAAAAGTCAAGGGACATTACGTCATTTTCAACTGACAATGGTTCATACCGATTCAAGCGTCTTCCCTATGGCCTAAAGATAGCACCAAACTCATTTCAAAGAATGATGACAATCGCGTTCTCTGGTCTATCACCAACGCAAGCATTCTTATATATGGATGATTTAGTTGTATTGGGCCGTTCAGAATCACATATGTTAAAAAATTTAACCGATGTATTCAAAACATGTCGAAAATACAATCTGAAATTACATCCTGATAAGTGCACATTTTTCAGTCACGAAGTGACATACTTAGGTCATAAATGCACAGACCAAGGCATTCTTCCAGATGATAGCAAATTTCAGATTATCTTAGACTATCCAATTCCCAAGAATGCAGATGAAGTCAAGCGATTCGTTGCATTCTGCAACTATTACAGACGATTTGTTCCAAATTTTGCTGAACATTCAAGGCTATTAACGAGACTCTGTGGACTATGATGGACTGATGGACTATAGAATGTGGCAAGGCATTCCAATACCTAAAACAAGCGCTATTAAGCCCTAACATTCTGCAGTATCCAGACTTCCAGAAGCAATTTTGCATAACCACCGATGCAAGCAAATACGCATGCGGTGCTGTACTTAGTCAAGAGTACAATGGATACCAACTCCCAGTAGCATATGCCTCCAGATCGTTCACAAAAGGCGAAAGTAATAAATCCACTATCGAACAAGAACTAGCTGCTATTCATTGGGCAATTAAACAATTCAGACCCTACATATATGGGACTAAATTCTTGATTAAAAGCGACCATAGACCACTATCGTATCTATTTGCTATGAAAAACCCGTCCTCAAAATTAACACGCATGAGACTAGATCTCGAGGAATACGATTTTACTATAGAGTACTTGAGGGGAAAAGAAAACTATGCAGCGGACGCATTGTCACGCATAAATTTTAAAGAAATTCAAAATATGAGATATTCAGCCAAGAAAATATTTAAAGTCACAACTAGGCTGCAATCAAAAAAAACTAACGTCGAATTAACAGCCGACAAAATAGAAAAATCATCTAATAAGATAAAAATATATGAAGCGTTCAGTAGTAGAAGTAAAAGAAACAGCGCCCGGCTAGCTATTAATGGCGACTGTTTAAAAATTATTAAGAATAAAACAGTGATCACTATAGAAATTAATAACCTTATTACTAATGGAAAAATTGACTTGGATCAATTATTTCTACTGCTTGAAAAAATAGCAAGTGATAACGGATTAATAAAGCTGCAGCAGTCACTAGGTGACAATATTTTTGAAAAGATCCGGATCAATGAATACAAAGAAATAGGAAATAGAGCTCTTACAAACCTTCGAATTGCACTGACGCCTATAATTATAAAAATAACAAATGATGACAAAAGAAAAATGATTATACAAAAGTACCATGATGATCCAATCTGTGGTGGCCACTCAGGGATCACACGTACATTAAAAAAGATACGACGAAAATATTATTGGAAAAATATGACTAGGGATATTATAAAATACGTTAAGAGATGTGACAAATGTCAAAGAAATAAGTCACTGAAAAACGTAAAAGAACCAATGATTATAACTGATACCCCAACAACCGCATTTGATGTAGTACTGATAGATACAATTGGACCATTACCAAGATCAGAAAATGGCAATGCGTATGCAGTCACATTAATATGCGATTTAACCAAATATCTGGTATCGGTACCAATCGCTGATAAAAGTGCAAAAACAATTGCGAAAGCAATCTTTGACCATTTCATACTAGTTTACGGTCCTATGAGGAAAATAATCACAGACATGGGCACCGAATATAAAAACCAAATATTTGACGAAATATGTAAACTACTGAAAGTAGAAAATGTTACCTCAACGGCATACCATCACCAAACGTTAGGAACTGTGGAAAGAAACCACAGAACATTTAATGAGTATGTTCGGTCATACATTTCAATAAATAAAACAGACTGGGACGAGTGGCTAAAATACTTCACGTATTGCTACAATACTACGCCATCGGTGGTGCATGACTATTGCCCATTTGAATTAGTGTTTGGTAAACCCCCAGGTAATTGGGACTTTCTTCTGGATGCAAAAGTAGACCCCATTTATAATGTGGACGCGTATGAGAAGGAAGTCAAATTTCGACTTCAATCGGCTCATAAAAGGGCGGTCGAAATTATAAAAAGCAAAAAAGATAAGGAAAAAGTCTTATACGACAGATGTAGTAATAGTTTAGATTTAGCAGTAGCAGATTTAGTTCTAGTGAAACAAATAGGACATAAGTTAGACAATATCTATAAGGGACCATTTAAGGTAGTCAGCATAGATAATAGGAACAATGTAGTCTTAAAGGACGACAACGACAAAATGACAATTGTGCACAAAGACCGACTTAGACGTTACGAAAAAAAAAATAAATAAAATAATCAACACTGTGAACTCAAACACAATGAAATTTAGAGTTTAACAATAAATTGATAAATGAATAAATTGATTTCAAATTCAAATAAAATTTAGAATTTAAGAATAAATTCATTTCAAATTCAAATAAAATTTACAATTAAAGAATAAATTTATATAGAATAAGTTCCTTCAAAACCCAAATAAAATTTAGAATTTAAGAATAAATTCATTTCAAATTCAAATAAAATTTAGAATTAAAAAATAAATTCATATAGAATAAGTTCCTTCTAAATCCAAATAAAAATTTTGAATTTAGGAATAAATTTATATAGAATAAATTCATTCTTTCAAAGAAGGGAGGTGTAGTGCGAATATTCTTATTCATATTCTTATATACACATTCCATTCCCACGGGCAACGAAGCTGCTGGTCATTGGAAACCATGCTGCCGAGTCAGCTCATTCCAATTGTCCACGAGCAGTTTCTTTGCTCGTCATTGGAAACCTCGCACTTGCGCGCGTGTTATACCTCTAAACTTTATGTTAGACTTTAAGTTAGCGGCATAGCCGCATAAGAATATTTTTGGCATAATAAAAAGAGAGTTCAAAACGTTAAGTCGTGTTTTAAATATTACATTTTAACAAATCCATTCTCTTTTCTTTAAGCACTTGTTATTTCCAGTTACAGAAATGGAAGAATTATCAAATTTCCCACTTGTTGAAATGTTCTAAAACAATTGTTGAACTGCCCGCAGACTGGTTATTACGTGTTACAAACATTTTTAACAGTTGTTGAATTGCACTTGTTGTATTGTGTTATAGGCCCCAGGTCCATATGTATATGTTCAAAGCGGCTACTTGGGATATTAAAATTTCCTAAAGGTGCCTTGGTATACCGATGAACCTTTGAACGCTGACATTGGATGCAAGAAAGGACGAATTTTTTAACATCACAGTTCATTTTTGGCCGAAAATATCTCTCCGTTAAAAGTTTTCTGGTTCCGCGTATGCCAGGATTGGAAAGTGAATGTAAGCTAAGAAATACCGCGTGTCTGAGACATTTTAGTATGTAAGGTCTGTTGTATGTACTTGGTGTTTGTTCCGCACTAGATCGGGCGGATCGCCATTGGTAGTATTTTTTGTTCGATTTTAAATGAAGAGCTTGCTTTTAGTGACAATAATTGTTTCAATTCTTCGTCGTTCTCTTGAGCACTTAAAATATTTTCTGGCGAAAATGCAACAGAAGCATTTCTGGTGATGACGTTCTCTTCAGGTCGGGACATGCAATCAGTCTACAAAATTATCCTTTCCTCTAATGTGTCTAATATCGTTCGTATATTGTGCTATCCAATCTAAATGCCTAGTTTGTCTCGGGCTTCTATTGGCTTTAGTAGTCAAGGCAGTAGATAACGGTTTGTGGTCAGTAAACACGACAAAACTACGACCTTCGAGAAAATACTGAAAGTGCCTGATAGATTTATATATCGCCAAAAGTTCTCTGTCGAAACCAGAATATTTCAATTCAGCAGAGCTTAGCATTTTGGAATAGAAGGCTATTGGCTTCTATTCTTTGTTCAACCTTTGTTCTAGCACGGATCCGATTGCCACGTTGGATGCGTCTACTGTGAGTCGCATAGCAGAGGTTTCGCTTGGCTGAACCAGCATGGTTGCCGAAGAAAGTGCTGATTTAATCTTCGAGAATGCGTGTGAACATTCTTGCGGCCAAGAGAAAGATTTATTTTTGTTTTTGGTATTGATCAACGATTTAATGAGTCCATGAATAGGAGCTAGGAGCTTCGCAAGTTTCGGAACGAATCGGTGGTAAAAGTTTACCGTTCCTACGAAACGTTGTTTGTCGGAGTGATGTAGGCTCTGGGAAGTTATTTATAGCCTCCACTCGTCCTTCCGATGGTAGGATACCGGCCTGTGTTATTTTATGACCTAAGAATTCGAGCTGAATTTTACCAAATTCGCATTTTGCCGATTTAATTTTTAGCCCATATTCGGTTAAGCGTTCGAATAATGTTCTGAGATGACTTTTGTGTTCGACTCTGTCCTTACTCGCAACAAGAATATCGTCGATGTATATGAAACAAAAATCCAATCCTCTTGTTACCTCATTCATAAACCTTTGAAATGTTTGCGCTGCATTCCGTAGGCCGAAAGGCATGCGGGTGAATTCAAACAATCCAAAGGGAGTTGTGATTGCAGTTTTAAAAACATCATCTTCTGCCACTGGTATATGGTAATAAGTGTGTATTAAATAAATTTTTGAAAAGATCTTACAATCTTGCAAATTTTGAGAAAAGCTGTGAAGATGAGGTATTGGGTACCTATCGGGAATGGTAACAATATTCAGCTGACCGTAATCACCGCACGGGCGCCAGTCATCCGGTTCTGTTTTTGCTACCATATTTATTTGTTTTATTTTATTTAAGTAGATATTTGAAGGCTTACACATTAAGATAATATTCTCTTTTAAAATAGTGATAAGCTAAGTAATGAATTTGAAAGAAACAATGATTACTACCTTTATACGAGAATAATAACAATTAAAAATATAAATATAAATATAAACGGCCGATTGAAGTTTACAAATACAAAAGGAAGTTGGTACATAAAAATATAAAATAACAAGAAACAATTACAAGGAAAACAAAATTAGATACATATTACTTAGTTAAATATAAATTAATATAAAATAAAATATAAATTAATTAATAATTGGCCGACAAGTAAGATTTTAATACGGTTGAAAATCTCTTTTTCTGTCTTATTTCTCTGATGTGGCAAGGGAGGGAGTTCCAGAGTCTAGTGGCATTAACAAAAAATGGACGTTCGGACGTTAAACAAGAATAGCGCGGGGATAAAATTTGTCTAGTCCTGATAGATGTACAAAACGTTAGTCTGTTAAAAAGGTTGCGGGGTTGACGTGTATAAATTATGTGATGCAGCATTAATATGGTACGGTACTGTAAAAGTCTGTCAAACGTGATGTTACAGATCCGGTAAGAGAAGTGTGAAATGTGGTCGTATCTTCGAAGACCGAAGATATATCGAGCAGTATTGTTATAAGCAACGTTAAGTTTCCGATTACTAATCGAGTCGACTGCGATTTTAAGGACTGTACGAGAAAATGTTGCGCGGTCTGATAATACTGAAATATGACATCGCAGTACCGTTAAATTTTTATGACATGATATTATACTCATTATAAATAAATAAATAAATTATAAATTATTTGATCTTAAGGCCCCGTGTTAACTGGGATAAATTGTATTATCTTCGGTTAATTTTTTATCGTGGTCGAAAATGGATTTCCAGCTGTCAGCGATTTATCCTGCTCCGGGAAAATATAATAAATTATCCTATAGACTAATTTTTGACATTCTTTTCTGTTTGAGTCTTGCTAGAATATTCAAGAGGAAATAAAACACAGAATTTCAATAAATTAATACAGTAACATTCGATAAATCTCTGTTTTTTAAAGTTGGAGTTTGGTGAACTTATTTTTAACACTTCATAATTGTCAAAAAATTAGCCGAAGATAATTATTTAGCGCATCCTAATAAAGTGTAGAAATAGTAGTTTAAAAAAATGTTAAGCATAATCCGTTTCTTTCAGCATTAAAAATTGTCAGGCCTAGTTTCTCTTTCCGGATTTTTTCTCGAACAGTCCTTACTATGGTGACTCCTATCGGCAACAAAAACAGCGCTTATTTGGATGTGGATTCTTCGTTGGCGGCAGACTTAGGCAAGAAGTCTTAAGTTTCAGCTGTGTGAACGAGCGCCTCACGACAATTCGCATCAAGGCTAAATTCGCCAACATTAGCCTAATATGCGCCAATGCCCAAAACGAGGTTCTACGAGCTCTTGGACAAGACATACGAGCAGTGCCCTAACTAAATAAAAAAAAAAAAAAAATAGGTGGGGAAACAGGCGGTAGACACCCAAGGCCTAGCTTCTCGCAACCATTCGTTTGTGTGAGTTTCTATTTTTAGGACGAATAGAAGGGACCTACAATTTTATGCCGAGTCCGAACGGTTGAATTGAGAAGCTTTTTCAGGACAGTCATACTCTCGGATGTTTGTCAGGCGTTCGCGAGAGGTGGCGCAGTAGAAAAAATTTGTGTAATTTGTGTTTTTCCGGGGATCGAACCTTACCTGGGATCCCTCGCATAGTAGTCCAGCACACTTAACCACTGCGCTACTGCGCCCACAGTGACGCCCTAACTAACTATGACATTCAAATTGTCTTAGGTGATTTTAATGCAAAGATAGGAAGAAAGGGCATCTTTGGTAGTACTGCCCGAAGGTACAGCCTACACGACACCATCTCCGATAACGGATTTAGGCTGATCGACTTACTCGGACCACTACCTCGTCGTAGCCAAGGTACGCCTTCGGATATCCCGAACACCGACAAGACAAGTAAATACTGTGAGGAGGTTTGACGTCGGACGGCTAAAATCGCAAAATAACACCAGATCCTTCTCCGATCGAGTCTCTCTCAATCTTTCAAGAGGGTCTATTCAGCCAGCCAGTATTGAAGACCAGTGGCAACATTGCCAAAAAGCCATCAGAGACGCCGCCTCTGATGTGCTTGGTTTCACTCGACCACCACAACGAAATCCCTGGTTCGACGACGAGTGCCGGCAAGCACATGCAGCGAAACAAGAGGCATACAAAGCGGCGCTGCAAAGAAGGAACCGAACTGCCTGTGAGCTCTACGCGCAGAAAACAAGAGACGAACACCGGCTTCTCAGGAGAAAAAAGAAAGAGCAAGAGAAGCGCGCGATCGACGAAATAGAGAGATGTTACAGCAGGAATGAGGTTCGGAAGTTTTACCAAAGGGTAAAAAGAACCTGCCATGGCTACAGAGCCCGAACCGAAGCCTGCATAGAATCGCAGTCGATGCTGAGGATATGGAAGAACTACTTCTGCAGACTATTTAACGGCGATGACGAACTAAATCCCGCTGTCAGGCAAAATGAACCATTCAACCTGGACGATGAAGACCAACAATTCCGTCCACCCGACCTGGACGAAGTGAAGATAGCCATATCTAAGCTTAAGTCCAACAAGCCGCTGGAGCAGATGGCCTAACCGCCGAGCTATTCAAAGCGACAGGCGATGACTTGGTTAGGAGCACGCACTAACTCATCTGTAAAATGTGGTCGGAAGAAAGTATGACCGATGAATGGAACATCAGCATTTTTTGCCCGATCCTCAAGAAAATAGACCCGCTGCACTGCGCCAATAACAGAGGTATTAGTCTTCTTAAAATCGCCTACAAGATCTTATCTGCTCTTAGGCATGCCACTCCCAATGGGTCTGGGGGTAGCTTCAAGGCGACTTCTAACGCTCCGTTGATTCGCTCTTATACTGCGCCAAAGGGCACAATGGCCGGTAATACTAGCAGTACGGCCGGTAATTCCGGCAAACCAAGTAACGCAGACTCTGGTCGCGCCAAAGGTAAAAGTGAGTCTGCCAGGCTCTGTACAATTGGTCGTCCTGGACAGGCTGCCTGTCGCAGAGGAAAGGGCCCTAAAAAAGCCCAACTACTCCGCCAGGCCAGATCCTCAACGGATCAATTAACACCTTCAAGGTGTTGCAGGCCAATCTCCATCATGCTAAGAGGTAAGAGGTTCGCCGAGAAGAAGATAACTCTAGGTCTCATCCAAGAACCTTGGGTTATCCGCGGACATATAAGAGTACTTGGAAATAGGGCAGGTGAGCTTATTTATAAACGCGACGAGCCAGTGCCAAGGGCGGCCTGCTTAATCGACAAAAATATCGACTTTCTTCCCATTCCAGAATATACAAAAAAGACTTAGTGTCCCTACTAACGGAGGTACCGACCGACAGAGGCACTCAATACATCGTGTGTGCCTCGGCGTACTTCCCCGGCGACGACGACAACATTCCGCCAACAGAAGTCCAGAACCTAATTCGCTACTGCCAGAAGAACAACCTACACTATATCATCGGGTGTGATACCAATGCGCATAATATGATCTGGGGAAGCAGCGACAAGAACAGAAGAGGTGAGTGTCTTTTAGATTATCTAGTTAGTAGTAATGTTGATATTCTTAACAAAGGTTCTAAACCAACCTTTATAAATGCGATACGCGAAGAGGTAATTGACCTCACTCTTGCTAGCCCATTTATCTCTAATTTCATTGTAAATTGGCATGTGTCACATTAGGCCAATCGACACAGCCCCCAAACAGGTACGATCCCAAGTCGACGGACTGGAAAATGTAATGTGGATTTTTGCTGGGGGAGTAAACCCCAGCAAAAATCCCACTTAAGCCAAGGTGTTGAGGCACCCGTGCCGATGGCTGCATGGTCAGCAGGTGGTTAAAAATGCAGATCGTTAACGGTCCCCTCCGATGCCCAGGCAAGGTCGGTTGTATTTAGTGCCTTGTCCTGGTAAGACGGCTCTGCCAGGATTGACCCACCCTTCCGGTCCTACTCGTGGGAACAACATATAAACAAACACATAAAAATGGATAGAAAATAAGAAGAGGAAAAAAAACAAAACAAAAAGACCAGCTGAGGCTGCCAGTGGTTGGCACCTCATCAGAGGACGAATTGCTGGCCTCCAGTCAGGAGACAATCGTCCCTAAACCATGCAGCGAGAGTGCTTAGGCTAGTACCTCGTGTGCAAACCAACCGAAAACCAAAACACACATCCAGACCAAACCCAAATCCGAAGGGAAAGCAATGAGAAGCAAGCACCAGATGGCCCTCTTCGTCTTAGGGAAGATTGCAAAGAACGAGGCTGCCGGAAAGGTCCATGAAAAAGACCAGTCGGATAAAATAAAATATCAGGCAATCGTTGACGAGTACAACGAGAGCCTGAAAAACAAACCCAAACAGGCAGCGAAGCGGGATAGGTCTCTAGATGAGTCCTCCCATCGCCCGGCCTCAAAAAAAACCAAGGTTGCCGAAGGTTCGACAGCAACATCCAAACCAAGCACGTCGGCGGCTAGTGCGGCCCAGAAGCGGCCATACACCGAGGTGGTAAGGGACCATCTCCAGGTCGCACTAGTGGATGAGCTATCCACAAATGGGAGATCCATAGCCGAGGCGTGGGGAAGCATTGAGGCCAAGCTTTCCGACATGGTGATCGACCACATCGTTAACAACCAAGGGGGTACTCTGCCAGACTTTGACTCCACCGAGTTGGTTAGGGGATATCGGGTGATCAAATGCGCCGACCAATTCTCAAAGGACTTCCTTAGCGAGTGCGTTGCTAAGGTTAGCGACGCCTGGGATGGTTTGAAGCTCAAGCTCATCCCAGCTAACGAAATCTCGAGGAGACCCAGGGCCCGCATTTGGTTACCTAATATGAAGATTGAAGGGGGAAGGCTCCTCCAGTGTCTCAAACTACACAACCCGGCGGTTCCAATGGATGACTGGGCAGTCATCAAGGCGGAGGAACCCCACAAAAACACCATGTCGTTCCTGCTACTCATAAAAAACGAGTGCCTGGTGGCTCTCGAGAAAGCAGATCACAAACTTAGGTTTGGCATAAGGCATGCCAAGCTTAAGCTCTTCATTCCCTCCGGTCTAGACGACAATGCAGACATCGTCGAAACCGACAAGCTGTTGGAGGACCTAATGATAGCCGACGAAACCCCATCAACATCAAAGGATAATGCTGAGAGTCATACAGATTAACCTGAGGCACTCAAGATGTGCCTCCGATAATCTGCTGGTTTTTCTGCAGGAGGAAAACATGGACATCGGCATTATTCAGGAGCCCTGGGTGACAGACTCGTCCATAAAGGGGCTTCAGGACAAACAATACGACCTGTTTTACAAACATCAGGCCACAGGTAAGCCTAGAACTTGCATACTCGCTAAGAAACATCTTAAAGGTTTTTTATGTCCCAATCTTAGCTCAGACGATTTAACAGTGGTTAAATTAGAGAGTGCGAACCAGACAACATACATCACATCAGCATATATGGCTCATGAGAGACCAGCGCCGCCAGTGGAAGTGGAGCAACTCATAGCCGGAATAGCAGTTAAAGACAACCTGTTGATAGGCTGCGACGCCAATGCAAGGCATACCTACAGTGTGGGGGAGCTCGGAAGATAATGAAAGAGGTGAGTCACTTTTTGATTTTCTTTTAAATACCAACCTATCTGTTTGCAATAAGGGCGCGACCCCCACCTTTGTTTTTCCGAGTACGGAGACACAGAGGGGGTGGGAAGAGGTCCTAGATATAACATTAAAAACAAACAATGATAACTTTAGGGTCGAAAACTGGAGAGTTTCTAATCTGGAGTCACTCTCTGACCACAGATGGATCCTCTACGATGTAGGTCTCGAGGCCGAGGCCACAAAACCTTTTAGAAACCCCAAGAGAGTAAATTGGACCAAGTTTGGCCAAGTCCTCCGGACAAAACTCAAAAACACACCCAAAACAATCGCGGTAGCTATTGAAGAACTGGAGGCAAAGGTAAAGACTTTTGATAATGCAATGGACGCAGCCTATAAAGTCTCGTGCCCAGTTAGACGTAGTAAAAAAACACTTCCCCCATGGTGGAACGAAGACCTCTCCAATCTTAGACAGATGACCAGAGCGATTTTCAACATCTGCCACAAACACAATTTCTGGCAGCCTTACGAGGACTGTTTAAGCCTTTATAAGAAAGCCATAAAGACATCCAAAAAGGAGGCCTGGATGGATTACTGTCACTCGATAGAAACCCTTAAGGACTCTGCCAGGCTAAGTAAAATTCTGTCCAAGGAACACTCCAACCCTTCCTTTCTGAGAAAGCTAGACGGAGGATGGACCGAATCCTGCGCGGAGACCCTGGAACTCCTAATAAATACCCACTTTCCCGGATGCAGCGATATTAGTACGGAACCCGAGAGGTCTCGGCAAGTACAACCTGCATTCCACAGCAATATCACTTCAATAATTTCCGAGGAAAAGATTTCCTGGGCTATTAACAGCTTCTCCCCGTTTAAGTCTCCGGGCCCTGACGGCATACTACCTGTCATGCTACAGAAAACGCAAGACTTAACACTACCTTGGCTGGCGTCAATATTCAGAAGCTGTTTAATACTGAACCACGTACCCTACTCTTGGAGACGCGCTAGAGTGGTCTTTATACCGAAGGTAGGCAAACGTGGGCATGAAACCGCGAAGGATTTCAGACCAATTAGTTTAACCTCCTTTGTACTTAAAACCCTAGAGCGTATTCTGGACATCCACATGCGAAGTTTTCTAGAAGAATCTTTGCTATCCAAATCACAACACGCCTATCTAAAGGGCAGATCCACGGAAACGGCTCTCCACGAGGTAGTGCGGACAATCTAAATATCCCTACAGTATAAAGAATATACACTAGCCTCCTTCTTAGACATAGAGGGAGCCTTCAATAACGTACACACTGAAGCTATTCTTGAATCTCTGATTGAGCTGGGCATAGAGGAATTTATTAGTCAATGGATAGTCTCTATGCTCAGGACAAGAACTATTCAGGCAACACTAGGCAGCAGCCACATAACCAAATTCGCCCATAGAGGAACGCCGCAGGGTGGCGTCATCTCGCCCCTACTATGGCTAATGGTTATAAACAAAATTCTGGTGAAACTAGACAGGGAACGGGTCAAAGTTGTCGCGTACGCGGACGACGTAGTGATACTAGTGTCAGGGAAGTTTCCCACCGTGATTAGTGAAATTATGGGGGCCGCTCTAGACAAGGTAAGCACCTGGGCTGCAAGTTGCGGCCTCGGTGTCAACCCGAGCAAAACTGAACTGATGCTATTCACTACCAAAACCAAAATACCCGATTTTACCCTACCCCGTCTGAACGATCAACCACTCACACTGTCATCCAGCGCTAAGTATTTAGGTATCATGCTCGATCCAAAACTTAACTGGAAACATAACATTGAACACAGAGTAAGGAAGGCGTCGGTCGCTTTCTATGCCTGTAGCAAAACCTTTGGAAAGAAGTGGGGACTTCAACCAAAGGTTTTGCGTCTTTTGCGTTTGAAAGCGTCGGTCGCTTTCTATGCCTGTAGCAAAACCTTTGGAAAGAAGTGGGGACTTCAACCAAAAATGACCTTGTGGATGTACACAGCCGTAGTGCGTCCAATTCTCACGTATGGATCACTAGTATGGTGGCCTGCGTTGAGCAAAGTCTACAACCTCACGAAATTGAAAAGACTGCAAAGAACAGCAAGTATAGGTACCACGGGGGCAATGAGGTCGGCCCCAACAGATGCCCTTACTGTACTCTTGCATCTTCTACCTCTTGACCTACACACAAAATATACCGCATTATGCAGTGCTATAAGACTCAAGGAGTCGGGATGCTGGACTGCAAGGCCGTATGGCCATAGCAACATCCTGGATTCGCTATAAACGGCATGGTCACGTCTCCAACCGACTACATAACACCCAAATTAAACTTCACGAAAGGCTTCCACGTTGGTTTACCAACAAGGGATCAGTGGAAGAGGGACGAAGTAGTGAAGGGCTTCGACACGGTCATATACACCGACGGATCTAAGATGAGCTGTGGTGTAGGGGCCGGTGTCTACTCGGAATCACCTCAAATATCAATTTCAGTACGCTTACCGGATTTTGCCAGCGTTTTCCAGGCGGAATTACTGGCCATCCGGGAAGCTTGCACGCAACTAAGGCGTGATACAACGCTTAAACAAAACATTGCTATTCTTATAGATAGCCAAGCTGCCATTAAAGCCATCGACTCGGCTACCATATCCTCCAAACTGGTGCAGGAGTGCCGGAACGAGCTGGCCTGTCTGAGCGAGCGCTTCAGGGTCACACTTCTCTGGGTTCCAGGGCATAGTGACATAACAGGCAATGAGCGCGCGGATGAGCTGGCCAGGAAGGGCTCAGCGCTACACGCCTCGCTCTCAACGAGGGTTCACATTCCGCTAGGAGCGGTAAAGGGACAAATACATTCGCATTTTCTGCAAAAAGCCAATTCCCGATGGTCGGGGTTGACAAACTGCATCATATCAAGGAAGATATGGCCTACCTACAACCAAAACAGAACAAATAACCTACTAAACAGAACCCGCCCAGATATCGCCAGAATCACGGCAATAATCACGGGGCATTGGCCAATTGGAGACCATGCGGCCAAGCTAGGTATCCCATACAACCCGCATTGCCGCAGTTGCGGTAATACAAATGAAAAAGAAACTCTCTCCCACTTCCTCTGCAAATGTCCAGCTCTAGCGAGAGCCAGACTACGCGCACAGCGCACTGAACCAACCATTCTTTGACGACCTTAGCGACATCTCGGGCAAAGGGATACAGGATCTTATCCGTTTTCTCAATTCAACAGGTTGGCTATAGGAACTGACTTGACCACATCCTAACAATCACCAGAAGATAGGTCACACGAGTCGTGGTAACAAAACGGCACATCATAGTGCTAATTGGGTTCAAGGTGAACCGCCACTTCTACCTACCTACCTCTCCTCTCTCAGACGGAGAAAATGCTGCGAAGACATAGCAGACATGCCGGTTGCTGCACGTATCCATAAAGCTCTGCGTAAAAATCATACCAACTGTGTAGGTTTGCTAAAGAAAACAGATGGTACCTACACGACGGACCGTACGGATACAATTAAAACCTTACTTCAGGTTCACTTCCCAGGTTCGTCTCTCCGTGAAACACACGATAACTCGAACGATATTGACACTAAGGTCTCTATTACAAGTAGGGTTAATAGTCTATCTGGCAAGATTTCCACTCCAGACAAGGTAAGATGGGCAATTGGCTCTTTCAAACCTTTCAAGGCCCCCGGAGGTGACGGCATATTCCCAGCCCTAATTCAGAGGGTTATAGACGTTATACTTCCTGCGGTTATTGCCTTAAATATTTAGAGCAAGTTACAACTGGGGATACATTCCATTCTCCTGGAGACAGGTGAATGCGATCTTCATTCCAAAAAATGGCAACAGACCAATCGAACTGCCTAAATCATACAGACCTATCAGTCTAACATCCTTTGTTCTTAAAACCATGGAAAGACTTATCGATGTTCATATTAGAGGACAGTTAGAAATTTCTAACTCTCTCCACTCAAGTCAATTTGCGTACAGAAAGGGTAAATCCACTGAGGGCGCTCTTCATTGCCTTGTCAGAAAGGTAAAAGAAACTTTCAGATACAAGAAAATTGCCCTTTGTCCCTTCTTGGACGTTGAGGGCGCCTTCGATAACACCGGCTATGACTCGATCGCTAAGGCAATCAGTAGTACTCTCTCCTCTCTTGTGGTTACTAGTCGTCGACAGTCTACTAGTCAGTCTGCACAGCCTAGGCTTTAGTGCCATCGGCTACACTGACGACCTAGCGATCATCATCAGTGGCAAGCTCAGCGCTACCATTACCTGTAGGATGCAGAACGCACTTCTACATGTCTCAGAATGGTGCAAAGAAGGTCTTTCCATAAATCCTAGTAAAACCATTCTAGTGCCTTTTACAAGGAAGAGATTGATTAATCGTAACACTATAACCGTAAACGGCGCTACCTTGAGTTACTCCAATGAAGTTAAATATCTCGGAATTGTCCTTCATAAGAAGCTCAACTGGAGCTCACAAATCAAGTCCGCCACAGAACGTGCCACTAGAGCCATGTGGGCCAGTAGGCAACTATATGGCAGAACTTGGGGTCTTAAACCCCAAATTGATACACTGGCTGCATATCATGATGGTAAGGCCCATTATCACATACGCGGCAATTGTCTGGTGACCGAAAGTTCTTCAACGGACAACGGCAAATAGACTACAAAAACTACAGCGTATTGCCTGTCTCGGCATCACGGGTGCGATGCGCACTTGCCCTACTACAGCATTAGAAGCTATTATAGGGCTTTCACCCCTACATATATTTATTAGGAAAGTGGCAGCTAGATGTGCTATTAAGCTACAGCTAGAATACAAGTTTAAACCAGCTGACCATGTGGGACACCTGGAAATACTTAACCCGCCAATGGTGACCTACTGGTCTGTGAAACTGGGTGTGTTAAAAAATTCGAATAACTTTATTCTCCGTTATAGTTTTTTGTTGCAATTTCGAGTAGCTGCCGCAATGCACGTCCCCCACCATCAGTTCACGTCGAAACTGCTTAGTGAGCACACATTGTGTATTTTTTTTTACTTACCCGGTGCGTGAGACCGTGTGTCACAGTGTATGTAAGTAAAATATTTGTTTATTATTCGCGTATTTTACCTAGTATATAATTTTTTTATTTTTTTATTGTTTTATTGTGTATTTTGTTCATTTTGTAAGAGCTCCATATGTCGACTAAAAAACATGATTTTCCTTTATGAATTTGTGATTTTTTATTTTTTTCTTAATTTTAAAAAGTGTATTACTAAAACCATTGTTATTTTTAATGCTCTATTTTAAAATGTTTGTGAATTGTAATATTGAAATAAAAGAGCTTAAATTGATTAAATATCTTTGTTTTATTGTCAAAGAGCATACATTAAACCAGTAAGACAATTATCTTCGACTATGCCGAAGCTCAAATACCCGGTACTATATTATTGTAAAATAAAAAAAATATTTTAGTATTAAAAAATTATATATTTGTATGGGAGGTATGGGTAATTTTTATTCGACCAAACTCATTTTTTGTCAAAAATTTTTAAATAGTATTAAAACAATATGTACAAAGTTTAAACTTGCTATCTTTACTGTAGCTATTTAAATTTAATTTTTAACATAAAAAGCTATATAAATCTGATATTTTTGTATGGGAGGTAGTAGTAGTTTTCATCCGATCTTGCTCATCTTCGAACTTAGCCTCAGTTTGGTGGATAAAAGCTTACGTACCAAATTTCAAGTCGATAGCTCTTAAATTACGGCCGTAATCGTGCGGACAGGCAGACGGACAGACAGACGGACATCGCTAGATCGACTAAGAAAGTGATGCTGATCAATAATATATATATGTAGTTTGTAATACCTACAACGCCTCCTTATGGGCGTTACAAATGGAATGACAAAGTGAATATATCCTCACCACAGTGTGGTACCGGGTATAAAAAAAACATGAACTATTAGTAACACGTTTCGGAAAATCTTCAGTTGAAAACCCCGGTGCGTGAGACCGGCGTCACCATTGATCAAAGTCAAATTCGCGTCACCATTGGCGGGTTAACTCAATCCCAAATATGGACATGTTCTGTTCCACCCCCGACGTTATGGCTAGAGAATATAGTTTTGGGACATTATTTGAGGTAGAAATACTGGACCGCACGAAATGGGACAATGGTGTCCCGACATTAGACCCCAAAAGCTTGGTCTGGTACATTGACGGATAGAAAATGGAATCTGGAGTTGGTGCTAGTGTCTCTGGACCCAATACCAAAGTCTCGATACCTATGGGAATGTGTCCCACGGTTTTTCAGGCTGAAGTCCATGCCATTGAGGTCTGCGCCGTTTTAAATTCCAATAAGGGAATCAAAGGCGCCACAAAACAAATCTTTTCAGATAGTCAAGCGGCCTTACAAGCTCTCTCGTCCAACACGATGGACTCAAAAACAGTAAAGTGAAAATAAACGACTTTTGTCGCGGCGACGATCGACAAAAAACATAGCCTTATCTCTGAATTGTCTTGGACCATATAAATCTACGCGCACAAGTAATGAGTTATTACACGACGACCCTAATTAAGGCCATAAAATCATTAATATGATGAAAAACACAGAAAGTGGAAGGATGCAGTACCTGGGTATCGTTTTTTTGTATCCCTGCGGATGTGCCACAGGGGTATAAAAAGAGCTGCAACTGATATAGTTTGCAATAAGTTTTAACAACTACTGCGTGATCAAGTGTTAAAGAAAAGTCTGTGTATTTAATATTTAACTAACGAAAAGATAGTTACATATTCTTTAAAATGAAAATCACAAATAAAAGACAATTTCAACATTTAGTGAAAGAAATGGAGAAAAATATTCCGTTGGCAAAATCGTTCACAAAGGGCCTAACTACAAGTGATGTTAATCGGCAATGGGACGACATAGCCTTATCTCTGAATTGTCTTGGACCACCTTCGACTTCTATAGTCTAAAATACATTTAAAATCTGAAAATAATTGTTATTAACACAATGTAAGCAATTTAAATTATTTCTACCACCCACTTAATGTCGGGCAAATCCAATGGATTGGATTTGCTTCGAATTTCCTTACTTAACTTTACCAGCACTTTTTTCTAGTTTTCTTCTTCGTCACTGCTTTGCTTTCAAAAAACATGTCACACTATTCATTTTTGATTTGTTTTATTAAATAATTAACCAAGTCACAAACAAAACACCAGACCAAATATAAATGCGTCGACTGAAATGTCAAATCTCATGTGTCATAGTTTGTGGAATGTATGTGGGATGTGAGAGTTCAGAGAGTCGAGTCGTTTCAGTTACGCAATATCAAATTCCAAACGACTCGACACGACAAACGTCGCCACTCGCCAGTCGTTTGCGACAGACGACGACGACAATAGGGGTGAATGTTAAACTTGGTTGGGTACCTGTAATGAGGTGAACGCAACTATAGGTCTGTTTTTTTCCTCATTGATCTCAGTGAAGTAAAGTAAAGTAGGATTTTCAACACGCAATTACAACAACTGCACCCAATTTGACACCACTGAGATTCACACAAGCTATTCATTTCCAGCAAGACCAACTTTGGAGCATTCTTCAATTCTGAACACCAGGGGAACACATTTGATGTTGTCATTTGGATGTGTTCACAGAGTGCCTCCATTTATGATACATAATATGTGTCGGCTGTGGTGGGTGTAAAATGCATAAAGTGCATATATTTTAAACAAATTTCAAAATAGCAATGATTATTACGGAAAGTAATAAAATACTAAATATTTTCTGTTTTTATTTAAGTTGTACTTTGGTAACAAAATATATTATATACACCAAGACTTATAATAATTGAAAATAAGTATGTTATCTTTGATGTTACGTCATTATGGGATACATTTTTTGTAATAGTACATCATCCTCCCATTTTGTATTCCCTGTTGATTTTTTAACTGAAATAGATATGTAATGAAGGCATTATTTACATACCCTTTTTTTTTAAATGAAAATCATTCGATTTCAGCCAACTGACCAGCCAACTGACTTTTGATTTCGATGGAGATTCGATTTATTTGTTAATTTCTCCGCACATTCTCATGTTTTTTCGACTGAAAATTTGTGGTCTAAGTCTTTATTTAAAAAATGTTTACAGTCAAATTTATATAAAAAATATAAAATTGGAAGCAACATTTGTTAGTCTTATGGTAAAAAATTTGAAATGTAAATAATCGCATGTCGCAATCAAAATGAACAAACCAAGGACAATTTAAAATGTTAATTTATAATTTATTTAATTTTTATTGCGTTTTTCTGTTCAATTTGATTGTCTCTTTCTCCAAGAATATATAAAGGCCATCTTTTCTCAAAATTAAAGTCAAAACCAACGGGCAATCTGACAGTTAAAATATTACAACTGATTTCGAAATAAAATCATACAATGAAATCATTTTTGGTAATGAACTTCTTTCCCCCAAAATTTAGATTGTGAGAACTCATTAGAGTGAAAGTTTTAAATTCGAGGAATACTCGATTCGATCGAATCTCAGAAATTGCGTGAATACTCTTTTGGACTCACCTAACAAACACACCCGCGTGTGTTTTTGCTTTTTTTTCTTTGGCAATAATTCGCGATTTTATTTTGACCATACAAGAGAAAAAAGTAAGCAGAAAAAGTAAATATTCTGTAGAAATTGATAATCATTATTTTTTTTTGTGCTAAAAGGTTAATTATTCAGTTTTCTAGAAGGAGTTTGATTTTGAAATTGAATTTTTCATTGATGGCCATTTTGACAGCAATGCCAGCTGTTTACTTTTCAGGGGTAAAACCGACTGTTCAGAAAAGTTGTTGGGCACCAGTTGGGGACTGTTTTTTTGCACATTTTCTTACTTTACTTTACTTTACTTCACTGAGATAGGTGAGGAAAAAAACAGACCTTATGTTGTGCTGAACGCGCTTATTGTAAAATGCGCCTTTAAGTTATTCTTTGAACGCCAGTTTTGGTTAGTTTTTGTGCTGCTGGTGGTTGAACAAGTATGAAATAAAAATCCATTGTAAATCTTGATTAATCTACTAATAAAAATACAACAAAATTACACAGTATTTTATAAGTCTAATACATGGTGTCAGAAGTGAAAATGGAATTAAAAACGCCAGATTCACTAAATTTTGATGAGGCTGGAAAGGAATGGCCATTGTGGAAGCAGAAATTTAAAATTTTCTTAGTCGCCTCAGGGAAAATCAAGATGGACGAAAATACTAAAATTTCGCTGTTCCTCAATTTTATTGGGGAAAAAGGAATAGAGGTGTACAATACGTTGTTCGACGCATCGTTTGATCCAGACAGTGGGGATGAATTTCATGACGCTACCGAAGTGACAGATGGTGATACCAATGAAAATGAGAATCCAGATCCCAAAGAAAAGTTGACATTGAAAATGGTTTTGTCTAAATTTGAGGAATATTGTTTGCCAAAAAGGAACATAGTTATGGAATCACACAAGCTGAACTTAATTGTTCAGAAAGAAAATCAGACATTCAGTGTGTAGTGATCGTGAGGTTACTCACTGTACATAAAAGCTCTCTCTCTATTTGGAGACTCCACAGTAGGTACATATTTGGAATATGAATATTAAATAGTATCGAGTGAGTTAGTTGTTCGTCCTCCACCATACAATCAACACTCCTGTTACTCCTAGTTAAGTTAAGCTAAGTAAATAAAGTGAATTCTATTAAGCGTGCGTTTTACTCAAAAAAGTTAAAACTATCACAGTGGCGACGAGAATAAAAACGAAAACAGTGGCTATAATCTTAATAAAAACTTAACAAAAACTAAAGAACAAATTAAGTTGTAATGTCCACAATTGGCTCGGTACAGTCTTTTGACTTTAATCAGAATGACTGGAATGTGTTCGTGTCCCAATTAGAGCAATTTTTTATTGCTAATGATATCACGAATGAAACAAAAAAGAAGGCAATTTTAATAAATGCCTTATCAGAGGGATCTTACAAATTGCTGGAAAATTTGATCCATCCCGTTAAAATTGAAACGGCAACATACGAGGAGCTGAATGCGGCTTTTACCAAGCATTTTAAGCCAACAGTCTCCGGTTTCGGTGAGCGGCATAAATTTTACGCAGCAAGTAAAGATCGGCATGAGACGATTAACGAGTGGGCTGCGCGGGTGAGGACGCTTGCAGTTTGCTGTGATTTCAAAACGGAGCTTTATACAGCGCTGAGGGACAAATTTGTGATGGGGCTAGAGCAGGGTGCGGCGAAAGACAAACTCTTTCTTGAGGACGTGTCAACATTGACATTCAATAGGGCGGTGGAGGTAGCAAATGCGGTGGAGTGTGTTAAAAACCAATACGAGGTCGATGTAGTGGTGAAACAAGAGCCTGGTACATCGGCAGGTATTTACAGTATTGGTTATGCGAAGCAAAAAAGCTATAAAGGAATAACAACTATGAGACAAGAACAAAATCAGCAGCGGGAACATCATCAGCATGGTGGTAAAATTGGGAGCAGCAACAACAAGTGTAAGATTTGCGGTTTATTAAACCATACGGAAAATGCATGTCGGTTTAAAAATTATAGATGTAGGTAAGCGATGCAAAGTTCGTGTTCATTTGCAACGGGTTTGCACTAACAAAATAAAAAATTCTAGCACGTATCAAAAGGATTTCAATTATATTAACAATTTTGATTTAAGTTTATTTAACATCTCTTCGAAAATGACTAATAATGAACCGATAAAGATAAATATTGTGATGAGTAGTATTCCTATAGCTATGGAGATAGATACGGGTGCGTCGATTTCCGCGATTTCCCTAAGTACTTACCAAGACCTTTTTTATTTCCAGAAAATGGAAAAAACCAATATGGTTTTTAACAATTATAATGGCTCCCAAATTAAGCCTATTGGTGTTTGTGTTATGAAGGTGTGCTACAATAATAGGTGTGAAGATGGTGGACCTCCAATACTGGGTCGAAATTTCCTAAATGCTTTTGGGATTAAATTTGCAAATTTAAATTTCGTTGAAAAAGGCAACGGCAATGAGGTTAGGAACATTTTTTCTAAATTCGGTGCCCTCTTTGACGGAACACTAGGCAAATTTAATAAAGGTACAGTATCCTTGAAACTAAAAGGTGACGTTACCCCGAAGTTCGTGGGAGCTCGTCAGATTCCAATAGGTTTGAAAGGAAAAGTGGAATGCGAAATTGAGAAGTTAGTGCAGTTAGGGGTCTTAGAACCTGTGGATTACAGTGAATGGGGGACACCGATTGTGCCAATTCTAAAAAAAATCTGGAGAAGTCAGGATCTGTGGCGATTATAAAATCACCGTAAATCCGCATTTGTGTATCGAAAAGCATCCCATGCCCAGGCCTGAGGATATGTTTGCGGAGTTACATGGGGGAGAAGAGTTCTCGAAACTAGATTTAATTTCGGTCAAATTAACAGTGGATGCGAGCCCAGTTGGATTAGGCGCGGTGCTGTCTCACGTTTATGAAAACGGTTGTGAAAGACCGATTGAATTTGCCTCTAGAAAACTGACAGAAACTGAGATGAGATATTCTCAACTGGACAGAGAAGCTATTGCAATACTATTTGGTGTTAAAAAGTTTCACCACTACGTGTATGCTCGGGAATTTATACTGGTGACAGATAACAAGCCACTTATGCACATTTTTGGTCATAAAAAGGGAATTCCCATAATGGCAGCAAATCGCCTGCAACGAATAGCTCTCACCTTGGCTGGATATACGTTTAAAATTGAAAGCGTTAAATCAAAAGATAATGTGGCCGATTATTTTTCGCGTCGTCCCAGTGAAAAATCGAATAATGTCGACAGGCACGTAGTTGAGTCAGATTCTTTGTATGTACATTATGTTAAACAAATTGACAGATTGCCCACTACAGTGGAGGAAGTCGAGCGAGAGACGGCGAAAGATAGCTTGTTAGTTTTGGTGCAAAAATTCATCAAAGAAGGTTGGGTACATGATAAGATAAATGAACAATTACGTTCTTTCTTTGTGCGGCGGCATGAATTAAGTGTAGAATCGGGATGCTTATTTTGGGGCTACCGTATTGTAATACCAGCTGCGCTGCAATCGGCTACGTTAGATGAGTTGCACAAGACGCATATGGGGATAGGTAAAATGAAAGCCATGGCTAGAGAGTACTGTTGGTGGCCAAAAATCGATTCCGATTTAGAGAAACTGGCAAAATCATGCGAGTCATGTTTAGCAACTAGGAACGATCCGCCTAAGGCAACACTTATAAATTGGGAATGGCCGAAAGAGCCGTGGGTGCGCGTGCATGTTGATTTTTTAGGGCCGTTTTTTAAGAAATGGTTTTTGGTGGTCATTGATAGTTACAGTAAATGGCCCGAGGTTTTAGATATGGGTACCAATACGACTAGCAGAGCTACGATCGACAAGCTTAAACCTATATTTGCTCGATTTGGTGTACCTAAGATCCTGGTATCCGACAACGGCACATCATTTGTATCACACGAATTTGAAAATTTTTTAAAAGCAAACGGCATTAAGCACATAACGACACCAGTAGGCAACCCAGCAACAAATGGTCAAGCCGAAAATTTTGTAAAGACCGTGAAAAATGCGTTAAAACGGGCAATTAATTGCAAGAAACAAATTGAATTACAAACTGCGTTAAGCTCATTTCTACTAGATTATAGGAATACGATTCACTTTAGCACGGGGGTATCCCCGTCTGTATTAATGTTAGGTAGAAAACTTAGAACCAGATTTGATTTGTTAAACCCTAATCGTAATATGAAAATAGACATAAACAAAGTTCAAACAAACATTGAAAAACAACAACAAAATCAACGAGAAAATTACAATTCAAATAATCGTAAATCTTTTAAAATAAATGACATGTGTATGGTAAAAAATTATTCGAAGCCAAACAAAGTTGTATGGTCTAAGGCAGTTATTGTTAAACGCTTAGGCTTGCAGACATATTTAGTTCAGGTAGAAGACTCTAACAAAATTTGGAAAAGACATTTAAATCAAATTATCGCTTGCAAAGAGAACTTAAAAAACAAAAAAAATAATTATGTTCCAACAACCTTATTAGACAGAACTCTTAAATTAAATGAAAATCAATTGACAAATTTTGAAAATGAAAATGTAAATGAACTAACTGTAGAGTCTACTATCGACTCTGAAAATAATAACGAAATTGTTGAACCAGAAAATGTAGAAAGCAATCATGTTGTTAACGAAGAAGTTGATATGAATCCTGTTCGAAATCAGTCAACACTTGTTAACGTTAATCCGTATAATCTAAGAAAAAGAAACACATAAATGTTGTAAATGGTTAAGGACAAGCAACTAAAGGGGGAAGTTGTAGTGATCGTGAGGTTACTCACTGTACATAAAAGCTCTCTCTCTATTTGGAGACTCCACAGTAGGTACATATTTGGAATATGAATATTAAATAGTATCGAGTGAGTTAGTTGTTCGTCCTCCACCATACAATCAACACTCCTGTTACTCCTAGTTAAGTTAAGCTAAGTAAATAAAGTGAATTCTATTAAGCGTGCGTTTTACTCAAAAAAGTTAAAACTATCACACAGTGAATATTTAACGGAGCTTCGTACACAAATCAAGTACTGTGACTATGTTTGTGTAAAATGCAACGAGCCATTTACAGAGCGCTTGTTGACGGAACGACTGTTGCTTGGCCTGTTTGATAAAAAATTGCAGATAAAACTTTTAGAAAATACCAAACTAACATTGGATGACGTTGTTAACAAGTGCAAAATTGCAGAATTGGCAATTCTAAATAAAAAACTGCTGTCCCATGAGGAAACAATCAGTGCAATCGATTCAAATCAACAAGATGTAAATGCCATTCAAGAAAAAAAGAGGAAAAAAGAAGTTTCAAAAACACCCAAATACACCTAGATGCGATCGATGTGGTGGGTTTTCGACGGGTCAACACACAAGATATTGTCCAGCCATGAAGGAAGGTGCAATATGCAATTTGTGCGGAAAACCGGGCCATTTCCGAAGGGTATGCCGCTCAAGTTCTGATGAAAAGCCAAAAGGAAGCCAGCTCAATAGAGGATCAAGAATGAATCGTATTAATGAACTACAATACGAATCATCAAGTTTTGACGAAGGTAAGCAATTATGTCAGAGTAGTAATGTAGCTAAGATTAAAAAAGAAAATTTTGTTTTTAGAATAAATACTAATGCCAAAGGGTGGTTCAAGAAATTGAATGTAGCTGGTGCCGAAGTTAAATTTAAATTAGATACGGGAGCAGATATCAGCTGTCTACCAATCAAATATGTAAATCAGACGAAAAATCAAAATGGAATACGGAAGTCATTTAATCAATTATTTGCTTATAATAACTGTAGAATTAAATCATTTGGAAAAATAGATTTACTTTGTACTGACTGTAATACACAGCTTAAAAAAACGTATTTTATTTGAGATAGTAGAAGATCAATTTCAGCCTATTTTAAGCAGAGATGCATGCGTGGAACTTAATTTGATAAATAGAACTGACGTTCACCATATTTCTTACGAGTCAATCGAGATGTTTATAAAAGAGAATATTGAAGTATTCGATGGTCTAGGAACCATTCCGGGGGAATGTAGCATAATGCTAAAAGAAAATTCTGTTCCGACGCTAAAGTATAGGAAGCGAATACCCGAAAGCCTACATGAAAAATTGAAAACTCATTTAAAAGAAATGCACGAGCAAGGTATAATTACGCCCGTTGATTATCCAACAGATTGGATAAATAATTTACAAATTGTCGAGAAGCCTAACGGTTCTCTAAGAATATGTCTTGATCCAATACCATTAAACAAATGCATACGTAGGGAACACTTTCTCATTCCCACAGCTGAAGAAATTATAAGCAGGCTATCTAATAAATCATATTTTTCGGTTTTGGATTTCAAACAGGGATTTTGGCAACTGAAACTTGATAAAAAATATGTCGAGGTATATTTTGATGATATTTTTGTTGCTGGTAAAACAAAAGTAGAACATGATTTAGCTTTAACGTTAGTTATAAATAGAGCCAAAGAATATGGAATAAAGTTCAATAAAGATAAAATACAATTGTGTCAAAGATGGGACAAATAATTCAAAAGGATAAAGTAGAACCAGATCCCAAGTATATTGAAGCGATTAAAAATATAAGTCAACCAAAAAATAAAAAGGATGTTTTGCGAATATTAGGGATGTTTAAATATTTGGCCCGGTTTATACCGAATCTAACTAAAAAATCATCAAATTTGAGAAATTTGACACGATTGGACACAGAATGGCATTGGACTGATACACATCAGATTGAGCTTGATGAATTAAAGCCAATTATATGCAAGCGCACTTCTTTAAGAATTTTTGATCCGAAACTTCCCCTGATAATGCAAACGGATGCATCAAAGGATGGTTTGGGATGTGTTCTCATGCAAAATGAACAACCAATTGCTTTCGCTTCCAGAAGCCTCACGATGACTGAACAAAGGTGGAGCACAATGGAAAAGGAATTATTGGCCGTAGTATTTGCCTGTGAAAAATTCCACCATTTTATTTATGGAAGAGACATAATAGTTCAGTCAGATCATAAACCGTTGGAACAATTACCTAAAAAAGAACTAGATGATGCTACAGTAAGACTACAAAGAATGTTTTTAATATTATTAAAATATCCGGGCTTAGAGATAAAATACACACCCGGTAGGAACGTAGTCATAGCTGATTGTTTATCGAGAGCTTCATTAAAAGAAACAGGGTCTAAAAATACAGAATTGGAATATGTCATTCACTTAATCAAAAAAAAAGTCTGCTTGTCAAAAAACAATTATAAAATTTATGTAGAAGCAACTAAAGCTGATTCAGAGCTGACTGAAATAATAGACTACATAAAAAACAAATGGCCGGAATATAAACATTTGTCTAAAAATGCACAACGTTTTCACAAACTAAATAGTCCGGGAGGCGACCGTAAGATTACCTACCTCATCGGGTTCCTCAAAAATTTGGACTTAAATCAATAGTTTATGAACCGACATTTACAAAACCGTTGGTCGGACAAAGTTTTTCTTGCCGGGTTACGCTAAAAATGGCCACTTCCGGTCCATTTTTTTTTGTGTTTAGTTATGTCATAAGGTGCTCGAATAATTATAAATTCACTGGAAAGGGTTTGATAAGTAATTTCGAAAACAGTTGGTCGGCCAAAAAAAAACTTGCCGAAAACCCTTGTCCGACCACACTAAAAATCGTGATTTTTTGTATTTACCTACCTCATCGCGTGCCAAGATAAATTTGATCCTAAATGAAAGATCATAATGTCATCTTTACGAATTCAGAGGTCGGACAGACCTTACCTTGCCGAAAATATGTGTCCGACCACTTTTAAGGTAGAATTATCAATATATATTTATGCTTACTATGCAAAGAAAACTATTTTATTTCATTTGCAAATTGTAACACATTTGGTATCAAATGAAAGCTTACAACATCCTCTTTCGAAATTAAGTGGTCGGCCAGATCTTACCCTGCCGAAACTATGTGTCCGACCACTTTATAGACATACTATAGACCCAATCCCATAGTTACTCATTACTTGCTGATCTTTTACCAAAAGTCAATACTCATATCATTGAAAACCTTATTATATTTGGTATCAAATGAAAGCTTACGATGTCTTCTTTCAAAATTGAGTGGTCGTCGAGATCTTAACTTGCCAAAACTATGTGTCCGACCATTTTTTAGACCAAATGCCATTGTTACTCATTACTTGCTGATATTTTACCAAAAGTCAATACTCACATTATTGAAAACCTTATCATATTTGGTATCAAATGAAAGCTTACGATGTCTTCTTTCGAAATTAAGTGGTCGGCCAGATCTTAACTTGCCAAAACTATGTGTCCGACCACTTTATAGACCAAATGCCATTATTATTCATTACTTGCTGATATTTTACCAAAAGTCAATACTCACATTATTGAAAACCTTATCATATTTGGTATCAAATGAAAGCTTACGATGTCTTCTTTCGAAATTAAGTGGTCGGCCAGATCTTACCTTGCCGAAACTACGTGTCCCACACCGACTACCTCTCGACCATTCCTGATTATTTGTAAGTTCACCCAGTTGAGAAACTTGAATAGAATGGTATTGAATAAAAGCTTTTCGACCATTTATATGTAGGCGCCCAAAACAAGTGCATCGTAGAAAAAATCCAAAAAAAAATTGCAAGATAAGCTGGCAGCTTACGGAATCACATACTGGATAATTAAGTTCTCATCATTGTCTAATTGGATCTTATCGCGAGTGATAATAAACTACAAATTCGATATTCTGAATGACCTTTAACATAATATAATATTACGATCTACCTATTATAAAACTTATTCAATCCTAAAATTGAATCAAAAGAAACTTCTTTTAGTTTTTTTTTATAATATAAAGACTTAAGAGTTTAGAAGAGTTTTGTGTTCAAATAATAATTCGATTGGTATTTTTCTGAAAGTGATTTTTTATTTGGCGGTAATAATGAAACGGTGCTTTTTGTGTGAAAAACCTGAAAACATTAAAGACTTTTCAGATGTAACTTTTAATAACTGTGTTGCAATGATAGCTCTGCGTAAAAGCAAAGGTTTCAAATACGGTGAGGTGAAACTCTCTTCCGATTTAAAAGAAACATTTGGCTATCACGTTAACTGCTACCGGAAACTACATGTTAAACATAAGTACATTGAAGAGTCTCATCATATGCCACGAAAGCGCTATAAAATAATGGAAAATGAATTAAATGTAAGTACAGAAATTGGTCCTTCTTAGGTACATAAATAATTATTGTTTACTAAGAAATTCATTTACTGCACAGTTATTCATATTTTGTTTATATTTACAACCAATATACATTATTGTAGGCAATTTGCAAATAGTTGCACCACACTGACACGCAGACATAAAATTGTCAATTTCTCTACTTTTATTTTAGACTCAAGCGTGTACTTCAAGTTCAAGCTTAAACCACAATGAAATTAAAGACCCGCAGGAAATCTCCGCAACTCAAGAAACACTTTCTTATAATGTATAAATAAAAATTTTGTATATATATAGTACATATTTAACCGTACTTCTTCTATTTCATTTACATCTAATGATGTAACTGAATAGCATAATTGAGCCTATATATAAAACAACATATTCATTTAATATATATAATATGTACTAGCTATATACAAAATTTTTATTTATACATTATAAGAAAGTGTTTCTTGAGTTGCGGAGATTTCCTGCGGGTCTTTAATTTCATTGTGGTTTAAGCTTGAACTTGAAGTACACGCTTGAGTCTAAAATAAAAGTAGAGAAATTGACAATTTTATGTCTGCGTGTCAGTGTGGTGCAACTATTTGCAAATTGCCTACAATAATGTAGATTGGTTGTAAATATAAACAAAATATGAATAACTGTGCAGTAAATGAATTTCTTAGTAAACAATAATTAATTTATGTACCTAAGAAGGACCAATTTCTGTACTTACTTACATTTCGAAAGAGGATGTTGTAAGCTTTCATTTGATACCAAATGTGTTACAATTTGCAAATGAAATAAATAGTTTTCTTTGCATAGTAAGCATAAATATATATTGATAATTCTACCTTAAAAGTAGTCGGACACATATTTTCGGCAAGGTAAGGTCTGTCCGACCTCTGAATTCGTAAAGATGACATTATGACCTTTCATTTA